>JAGPOW010003316.1:137336309-137376153 GCA_030014935.1 Caiman crocodilus
TGACCCCGGTGCTCTTTCCTGCCAAGGCAGGGGGTCAGACTAGATGATCTGCCCAGGTCCCTTCCGACTCTAACTACTATGATACTATGATACTATGACAAGGATGTGACATAACTAAAAATGATGGCATGCCAAAAATGATGTTGTAGCAGCTATAATGTCATGATTTACTGTTTCTTTTGTAAGGTCTAATCCCTTCCTCACTTCTAGGCTTATCCTAGTCCAGGCTAGGAAATTGGAAGGATTTGACATATACCTCAAAATCTCTAAACCAGTGGCTTGGCAAGTCACAAAGTTACTCCCATAGTAAATAATCAACAGTTTGAAAAGGGCAGTTGAATTAAAATGGCATAACCAAAGGACATTAAATCTGATATTGCCATCACCCATTTCAAGTAGCTTGTGGAGAGATGCTACAAGAGTAGGGACTGAATAAAATATAACACAACGTGACAAGGCATTTAGTATGCTTGTCGGTTTACAAGGGGAAGAGGCTGCATGAGAAGCAACCTGCAGGTGTGGCAGGAGCCAATTTGAGTCACTTGACCAGAAAGGGGCTGGGCTTGAAGCATATAAGCCTAGGACTTGAGCCGGTCAAGCAGTCTAGCCCTGAGAGCCATCAGGCGGGGAGCTCCTGGGCGGTTTAATATCTGAGCTGGGGGTAAGCAACTTGCAGGTTTGTGGAAGGAGCTAAGGGGAAAAGGAGAACTTGCCCAGAAGGGGGAGAGAGGCCAGAGGGCCAGAAAGCCTGGTGGTTTGTAGCCCAGGAGGTGGCAAGTTCAGCAGGGCCAGGAAGCCCAAAGGTCACACTGGCCCAGGAGTGGGATTGGAGCCAAAAAATGAGCCAACGACTGAGGAGGGCTACAGTCAGAGACTGGCAGTGCCAGAGGAGTCCATGAATCTTGACTGGCCTAGGCACAGGGCCAGGGCCCAGAGAAAGAGACCAAAGATTAAAGGTTACAGCCAGAAACTAAGGGAGCCAAGGAGCCCACAGCCCAGGAGGGGTGAGGACTGGAGCTGACAGTCTATAGGCCAGGAGAGGCATGTGTCAGTAGGGCCAGGGGCCCATAGACCAATAGGGGTGTTAGGTACAGCAGAGAAGGAGAGAGGAATGAATATCATCTGTGCAGCATGGGCATGGTATAAGGAGTAGTCAGAGCTATTATCACTGCCCTTAAGGCAATAAGCAGCAACGCTGGCACTCATGAGGATATCTGACTTGGGAAGCCCAGGGATAGCCTTGGCAGGAAAGGAGAAGGGGAGATTGCCCAAAGCGAACCAAGTTAACAAGGGGTGAGAGGGCTCAAGGGCCATCCCTGGAGATTAACACTCATCTACAAACTAAAACATGATCATGCCATAAAACCTGCTTATCTTGCACCTGACAATGAACCCAATCAGAACAATTAAGAAATGGAAGAGGAAGCAGAGATGACCCCAACCAGAACAGAGATTAAATGGTCTGATTTGAAAGTGGTCTATTAACATGTTGTTTAATTGTGGAACAATGAGACAGGACTCAGAGATTGTATATGGACATACAAACAAGGTAAAATGTGCATATCTTATTTTAAGGCTAGTGGTATATTAATTGCATAGAATCATAGAAAGTGAGGGTTGGAAAGGACCTCAGGAGGTTATCTAGTCCAACTCCCTGCTCAAAGCAGGACTGTCCCCAATTAGATCATCCCAGCCAAAGCTTTGTCTAGCCAGGTCTTGAAAACCTCCAAGGATGGAGCTTCTACCACCTCACTGGGTAACCTGTTCCAGTGTTTTACTAACCTCCTAGTGAGAAAATGCTTCTTAATAGCTAACCAAACTTTCCTTGTTGCAACTTGAGACCATTGCTCCCTGTTCTGCCATCTGCCACCACTGACAACAATCTAGCTCCATGCTCTTTCAAACCCTGCTTAAAGGAGTTGAAGGCTGCTATTAAGTTCCCTCAGTCTCCTCTTCTCTAAACTAAATAAGCCCAGTTCCCTCAGTCTTTCCTCATAAGTCATGTACCCCAGCCCTCTCACCATTTTCATTGTCTTCCACTAAACCCTCTCCAGTTTGTCCACATTCTTTCTGTAATGGAGGCCTCAAAACTGAACATAGTACTCCACATGTGGCCTCACCAGAATCTTTTGAACTTCCTGCAAACTACTTAATGTTAGGTAGTTTCAGGAGATACATGAAGCTTACTAACATAATGAAGCCATTTCCATTAATATTTTGACAAACCTGATAAAAGACCTTGCAAACCTGTTTCATCCCTGTCTTGATAAAATTTAAATACCAGCAGCTTCTGTACATACATAAAGTTGTCCAATAAAAACATATTATAGCTAACTTCCTTTAACATATTGTACTTTTCAAGGTTGCACAGCCATGTTTATGTTGCCTTGTTGCCATTTTTCATGTGAATTTCAGAATTTTTTTTATCCTCCCACGAACTTCATATACCATTTACCAATATTGACTGCACTGGAGACTTTTCCACATGATAAGGTCATTTTTAGAGTGCACAGGGAATGGAAATCCATGTGCTTAAATGGACAATCTTTCTACAGAGTCAGGTACTGATGACTCAAAAGGGCCCAAGGCCATTATCAATAAGCTTATGTAAACCCAAAATACATTACAGCTAAATAGGTATCTAGCAAGTTACCTGTAGATTCATTTTTGTCACTAGATGTGAACCACAGTCAGTTAAAATTCAACAACCTCAGCATGATGGATGATATTTTTCTTCAATGTGCACAGCTAAGTCAGATGAAAAAGGAATGCCTCTCTAGTTTACTAGCCACTTCAAGCAAATCATTTTTCATAAAGTGAGATTCTTACACATAGCCCAATACATGAAGTACTCCTGAGGAGTGATATTGTCATCTTTCCATCAGATCTCTGTAGGAGTTATTCCTGGTTTGACTGAGCTGACAACTGTCTGTTGCCTTGGCAAAATCACTTACAACAAAATTTTCCAAAGCCAGAGACTGGACAGGCAATACATTTGCACAGGGATAACATGCATCAGGTTCATATACTAATGAAAATTACATTAAGATCTGGAGCAGACAGACATACAGATCTCCACTAGGTTCCACAACACCATCTTTTCATTAGGAAGTGTGGCAGCAGGTATTTCTTGAGCTGTATCTTATCTTGTGTAACTTATACCTGTACAGATTAACTTTCATTTTTCCTGCAATTCTATACCAGATGTAAGCAAGTTACGCTAGTGTAACTTAAGGTAAATGTTTTTCTGTGTATGTTACTTGTGTACTATTCATAGTTTTGGGAGGAGAGAATAAAGCTATGGTCAAATTAAGATGGTATCATATATTTCATATAGTTTAGCAATATTACATTAAATGTTAACTCACAAATGAAAAACATAATTTCAACAGTTACATCTCTATTTTTATTCTTTTAAGTTACTATAAAAACTGAAGACCCCAATTTGATGGGCCCTGTGCAACCGCCCAAAGAATTAGCTCTTGCTCTGCCATCCGAGCTGTGACCCATCCTAAATTGCTCTTCTTTTCAGGAAAAACAAATCAGTTCTTTGGCACCATGTGTAAAATGAGCTTCTGTGCATCTCCTGCTTCAGCACAACTTTGTAACATAAAAACAGTTGATAAAGTGAACATTTTTTCTAACACTTAGCAAAGAGATCAAGAAATAAAAGCAAAGACTGATCTCCTCTTTCATTCAGATGAGTGGTCTTTCCCACTAGGGGTGAGGATTTCTCAGAATACTCATATCTAAATACACGAAACATGTAGAAGTCAATTGTTATTTTGCCTTTGTCAGTTTGTGACGATACCTTTACAATAATAAGGGATTGTTTTAAATTCAATAATCTGTAGGTTTATTATAAATAAAATACCAATAAATAGGGGACCAGGCTGTCAGAGAGATAAAGAAATGTCCAGTATCATAGATGTTGTGGTTTTCCAAATTAAATGACTTGGGAGCACAAATCTCATTGACTTTCATCTTTTTTAAATCCCACCTAAAGTGACTTCACTGGAAAGAAAAACCTTTAGTACAAAAATATAACAGGCAAATATTATCTGACTTTGTAATGTTAACTCACCTTTCTGATAGCACAATTTGAATTTTACATCTGCCTTCTTCAAGTCTGTTAGTGCCATTGGACTATGAAAATTTGCAATTAGCAAAATTAGCAAGATGTGTTCCGTCTTTCCTTCATTACCCTCTCCCCCACCCCAGGGATCTTCTTACCATGCTAGTTATGGTGACGGAGATCCCAAACTCTTTTTGGCATTGTAGTGATCTATAAATAATCTCTGCAGCACAGCTACTTGTTCTGGGCTTTCAGGTCACAAATGACAAAGCTGTCACACATGTCACACCATGCTGTGCTCATAATAGCATCTAATGCTAATTGCTGCATGAATGTAATGTGAATGAAAGTCCCTTGACTTTAACCATAATTGGATGGGCAAGTAGAGGCCAACCAAAAATACAATCTTAATGGCCCCTCTGTTGAGGCATGGTAGTAACTGAGCCCAGAAATCAAAGGATAACAAGAGACACAGACATTTTTAAAACATCCATAGTTATAACCAGGGATTCTGGTTTTCTCTGATTTTAAAAAATCCCCAATTTTCAGTTACATAAAAGTAACCCCAAATCCTCATTTTTCCTTTTTGTTAACCACAAATTATAACAGTGCCACTCATGGGGTGAAAACAATGGATTCATAGGGAATACTAACCAGAGAGTCCCAAACTATTCTCTGCTCCAAGGGTGAGGGGTTTGGTGGATCAGTGAACACTAACCAGAAAAATATTGCCGGGGGGGGGGGGTGTTTTCTATGCTGCACCATCAGGGTACCTCTATTCTAATCAGATCACAACCAGTAAGATAATAAAGCAACTCACTTTCCATGCCCACAGAATCCTAGAGTTCTCTGTGGAAACTTCAGTAAGTATTCCCAAAGGTAACAGATGTGGAGGTAGTTTATGATTATGTTACTTGCCCACTAGCAACTGGACAGACTATGATAAATCTCATACAGACCACTATGCAGGCTTGGGATAGTAATAAATTGAGGCCACTACTGCTCCTATCTTGGAGTTAAAGGCTCAGTATTCTTGTTACAAATCCCCTGAGCAATGCAGTCATATACTGTATGGCTTTTGTGAGTTTAAATCAGACCTTTAACATTTTGTGAACATAGGTCATAGCAGTTTTATATCATTTGTTTTGATGGAAGGAGAAATTATAGAGGTACTTTAAGAAGTGATGGGGGAAACATGTCAATCAGCATGTTAAAATTTAGCTGAGTAAAATATATTATTCTTAATATGCATTCACAGCACACACTGCAATGACTGAGAATGCTACTAATACAGAATGCAAAGTATTGTTAATATGTTGTATAGATTCACAGTACAGAATGTATTCAGTTATGTTTTGTGTCTTAATTTATAGAATGACAGAAACACAATGATAGATTAGACTTTAATGATTGTGGTGGCATCGTTATTGTGTACTATACAGTGAGGGTGCATATTCACCATGCTATAGATTTGCTATGAAAGATCCATTACATGCAGGGGTGAACTTTTTGTGATGCTAACTATGTAGTTAAAATCAAGGACGCTCCTGTTACTGTTTTCTTTCCCTCTGTATCAATGTTAGCTTTACTAGTTGGATTTTCTTCTTTTTTTTTTTTAAATATAGTGATATGCACTAATAACCTGAAGCACTCAATTTTAATATCAGTCTGCCTCTGGAAAAATAGGATGAACACTGTGTGATGATACTCCAGTAATTATACTTCAGCACTTAAAAAGAGCAGTTAAAATGTTATGACCATTAAATCATACAAAAGTCCCTCCTGAGACCTACTGTTCCTCGTATTGAAATTTAATGGCAAAACATAAGTTTTACTATGGGCTCCAATCTGAACAGCGCCATACATATTTCTTGAAAATGGGATTATGACACTTAATATGACTTGGGCTAATGGTTAGAAAATATTACAAAACAATTTAAAATCTTAAAATTAACAGCTAATATTTTTAATGGCTAACAAGATAGTATAAGATACTGAGAACAATGCCTGCTGAAAATGTCAAAAATGTTAATAAACATTTCAACATGCAAAGCAACTTTTCTTTTTCTACCTCATTCATGAATTGCCCTTTGCTAGCCAATATTTATAAGTAAATATTCTGAGTATAAAACAAAAGGGACTATAGATGGAGCATGGTCACTCTCGATGAGGTAAGGTCACCCTCTATAACTAAATCTAAGCATACATCAAACCTATAATTCTTATGGTCATTTCTTTGGGTTAAAGGAACTGCTAAGTAAAGTCAAATTGAAGACTTTTTGATCGTAGAGCTCCTTCCTAACACAGGAAAAATGCTCATCCATTATAAAGAAAGTACTAATTAAATACAGAATACACTGATAGATATTTCAGGAGAATCTCAGTCTGAGTTACTATACAAAAATTTGTGTTTGGATTTTGAATTTAAGTGCTGACAGTAACAGGGACATAAATGCATTAAAGCAAGTTCCATGTTCCTTGTCATTTCTGACATTTAATTAGAAACCATTCCAAGATCCATAGCTTGTATAATTTCCTGGACCTCCTATGGCTGCCCGTGACAGTCTGCAGCTACAACAGGGAATCAAATCGTACAACAATGCATACTAATGAAGTGTTGGAGGCAGCATGCATTGCCAACACAGGGGACTATCAAAATGTGTTGTTTCCTTAATTGTACAGGTCACTGGAAAGTGTGTAGGATGTTTTTCTCCTGCACTATTAATGTATAGTCTGATGCTCAGTAGCACAGAGTATGACATGTCAGTGCTCTCATCTCGAGGTTATCTCTAATGAGTTCAGTCAGTTCACATTGACAAATAGCCAAACACTTCCTAGTTGTTTACATTACTTGAGGTGTATTTATTTTCCTTTTCTTTCCTACTCTATTTTCAAACCACATCTTAGAATGCTCTACAGTGTTGCAAGAGACAGGAATTAAAGATGCTACTTTGAAGAATAAAATACGTCTTGAATTACATGCAAAGAAGAGAGAAATGTACCTACACGGGTAGAACATCCTTTAAAAAGGCCTAGAGATTAATTTACTGGCTGACAAAAAGATGATTCATTTACTACACCACTAACTATTACTTTCTGCTATTTGCACTGTCACTTCTGACAGTTTTATATTATAAGGTGGCATCTTATTTGTTATATATAAAGTACTAAAAAAAAAAATAAAAAAAATCCCCTAATGCCTATCAACAAAAATTTAAGCTAAATGAGCTCTTTCAGCGTTTCGGCTGCAGAGCATTTCCAGGTACTGGATACAAAACAGTTTAAGGAGACTGAATTTAAATTCACCAAAACCAAATTTCGGAAAAAATAAGTATCATTATACTCTGAGTTCTTTCACAGTGAATTTGTGATATGACAGCATGTTTCAAATTTCATTTTGCTATTAGACAGTCAAGAACCCAGAGTGCAGACACAAGTGCAGCTTCCCTGCATAATTGAGAACACTTTGCAGGAAGTGTTCTGAATTACAACCATCCCCCAAACCAAACAGAAGTTCACTCTCAGCTCCAGGGGGGAGGGGAATCTAGGTGCTGGCTGCCAGCCTTCCTCTGGTTTCCCCTAACAATGGCCCCTCCTGCCCAGGAGCCATGCTGTTTTCAGAATAGGAGAGGAGAAGTGGAAGCTCGCTCATTCTAGGGGTTCCCCAGGCAGTGCTGAGGGTGTGGTGGCTGAGTAGGAACCTACCCACTATGTCCCTTAGAGGGTAGGCTCCTATTGAAAATACCCAAGACCAAACTCACTCAGCTCCCTTTTCCCCCTCCCATTATGAAAACAGCTTGGAGGCTGAGAGGCAGGCAGACACAGAAGACACTCTTGTTTTGAAACATCTTCATCTGAACTCTCATGCAATGAGGGTTCAGATTTTTACCCAATCAGCCATTTTTAAGCAGTCTGCAACTGTGAACTCGTGTTTGGTTAAAGCTATATCCTGCTTTGTGGCCAGATTGCGTAAAATTGTCACTTCTGTCTGTGCCCAGCTCTTCTAATCTCTGGTGAATGTGGGGTACACGGTTGACTTCCTCCAGCTTCTTACTAGACAGTAAAGGAGAAGAAAAATATTTCTAATACTGGCTTGAATATCAAAAGTACTAAGCGTCCCAAGTGGCAAGAGAAGCAAGTATTTTGATAGATTTGGTACCAATTTGACGTTAAAGCATTACTTAACAGTTCCCACAGTGTGGGAATCTTTTGGCCAAACATTGCACATAAGGAATGGAAATCTATTTCCCTTTGATCATCTAAATGGCAGTTTCTTAGTCATCCAAATGGCATTTTTGGCACTAATGTATATGTAGGGATTCAGTTTCCAAGGAATGTAAATGTGTTTGTGGGCATCCACACAATGCATGTAGACTTAACTCGCTTAGTAGGCTGTGCACCAGTTATGTACATATAGGGCTATGTAGGCACACCTTTTGTGCACACTAGAGTATAAGGGCCTGGAATATAGGGACCCCCAATCATGACTAGAAGGTGTTAGATTCAGGAGAAGAGAAGTCCCTTCCTGTTTTAGCCCCAGTAACTGAGTGACTAGGGCACTGGCAAGCTGGACATCCAGATTCTAGTTCCTGCCAAACCCTCCAACCAAAGGAGGTTTAAACCTGCATCTCTAAGACTTACCAACACAGCATTTCAGCTCTCCTGTCCTAGATCAGGCTTTACACAAGGCCCCTTTCAAGCTCTCCTTTTGAAGCCAGACCCTGAGCATACACAAAAAGGAGATGTGTGAGGGTAGGAGAAAGAGAGCAATCCAGACAGTGTGTGGCTCAGCAAGATGGCTAGTGCTCTGGGAGGAAGGGTGGCCTGGAACCTTGCTTCCTATGGAAAATAAATTTCCCTACTGTACTACCCTCTATCCATTTTTTCCAGTAACTATTAAATGTAAAAGGCAATGGGTCAGCTTCAAAAGGAGCACCAGCTTGACCCTATGGCATGGAGGTTAAATCATGATGTTGGAAAGTCAAAAAAATGAAGATCAAACTGTCTCTGGGCACAGGGGAGCTAAAACCTGGTCTCCTGCTTCCTGGGTAAGCATTCTAACCACTCGGTGTTGAGGCTACAATATGGGAAAGCTTCCCTTTCCTCCATTATTTTGTTTCCAAAGATTGCTGTCATAGATATATATATAGCCATACAAGCACACAGGGATATACATCTGAGAAACAGAATTCCTGCCTATGCCTAAGTGCCAAAGAAGCCACTTAGATGACCAAAGAGAAATAAAATGTCACCCCAAATACATCATTATTAATACATAAATAAGTCTCATCAAGTGGTCTAACAGAAGTCAGCGCCCATATGGCTAACACCTAAAACTAAGCAGGTTATACACATTTGGTAGGAAAATGAGGAGTTATTTTTGGAATATTTGATAGCATATGATATTGAATGTGGAGTAATCCGAAAATGGTCACAATATTAAGACAGTGATGCTGGAATACGTTGAGTTGTGTTGAGTGGTACAAGAGCACACCAGTATATTTTTATCTAAATCAGGGGTGCCCTGTCCCACAGGCCAGATCCCACCTCTGATTCTGGGTCATCTGGCCCACAGGGTTCCCCATGGTCATACATGCTGCATCATGTGCCCCAGGTAGTATGAGGCCAGGCAGGGGCAGGATGGGGCTCCAAGGCCCCATCCAGGGGCATGGAGCCAAGGAAAGGTGGTGCAGGGTAGCACAGGGGTGCAGAGCTCCAATTCCAGCATGTGGGGTACAGCAGACATGGTGTAGGGCCCTAAGCCTAGGGTGCAGGGTTGGCTGGAGGTGGTGTGGGGTCAGGGAGAGCCAATGTAGGGCCCTGGGGCCCTAATCCTGTCATGAGGGACTAGATGGAGGTGACACAGGGCCCCCAGGCTTGATTCAGGCATGCAGGGACAGGGTAAAGCTTGATCTGAGTGCACAGGTCCCAATATACTACCTCCAGGAAGATCCCATAGGGCCATATACTGAGCATCACTGATGTGAAATGTTACAGAATGATCAGCAACACTAACATAATAATGACTATGGGCACCTATACACAAGCATGGAGTTGCAGCGCATTGGAGTAGACTTTGATTAATCAAGTCTGCCAGAGTGTGGCAATTGCCACGCTCCAGTAGCCTCCTGCATCTTGTGCATCAGCATCCCTGCACATAAAAATGGTGGTGGGAGCACTTGGACTAAAGCTTGTCAAGTAAGCTTTAGTTCAAGTGCCCTGTTGCTATTTTTAGGTGCAGGGATGCTGATACATGAGACACAGTAATGCTTTAATTACAGCAGCTCTCCGAGCCACTCTAATTAAAATGCCACTCCCCCTTCCATTGGAGCACATGTAAAAGTGCCCTAAAAGTTCATCAGGCCTCATAGCCTTAGTGCAATGATAACTAGGTAGCTCAATACTTCATAGCACAGGTGTAAATGATTCAGATAGCTTGGTAACATGGACACATGTAACAGAGTGGTTTCAATGCAGTTTAAACTTGAAGCAAGCAGACATACAACTCTGATAAACTGGTTTATAAACCTCCTGGAATGGCTCAAAAGTATACCCAGAAAATCAAGTACTATTTCAAACTGTTTCAGTGTCATATGTGGACTTACAGTCTGTGACATAAGCCTATGTCAGTCCCACATACACCCTGCACTGCATTGCTCCTCATACGCCATCCCTATATCCTGCAACTGCCTGCTCTGTTACACATTCAGATCTCCCCATTTTCCTTTTGTTGCTACTTTTTATCAATGAGCTCCTTTGCACTAGTTGTAAGAAAGCTATTTTTCTAACAACCAGCTGCATCTTCACTCTCCATTCAACAGCTTCCAAATCCCTGGTAACCAAAAGGTATAGGTCCAAGTATTCTTTTTCTATCCTGCCACCAAGCACATTGCAGACTGCAGTCACTTGCAGGCTACTGAAGTTTACTGAACTCATGTTTAGGAGGAAAGGGAAACCAGAACAGTGAAAACACCCCATGGGACTCCAAAAACATTGGTTCAATCACTTGCCTCTCTTCCCAGCTTGTCTACCATGTGGTATGCTGGGATGGTTGCCACTTCACTTCACACAACTGTGAGAACAAGTTTCCAATCAGTAACATTTGGCAATTGTTATGCATCTCCTCTTCCTCTTTTCAACTCTACTTCCTTATTTTTCAACAGGACATTCATACCCAAATGAAAAAACATGATAGGACTTCTAGACATTTACAAATATCACTGTAGAAAGAGCATTTGGCATATAGCACACACTGCTCTCACTGCACCAGACCACAGATGAATTGTCATCTGCCTCATGTCAGAATGCCTGTCCTGTTCCGAGGTTTTATTTTTTGTGTGTACCTATAGTCAGGTTCTCCTAAATTTTAACAAAACAGTGGCATTTCCTGCTGCTACTTCCATTTGTATGTTTTGTTAGACTACACCTGAAAAGATCCTTAGACCTATTTAAGAAGGATCTTTGGATCCAATCTATATGCTGAGAGTGGTATATATTGGGAAATTATTATTTGAATTGGCCAGATCAAAAATAGGATGTTTTCATGGAAGATGTCTGTATGTGATTTCTTTTATCATGGAGAAGCTGCTGCACATCAGCTTCCATATGATTCTTCACAGAACAGAACCTTGATCCAATGGCAAGGAGGCCATGACAATTGGAGATTTCATTCCGCTCCAGCCTTCATCTGCCTTTGCAGCCATTGAAATCTAACATCTTCTTCCACCTGCTCCACCACTGAAGACTTGTAAATCCAGCTGGGGCTGGACAGGCTTATTATAGTGGCAAACTGTACTCACCATGTGACAGCACTATCAAAGGATATATGAGGTTTTTCAGGAGGAAAAGCATTGCCATCTGCTGTCCCCACCACATGCTGGTGGTTCTGCTGCTGTTTAGTCTGTGGCTGTTCATTTACCCCTCTTTATTTTGCAGCTATCCTTCCGTAAAGGTCATTCCACTGAACATCACCCATGGATGCACTGGGTAACACTACAGCTCTGATGTCACCCTTGACAAGGTGAGGAATCCCATCAAGCAGATGAAAAATGGCAAGGCATCTGGAGCTGATGGAATCCTCACTGAAATCTTAATGCAAGTGGAAGAGGAGCTCGCATAAAAATGCCATGCCCCCATTTTCAGGATATGGAATGATCTGGAATAAGGAGGAAATACCAGACGACCTTAGAGATATCATGTTCATGACAATTTTCAAGAAAGAACACAGGTCTGACTGTGGTACAGAGGGATCACCTTGCTCTCTGCCACAGTAAAGATCATTGCAAGAGCCCTCCTGAATTATCTCCTTCTACTTGCCGAAGAGCTCCCCCTGCAGTCTCAGTGTGGGTTTAGAGGCAGAATCAACATTATGTTCACCGTTTGCCAGCTGCAGGAAAATGCCAGGAACAACATAAAACTTTCTACACCACCTTCTTTGACCTCATGGAAGCCTTTGACTCTGTCAACCAAGCAGCACCATGGAGAATCCTTCTGAAGTATGGATGCCCACTGAAATTCATCACCATACTTTCCTGCTCCATGACAGTATGCAAGCATTAGTTCTAAATAATGAATCTATCACAAATCTCTTTGAGGTTAAGATGAGAGTTAAGTAAGGCTGCATCATTGCTCCAATACTCTTTTCAATGTTCCTTACTGCAGTGCTATATTTGACCACCAACACGCTTCTAGTTGGAGTGGAGCTAAACTAGTGAATGGACAGTAAGCTGTTTGATCTCGGTCAACTCTGAGACAAAACAAGACCACTCCAACCTCATTCATTGCGCTACAGTACACTTACAATGGTGTAGTCTATGCTGTCTTGGAAGCAGATCTTCACTCAATCAGCATATTAACCAAGGCATACAAGAAAATGGGATTGATGCTCAACATTCAGAAGACTAAGGTCTTCCATCAACAAGCTCTTAATGAGCAGTCCCCAGCTCCAGAAATTCATATTCACAGTGAGACTCTGAAGAAGTGTATTTCCCATATTTCAGAGGCCATCTCTCATAGGACGGTGATATCAACAAAGAAATCCATCACTGCCTTAGAAGTGTAAGTGAAGCCTTTGGATGACTTAGGAAATGGGTGTTCAAAGATCACAACATCAGATCTAAAATCAGGTTCATGTTTTTCAAGCAGTTGTGATGGAGATGTTCCATCAACAATTCATATTATTTATATTTATATATAGGAGTTCAAAAAGTTAATATATGAAATTTTGATCATATATATGTGAACTTTTTGATCTCCTATATATATAGTATGAACCTGATTCATTGGAGGGTTAACGGAAATTTGAGAACATACTGAGTGCATTTTTCTTCTGATAGATTCTGGTTTCCTGTAGGAGGGTCTCCAAAGTTTTGGTGGCTCTGGACCTCATGTCATGCTATTCTAATCCAACTATTGTATAATTGAAACCTAATGTTGACCGCCCCCTTCCATTGCAACATAAAAGCCCTTCTTGTCTACCTCTGCTTTGGATAAATATCAATAAGGGAATTAGAGCCAAAGAGTAAAAATGTGACATTAGGAAAAGCACATCTACTTAGAGCACTGATTGCACAGACAGTCTATGGCATGGTACTGAAAGTCAGGAAAGGGCTTAACTGCACTTACCCAAACTTTTTCTGCTTTGTAGATTAATGGTGAATAATCAATCCCCCTGCTGTTCTTTCCTTAGACTTAATACATACTCAATGGATAGTTATTAAATGTTAAATTCCTCTGACTGTAATAGCGATGTGACATCACATTTTCTTCCTGGTACCATCTATAAATTATATCCTAATATATTATTAAAAAGATAATAGACGGAACATTAATATCAGAATATTAAAATATGGTAGCAGCAAATAAGAAATGCTCTACTTCAAAGAAAATTTATAGTACCTGTGTATCAGAAAAAGGCATATGATGTTATATATTGGAAAGGAAGAAGGAAATGGTATCTAGCTAAAGTATTTTAAATGTAAGCTAGAATGTGTGTTTCAATTCTGGCCACCAGGAATTGAACTGAGGACTTATCAGAGGCAGAAGGGGTTACTACTTCTCCTCTGTAGGTAAGTCTGTAACAGATTCATATCTTCTATGGATCAGACAGAGAAGGGACCTATAATACCCAATGCTTAGTGGACTCGGTAACATCCCTTTCTCTGTCACTATTATGCTGACTGTTGCCAAGGTTCAGAAACTTAAACTTCTTTCTTTACATTCAAGGTCAAATATGTATATTCCCTTCCTGCCAGCAATATAAAAGAGCTGCTCCTTTTTCCCAACGCTCAAAACTTTCAACCATTCCTCTCCACCATAGCCTGAAATCCATAGAGATTCCTTCCCTGTCCAATAAAAACAAAAGCATTTGGGTTATGTTTCTTGTCAGTCCACTTAACTATGTCATACTTCTCCTTTAATACCTCTAACACAACCAATTTAAACTTGGTGTCATTGCCTTCAAGGTCTTATCCAACTCCATCTTGCCTTTACGTCTTTGTACCTTTTTCATGTCTTCCATACATAGGAGCTGCTCTCTCAACAAAAACACCATTCTTTTCTTATTAAAAAACCCCTTTTAAACAGTTTCTTTCTGCAATACCAGAACAAATGAGCTGTAAGAAAATAAAGAAGTGAAAATTAAGTTGTCACTTAAAAGCACTTAACAAAATGAAGATGTCCATGTACCTCAGCTGAGTGACTACAAATGCACTGTTGCAACCCACATTGTACAAGTTAAAACTTTTGTCACCCCTCACTTCACATTTTCTCCACTGTCCTGTCTTCACATCTTCATCATGTTTAAAATTCAGCTACTGACCCTGCCATAAACTGTATTTCAGAGAATCTCCTGCACACAAGTCCCATTAACATCAACAAGCTCTTGTGAGGCACAAAAACATGTCCACTTGTAGTCAATTGTTTGATCATATTGTAAATTCATACTCAGAGCCAGAAACCACCTCTTCCTATGTCTTCTGTGAAACTGTATTTTTTTTTATTTAGAGATTCACAGACATTAGGGGCTGAAAGGGACCTCGTGAGATCAAGTCCAGGCCCCTTGCCATAGGCAGGAAGTCTGACAGGGTCAAATGATCCCAGCAAAATAAACATCTAGATGCCCTTTAAATGAGTCCAGAGAAAGTGCTTGCACCAACTCTGGCAGAGTCTGTTCCAGACCCTGGACACTCAGACTGGAAAGAAATTTTTTCTTATGCCCAGTCTAAATCAGCCTTCCAGGAGTTTGTGGCCATTAGACCTTGTTATCCCTTGGGGAGCCCTGGTGAGCAACTGTTCTTCCAGGTTCTGATGCACCTTCCCCCCACTTATATTCTTGTAGGCTGCCACCAAGTCCTCCTGAGCCTTCTCTTCTCCAGGCTGAAGAGTCCCAAGTCCCTTAGCATCTCTTCATAAAGCTTGCCTCTTGGCCTTTAGTCGTATGGGTAGGCTCTCTTTTGGACTCTCTCAAGCTTATCCATGTCCCTTCTGAAGAGGGGGGCCCAAAACTGGATGCAGTTCTCCAGCTGCGACTTCCCCACGGCTGAATAAAGTGGGAGAATGATGTCCCTGGTTTTGCTCAGTGGATGCATGCCAGAGTTTGGTTTGCTTTGCCAGCTACGGCATTTCATTTGTGGCTCATATTCATCTTGTGGTCAATCAAGACCCCCAAGTCTCTTTTGGTCATGGTGCTAGCAAGAGTAGCACTGCCAAGCCTATAAGTATGCTGCCTCCGGCAGCAAGATCAGCACCAGCTCCCTGTTGCTCTAACTTCTCCCCAGGAGTGTCTGTTTCCTCTGCCACTGACTGACCAGACTCCTCCCTGGGGCTGTCACTTAACCCCACCTCAAGGTTGCTAGTTTCTTCAATGGCTGGTTGCATTCAGAGGGAGTTTCTCCCCTCTCCTCCTCTGACTCTGCAGCCAATTGCGTGACTGGGCCCTGGGAGGTTTCCACTCCTCCAACCTTAGCCTTTTTGCTCTGTTGATGAGTCACCACATTAACACAGTAGGGCTTTATGTAGTGGGCCTCCTCTCTCTGCAGGTATTCTAGCTCCAAAACATCACATCCCACCAGGATGAGAACAGGAGCCCCTTCCAGCACTCCCATTTCTATGCACATCCCACAGCCTCTCCACTCAATGGGGAGATGGGTTACCAGTGCCTCAAATGGCTGGGGTCCTACCCCCTGTATAGTAAGGGTCCTTCCTGGGACTATATCTGTGGGTGAAACAAGGTTGGCATTGATTAATGACACACTGACCCCTGTGTCCAGTTCCCCAACAAGGGCTCTTTTGTTTACCATTATCTTAGTTGGGTAGGTGACTGTCACCTCCTCTGGGTTTATAATCCTGTAGCAACTGGTACACCCCCTCAGAGTGGCTCAGGTCTCCCTCCTCACAGCAGTTGCATGTCTGATTGGCTTGGGTTTGTAGCTTAGCTTTAGGCAGTTTAGGCCTAAATTTAGGCAGGCCTAAAGTTAGGCAGGCTTTAGGCCTGATGTGGCTCCACTCCCTGAGGCTATAACAACTTCTCTTTTCCAAATTGGGTGGTTTGTCCGAATCCAGGGCTGCCTTGCACTCAGCAGGAGGTGGCCCTCTTTCCAATTTGGGGCCTGGCCCTCCCTTCCCTCCTTTGTGGAACCCCTTCTGTTCCTTCCCAAAGTAGGGAAGCTTTTTGTCCAGGCCTTGTCTATTTAGCAACAGCTGGTCTGCAATTTTTGTAGCTTCCCAGATTGTTTTAGGGTCCCTATCCTTGACAAGGGTTTCAGTCTTCCTCAGGCATTTGTAATAGAATTGGTCCAGCACCATAAGCATGTCCACCTCCTCCACAGCACAAGCTTCAGCTCCCTTCTTCCATTTCTGGTGTGAGTCCCATAGCAGGACCCCAAATTCATGCATTGTCTTTTCCAGCTGCGGATTAGCGCTACAGAATTTTTCTCAGAAGTAATCTGGACCTAACTTAAACCTTACATGCACCACCTCTCTAAAGGCATTGCAGTTATCCACTGATTCCAGGGGCAAGATATTCAGGACAATGGACATGACGTCCTCAGCCAGAGCAGCCATGTGTTTCATGAAGTCTTCCTTTGGCAACTTGCATCGGCAAGTTTGGCTTTCAAACTTGCTTAGGAATGCTTCTGGATCATCCCTGTCTTTGTAATGAGACAATAGTGGGGTGTTCAGTCTGGGGAGTGTAGCTGGTGCTAGCTGGGCAGCCACAGTTCCAGCATTTGTCTGCATCTGGAGTATTGAGCTCATGCTGGTGCTGGACCTTTCTAGCCTCATGCTCACACTGTTACTTCTCATGCTGGCCTCCAACTGGGCCTCCAGTTCCATCTTTTTCAACTCTAGCTCATGCTTGAACTTGCGTTCTTGCTCCTCAGCTTCTAGCTGCAGCTGGTATTTCTGGAAGTCAGAAGATGGTCCCTTGGGGCCCCTGTGGGTTCTGTATGGACACACAGTGGTGATCTTGCAACCTGGTCATTATCAGACAGGATCTTAATCAGATCTTCTCTCTTTTGCTCCTTCCTCACTGGAAGGACTCTCTCTTTCATCATCTCTTTCAAGTCAGCCACCATTATGTGGTCATACTCATCAGTTGACCTGATGCCAAATGAGAGATTGTTGGCTCAACGGTTTTCAGTGACTATTCCCTTCCCCAAATTATGCCTTCAGTACAGCAGGTTGTCAGATCCTACCTCTTCCACCATGTGTGGCGGACCAGTAGGGGGTGTTCCTGTGCTGAGCCACCCACCTTACCGTGCCTGACCACCATCCATGCACATTTAGAGACCTACCCAAATTAATTTATTTAGCATCATCTTAATGCACAATCTAGCCATGTAGATGCACCCTATATGTTTCACCCCACACATGCTTCTTCCTAGCCTCTTTTCAAAAATCCAAGTGGCACATTCTGCTTTCATAGACTCTTGGCCTGATCAACACACAGATACAGTCCTTTACTTTGAATCACAGCAAAATAACTAAAATTCCAACAGTGCTGGGCCAGTAGCTAGCTCATTTCTCCTATAACTGCTCAGGAAAATTCATCAAGCTGCTGATGGACTGGGTCTGGCAGACCGACACATGTGGAATGGGACAGACAGAACTGATTGAAATAGATGCTGGCCAGCACATGGCCACATTTTTTGAGTGAATGGGTTCCCTGTGTGTGCACGTATGTCTAGGGGTGAATGCACATGCACATCATCTGAATATGTCAGTGGAGGGAGCAAAATGCTAGTACTGATCCAATATATGTTCTGTTAGTCTTCCAGATGACTTCAGAATATCTGACAGAGAAGTGAAGGTCTTGTTTACAGTGGAGGTATGATAATGAGCCACCTTTCTGAACCCCCTGGAGTGTCCCAAAATGTTGTGCATCAAAACAGATAGCAGCTATTCCATGGCTACAGGAACTGAATAGTCCCATATTTCCATGGGCTGGACACTAATGGAGTCTTCCCCAGTGTGTATCACTCCCTTCTGAAGGCAAAATTACTGTGATAAATGAAAAAGTAAGTCCACTATTGATGCTTGGGCCACTCAACTGCTACAACCCCCAGAATTGGCTGAGCTTCCACAGCATCCCTTCTGGAAGTTCATCCCTTCTGGAAAGAAGTTCTAGCCTTCCTTCCAGGCAAAAACAAGGCTGAGGCATGGAGAGGGGGAGAAAATGTCTTGAAAAAAAAAATCCCTTGCCCAAAATGTTGTCCAGCATAGAAGAGGAAGCATCAGTTCACTTCCACAAATACTGAGAAATTTTCAAAAATGTGGTCAACTATGCAAATAAGGCATCATGAATTTAAAATAGATATATAATAATAATGGACATGTTGCCTCTGATCCTGAACACATTTAAGGCTAAGTGCTGTAGTTTTTTTATATGTTTTAGTTCAGGGCTCTCCAACTGATGGCCCAAAACTGGATAGAAATACTAAGAGATAGGAGTAATCCTCTGACTATGGACCACTGATTGAGCATCTGATTATCTGCCTAAAAACTGCAGGGAATTAAGTGTATGTACTTGTTGTTCAATATTGTTCAACACTGAGGACCCAATCCACAAAGATTCTCAGAATTTAAGGCAAGAAAAGAACATTAGGGTTATCTATTCCAACCAGCTGTATCCCACAGGGCACAGGAATTTCATGTATTCATTCCTATACTGAGGGGTAGCACACCCAACTGTGCATGAGAGTTGGGCAGGTATTGGCTTGGTCTTCCATGTTTTTCTGTCCGTATAAGGACCACATTTCCATACATTCTGATGAAGCCACTATTGCTATAAATAAGCATACAAGCAGGTATGAATTTCTAAACTGTATTTCGACATTAAAATGGTGTTCCAGTTATATGTCTTTTTCTCACAAAAAAAACCTGCATTACTTGTCTCTGCCCTGCAGAGGTGCCTACCACAAACTACGGGGTAGTGCTACCTGAATGGTATTGGGGTCCCCTGTCTGCTGAATGTCCAGTAGCTGCAGTTGAACTAGAAGAGGGATGCCCAACTTCTGAGGGGCTTAAGGCCCCAAGCAGCACAGGTCACAGACCCTGGTCCATACACCATGTGAGATGCATGCTCCCTCACTGCCAGCACCACATGGAACATCTCACCACTACCTTCTTCCTCCCCCCGTAGCTGGCACTGCTCAAAAGGCAGGAAATCATACTAAGCCTTGAACCGTATTCTTCTGCACAAGAGATCCAAGCCACTGTCCATGTGAGCAGCCCTAGCAACAGAGGTAATGGCAGCAATGGAGCCCACATGCTTCATGTTAACCTCCGTTCAGCTTCATACAGCCACCTTGGACTCAAACATACAGGATGTGCCCTTGTCTGTTTTCAGGAAACAAGTAAAAAGGAATGGGTCTTAGGATGTTGCTTAGAGAAGGCAATTCCTGTGTACATGGAATACACTTATACTCCTCAACAAGGAACACTAGAAATTTTTAAATACTGAAACTAACTAACTAGGGAAAGAATTCATTCTTCTGTGTACAAGATAGGAAGCAATAAAGTCTGTTAACTCTCCTAGACCTAAATATTTCAGTTTAAATTACAACACCAAATTGCAAATGCTAGATTCCTTCCAAAGGCAACCAGAATCCCCAAAGCATCTGGCTGTTGTGAATAATGCATAGAGAAAGATTATTTAAGCTTCTGTAAAAAAAAAACAAGCAGAAGTGTCTTTATAAGAATTATAAACTTTATGGACTCATTTCACAGGAATAAAATGCCTTAAGAGACACAAAATAGTCTTAGACCAAATAACCTATATTCATTTTTAAAATTATTCATTATAGTTTTAGTCCTTGTTTATCTATGTATCATACTAAACTGGCACAGACAACAAACATCAGTGAGGATATAGGGATAATCCAAAGGAGGCTAAGAGATTTAAAATAATAGTCTAAAATGAAGTTTAATGTGGACAAATGCAATCAAAGCCCCTGATCTTGCAAAAATTTGTGTAAGTGCCCAATTTTGTGCACATTAGTACTCCAGTTTACTTCAAACAGGTTTCAACAGCCACTGAGTTCAAAGGGACAAGTCATAAAATGGAAAACTCAGTCATTGTTTTAGTCTTTGCAGGACTGGGGCCTAATATACCAGGGGAAAATAATTAAGCCAAATATACAGTGTGTGGGAAAAACAAAGAAAGCAAAAGGGATGCTTAGGTTTAAATGGGGAGCCAATTAAACAGACATTCATAATGCAATGTGACAGTAAACAAAAAGCCAGTGCAATTTGATTGAGGCATTTTGTCACAGAACAGAAAGAAATAATCCTTCTCCCTGCTTTTTCTGATTAGATGAGTAGTAGAGACAAATTAGAGTAATTAGACAAAATATAATTACATTATAGAAAATGAAAATTTAGGGAAAATGTCCTTGCAATGGGATCTATTAGTCTGTGAAATAATTTCTCAAGAAATGTGATGAAAAATCCTTCACCACTTAGGAGTTTTAAAACTTGACTGGACACAGAACTAGAAAAAACCCTTCCAGTGTGAGTCTTCAGTGATAAGAACATTGGTCAAGCCATCTAACTAACATATTCTATCTCCAATAGACACATCTATCATCTTCTAACATCAGTATCTCAATTCTTTACAGAAGGACTGAGCTTCAGGGGTACAAAATGAGGTTTCTACAGGTGAGGCATCAAACATATCTCATGACTGAGTCACAATGTGCAGAATTATGCCATAATTAAATAATTACAATTACTTAAATTAACCAAAATTTAATATAATTCGCCAAAAACTTGCTGTAAATTTCAATGTCTCAAATTAGCAGCTTTTAAAAATTCATAAACAAATTTCCTTTGCAATCTCATCCCCAATTTGTGTTAATGCTATTGATTTGTTTCAATTCATTTCCCTCATACCAAAGCCAATGCATTAGGAAGTGGCTCAACACCCTTCTTTCCTACAGATTATGGGAGAAAGGAAGGGGAAGGAAAAGGAAGGGTTGCAGGTGCATAATGCTTTGACAGATTTAGCTCATTAGACAAAAAGGAACCTAGATTTCCATTGGTCATAAACAGGCTTAGGATTTCCATTCTGCACCGAGCTGGTAGCTTCACCTCTTAAGGAAGATGCTGAGTGCTTCCTTTTTTCTCAGTTGATTATACTTTTTCTAAACTTTTACTGTTCTAGACTAAATGTTCTACGCCAGTTATTTTCTTGAGGCTGGATTTTGAAGCGTTGGTTCTCATATTTCTTTTCCTCTCCATGTCAAAGAGAAATCTTGATCTATTTCCTTTGAAATGCTCTAGCACCTTCAAATTTTGGAGCACACACTTAATACTGAACAGAAAGGGAGGAGGCCTGTGGGTCAATCACATGCCTTTTTTCCATCTGGCAAGGCAGTGAGACTGGGGCTACATGTGGGAAATGGGAGCTGAGTAGAACAACTTTGGAGGGAGAGAAGAAGGTGACTCTTACCACTTTACCAAAATAATAGTGGTTAGGAAACTTGCCCAAGAAATAGGAGGCTTGGGTCCTATGACTCCCCTTAACCACTAGCAGTTTGAACTTCCAAAGTGGAAAGGGAGGTGGTTGGGCTTTATAAAATACACATATATGGATGACAATATGCCTCCATGAATTCCAATGACCATACTTCCCCACCTTCACCAATGTTTGTCACCTGTCCATGCATTTTATTTTCTATTCCATCTTTTTGATCCAGGATCTCATCTACTATGCTGTTGCCATCCCTACCCTGATGCATAGATGTGAAACCTAGATAACATATCG
Source organism: Caiman crocodilus (assembly GCA_030014935.1). NCBI lineage: Eukaryota > Metazoa > Chordata > Crocodylia > Alligatoridae > Caiman > Caiman crocodilus. The sequence continues at coordinate 137,358,650 of JAGPOW010003316.1, forward strand.
GAAACACCTGAAAACCTTGGAATGAAAACACTTGAAAAAACTTAGACAGCAATGATGTCACTGGAAAATCCACCATATCAATTGAAAGGATAGAAGAATGAATGCCAGCATTCTGGCTCAAGCAAAACACCACCAGTAATGATGCCTCGTTTATACAGGACCAGCTTTGCTGGATGCATATGTCATTAGGTTGTCCAAAAATTGACCCCTGAAACAAATCCCGTACTCCCAATTCAGCAATTCTGTTCCAGAGGTGGGAAGAGAAAAAATTCAAGGACTCCTTGAGGGCCAATCTGAAGAAATGCAATTAACTGAAGCATTAACAGGAAACTTGATCAAGGAGACTCAAACACTGAATGTTCTCGATGGTACCATGAAGTCCAACAAGGCATCAACCATTTGATCAAATTTGCCTCATTATGGAAATGCATAGGCAAAAGAGATGACGGGAAAGAGTTGCAACCTAACATCACCAAAATTCAGTCCTTCCTCCTGGAACTGCATGCCATATCTACAGTCAAATATAAAAATCTCACCTTGGCATCTTTAGGCATCTCCAGATTCACAAAGACTTCCCTACCTACTGGAAAACTACAATTCTTGTATTGAGGGACTGTTGCCAACACCAACAAAATAAAAATTATTTATATATAATACACATGTTGCAGCTATATAACTCATCCATATTCCACTCTTGCTGATTCCCGAGCAATGATCTCTTCTATGGTAAAGAGAAATCCGAGTCTAAAACAGAGAGATTGATACATAGTTTTACTAGAAGCAGCTTATGAATTTGATGCCTCTGCAATAGATTAATTCTTAGTAAAAAACCCTAAGTGGTTGATTTACAGAGATCTGCAGAGGGACCTTAATGGAAGTTACTTGTGTCTTGGTGAAATGGACTCCAATTTGGAACAGGATAATACATTCTACATTTAGATTATCTGTGGACTGAAGGTGGCTGATTCTTCATTCTGTCTGCAAATATCACAAAAAAATCTTGTTGAAGTATTTAAAGGTTTCATTATCTGAGAAAAAAAGGCCAATGATCTCCTGTCCTCTAAGATATAAAGTGCAGCTTTAGCAGGGCTTTTATGGTGCTTTTTAAATCAGCTATTAGATAAAAGTGCCATAAACCCCACTGAAGTGCCCAATCTATACAGACACTAAGGCTGAGTTGAGGTAACACACTGTTTCTTCTGGCAAAGTATGTGTTTGCGGGGGGAGTTCCACATCTTTTGGCACGCTAAGAGATTTAACTTAGTTCATGTTGTTATTGGTTCAGGCAGTAAGGATAGGAAATCAGAGAGGCATTACATTTCTTTGTCCACAGAAATGTCAAAAATGTCTTCACCAAGCAGCATTTGCCACTTTGACAGAATCTCTTCTATTGCATGTCAATGCATTCTGTATACTCATGGAGCAAAAGACCAATTAATCAAGCATTAAAGAAGCATCTAAAAGGAATCTTAGACTTCAGCTCCACCTTGAACAAGACTGACATTTAGTGTTATCCATTGCAAACAGGTCTAATACAACATCAAGCCTAGTGGTTCTCAACTATTTTAGACTCAAGTTACCCCTTGTTAGATTCAAAGTACCCATCAGAGACTCCCAGGTCTCAGGTTTCACTAGGTTTTTGACTATGGAAAAATAATAGAGCAAATCTGTTGCAAAAAATTTGAAAAAACCACCACCAAACAGATCACCATGTTTTTGCCACTATGGCTTTCTATTTGAAACATCTGGGTTTATCTTGTGAATCATGTGCAAGTGTTTCCACACATAATGGTGTTAATATTGAGCTCTGGCTATGGTAGACTTTATACTAAAATCTTTCTTAGTTGTCACCACAAAAGCAATCTTTTTCTTTTTCATGTCCTTATGAAAAGAAATTTAGTAGAGTTTGCAGTTTACATTGGAATATGACAGACTGTGCAATGAACACGTCCTGATATGACATTGAATTTACAACCTCTTGGGCTGTCAACCATGCACCTTAGTGCCCATGTCAATCCAGCTCAGTGCAGCACCACCCAGCTGCTGCCCACCACAAGAGCAATAAAGAGATAATGATCACATTGACAGCCTCTTTTCCTTGTTGAAGGGATTCCTCATTGGATTAACCAACTATCCAAGTGTATTATAAAACCTGTAATTGTTTTTTTAAGTAAACAAGCTGCTGCCATTGCAAAAACTTTGATAAAATAAATACTTGGTACTATAGGGAGTCTAAAAAAATAGTAGTTGGTAGAGTAGATAATAGTTCTGATTTATCAGGCATCTTTAATACTTCTTGTAAGTTTGGCTTATTTTCATATGGAAATCTACATTTTGCAAATCGATTCCATGAATCTAGAGAGAGTATCATTGATGTTTAGTGTGTCCATTCTCAGCTTGAAGCAACATGAGTGTATTTGGTCTAGATTGTGATATCACACTCCTTTCTGCCTTTAGAATCCAGAAGCAATTAAAGTATAAACCATTCTGCTGGAACTTCTGCTGCTTCTAAAGATGGAAGTACTGGTAACAACACTTCCTAATGTGATTTCTGATCTACAGGAACCCTAGTGTTCTCAGGTTTAAAAAATCCACAATTTTCAGTTAAAAAAAGTAACCCCAAATCCACATTTTTCCATGATTTAAATGAAATAACACTTGAGAGAGAGAGAAAGAGAGAGAGAGGGAAGGGAAGGTTTCATTTTAATCATGGAAACATAGATTTGGGATTAATTTTTTTTAAACTGAAAATTTGGGGAGGGGTGTTAAGTCAGATAAAATCAGGATCCCTGTTGATCTGAGAAGAAGAATGGAGAAGGCAACTTCCAGCTGTGCTACAGCAGCAGACTTATTACCCCTGCCTCAGTACAGTACTAGGGAGTGCCAGATTGGAGGTACATAATGTCTGATGGCACACGCTACCTCTTGAAAACAGGAGAAATGTGGCCATCTTAATACAGTGCTTAGTACTCATCAGTAAGGTCTGAGCCAAATTGCTCATGCCAACACCACCTAAATATGGAGACCTTATTTCCATTTCAAACAGTAGTACATGCAAAGTATGAATGATGTGTCTCTAGCAATGCTTCTCTTCCTGTCAGCTCTGAAACCTATTAGTGGTAAAATGTAATTGGTGCTATTCCCTTTTGTCAGGGGCGGGGGTAATGGTTGGGACAGCCCTGCCCCTTAAGGGCACCTATACATGAAGAGGAAGGCTGCTCCAGAATATAGCATATTGGAGCATGGTAATTACCGCACTCCAGCAGCTTCCAGTGTCTCATGCATCAGCATCCCCGTGCTTAAAAATGGTGGTGAGGGTGCTTTATCTAAAGCTTATTTGACAAGCTTCCCCAGTGCCATTTTAAAGTTTACTAATACACAGGATGCTCCAGGCACTTTAATTAAAGAGGATCTTGGAGCCACTCTAATGAAAGTGCCACCCCCAACATCCCTTATTTCTGGAGCAGGTGTATAAATGCCCTAAGTGCTTAGCACTGAACCAGAGGGTATTCATGGCACATGCTTGGCCACGACATGCTTCTCGTGAAAAGACTCTAATCTTGAACATGTGAGGAACATAAGTACCAAGAGTAGAATGTATATACATATATTTTATAGAATATACATACATATAGGTATATTCTACTCTTGGTACTCAAGCTCCTCACATGCCATATATATAGACCGTACATATACATGCACAAATGTTCTAATTAAAAATTAGGGTCTTAGACAAAAGAAGATCTCTCCTGACTAGGTGGGATATTACGAAAAGGTACCAGAACTGGCTCTAATGATTGATGTATCTCTGTAGAAAGAAGAATCTCTAAAGAAAGAATAGGTTCAGGAGCTCAGAGACTAAGAGGAGTGTGGCAGTGCACTTGTAGTGCCTGCCACCTCAAAGGTCGTCAAGTGCCTGATTGCAGTGGCCATTTTAGAACACAGGCCAACTATATAAACACAGCAGTTTGCTGCTGGCAGCCAGGCAGAGACATTGCTTGGCTAAACTGCAGTATAAAACATCTGACAGGCAAGAGCGGGAGGCTCTTGGCTCTGGACATGACCTAAGACTGCACTCTGCTGGGATAGGGAGGCCTGGTGGGACTGCTAGTGGTATGGCAGCCCCACTCAAATACTCAAATTCTACTACCCCGGTGGAAGGTGGGTCAGGGCTAGGGTGGCCATCATGGAGGACATTCCAGTTGTCCTCTGTCCTCTATTGATACAAAATCAGATACCTTTATGTCCTATTTTTCTCTTGAAGAGATTACTTGAAATACTTGAAGAGAAAAATAGAGGACATAAACGTGTGGGGTTTTCTATCAATAAAGGAGAGAGTAGCAGAAAACTGGATTGTCCTCTATGATGACCACCCTAGTCGGGGTGCCTCAATAACCCCTAGCCCCAACAACACTATGGGTATAAAGGGGCCAAGCATGGCTACAGACACCTGAGTCCAGGAGGTACAAGACCCCAGCTGGGGCCAGGCAAAGCTGCAGCCACCTGAGCCCCCACAGGGATATGAGACCCTGGCAGCCCTAGGGAGGGGATAGATATGTAGCCCCAGAGAGAGGGCTATAGTGAGGGCCCTGAGCAGGGTTGAGTAGAGCTGAGGGTCAGCCTGAAGGGCAGCCCAATGGGGTGTGCTGAGTAGAGCTGTGGGATAGCCTGAAAGACAGCACATGGGCCAACCCCCTAAGGAATAAGTTGTTGGATACAAGAAGCCTGGTGAGGGGCTAGGTCAGAGTTAGTCCTTTGTGTTGTGAATCAGCTGGCCACTAACCAGGTGAGGGTTATGGGAGAGACCCAATAGACTGCATGTCGCCACCCAAGGTGTGATCTGGCAAAAGCCCCGAGGTCTATGGGAGCCACTTCAAGAGGAAGCAGGGTGGAAGAAGTTGTCAATGTGAGAAAGAGACCCTGTGAGAGAGGGTAGAGTGCAAAAGGCCCTAGTGAGAGGAGGGCAATATGACTGCATGTATGAAAGAGGCCTGATGAAGGACAAAGTTGGGTTGGCTATAGGCCAGAAGCATAATGTCATCCTGGATGCCATTTGCAAGGTCACTGTGTAGGAGAGGTTTGGAGCCATGGCTAGTACCCCCTGGCATCAGGGCATGTAATGGGTAGTCTCCCACTTTTTCCACCAGTTATGGGAACAGCAAAGTCCTGGCAGGCAAAACTGGGTGGACTGCCCCATAGACAGATGTGCGGACCGACTCAAGATAAGCCCCAGGCTTGCCCCCTGTCATAAGGAGAATCCACATACCTCATTTGGCTCTCCCTAGTTGCTGTACTTTTGTTTTTTGTTTAGAGATGCCCCCAGATTGTTAGATTTCTTCTAATAAATGTTTTATAGAGCAGACCCTGGGAAAAACAATATAAGGACAGACATGCCAAAAACACATCTTGTAAGCCTGTGCATAGATAGCACCTGCAATGCAAGTCTAGTTTATTGTGTTAACATGCACAGCTAGCAGTGTTCCTCATATTCTGAGTACAGCATTATTTTCTTCTCTTAGGGCCAGACCTATCATACACCAGTGAGGCCAGAGAGACAGTAAATTGGACAACTTTAAATAAAAATCTTAGCAGGCCTGATGTACAGTTTCCCTAGATATCTAAGTATAGGCTTGTGTATTAGTGGCCTTAATGTGAAAATCTGTATTACTGTAATTCTTTGCAAAAAAAAATCAATTAACTTTTTTGTTCTTTTACTGGAATATTAATAAGTATGCCTTTTGCCCTAAGAAGAGAATGTGTGAAATAAGCAAACCAGTTAACATGATTTAGGGCTCAGAAACAGCTACAAAAAGGCAGGTTTTTCCAACTACACTAGTAACTTGCAAGTAAAGTGCTCATTATTATAACATCACATAATGCCACATGTCAAAGAGCAGAACTTTGGCTTGCTCTTTTATTCACAGAAAGACAGTTTTATAAAGAAATGTTTTCCTAGTCTTTATTTTATGATTCACAATTCTTCTGCTTGTCAGTTCATCTTGGAGTTTCTTATTCTAAGAAAATAATTTGTTACACAAGGTTAAAAAAGTACAAGTTCCAAAAGATTACAGAGAAATGTCAATGGAGTTATGAATAAACTGCAGTTTTTATAGAAAGAGGTTTTGGCATGTGTATTCCTGTCTATCTCCAAAGACGAACTGGAATTTTCTTGATTGCTTTCTGGCCTGAACCCAGCAGCCAGCAGGTATCTGATTAAGGCAGCCATTTTAGAGCCAGGGGCTGCCTATATAAACAGGGCATTTTGCTGCTGGAAGGCCAGGCAACAACATTGCCTGGCTACAAGGCTGCTGGTATCATCTGGAGGTAAGGAAGGAGCTGTAGGGGATGGTCAGCAGGCTCCAGGACCTGGGCATGACCTAAAAATCATCCTGCCAGGAGTGGGTGGCCTGGTGGGGCTCTCAGTGGCATGGGAGCTCCCAGGAAATGCTAGGCCAGTTACCATCCCAGTGAAAGGCGGTTTGGGAAGCCTTAACCCCAGCTCCCACAACTGGGTGGGTTACCCACTGGTAGGGTCCAGAGGGCAGACCCCAGAAGTGAGAGTGGGGCTAGAGGCTCAGAGGTCTGACAGAGAGAACCCTTGACTAGCCTGGGCTGGGGCCAGGACCAAGAAGATCGAAGAGCCAGGGGCCCACAGTGAGGGATGCCCAGAGCGTGGAGGGCCTGGGGTTCCTGACTGGCCTTGGAGGTGAGGCCAGGGCCTGTGTGGCCAAAGATCCTGGGAGAGGACCATGGCCAAGAGGGGAAAGAGTTTGAGGGAGTGAGGTAACCCTGAATGAGGGCAGGGTAGGCCCCCTGAATGGAAAGATCATGGAGAGGTCCTGATAGGAGGATTCTGGGAACCAGTATGGGGCCGGAGAGAGTAACAGCTGGATACCATCTGCAAGACTTGGGCTGAAGTGTAGGGGAGGTACGGAGCTGCGGACACCCCCATATTTGGGGGTCCAGTAATAGGCGGCCTCCCACCTTATTTAACAGCATATTATTATTCCAACAAGGTGTGGCGAGTGAGACAGGCAGGCGGCATGCCCAGAGGCAGGTGGGGGGGCTAGCTGCAGCTAGCAGGGATACCCACTTTGCTACACTTTCTTAAAAAAATATGGAATGCTTCACAAATTTGCATGTCATGCCTTTGCAGGGATTTTCTATCATTCTATCCATCCATCATCCACACCCATACACCTATATATTAGCCAACTGCCTGTCAGGAATGATGGGCAGGGATGGAGTACCACCACCCACAACCCTGGGTCATTGCCTATATAAACCAGCTGCCTATATAAACCAGAAGCTGGAGAGGGGGAGAAGCTTGTCCTGATGTCCTCTCTGTCCCCCTTGGCCAGCACCCTCTGCTGCCGCCACCTCCAGGGAGCAGGGCCAGGGTGGGACAAGGCCAGTGCCTCTGGCATCATCCCCACCACGTGCCCTTGCTCCACCTCCTGTCCAGAACACTCTTGGAGGTCTCTGATTGCTTGTTTGTCAGCATTGTCATTGGGTGCCAAGACCCAATCAGAGTGAGAATAAAGCATTGCAAAGAGACAGACAGACTAAGGCTTTTATTATAATAGAATACACACTCACACGCACACACACACTAAACATTTAAGATCTTTAGTCACTGCCATAAGTGACGAGGCAGTTACCAGCTCAGATCTAGTCAAAAGGTAGCCAAAATAGTTTTGATAGTAGCCTTGTCAATTATCTCCCCACCCCGTGAAAACACAAGTTCATATTTATACCTTAACAAGATACATACTCACCCCCCCACATTCATCAGTCACTCTTTGGGGCAGGTTTTATTTGTTTTAATGAATGTGAGAGTTACTAGATCTTTTAAAACTATTCTCTTATTTCAAAAGCAATGGTATTGGTTCCAACAGAGAGAGCTGGCAATCAAAAACATTCAGATAGTAAAGCAACCAAAATGTCGGCTTGCATCCATGGATGCTTCTCAAGCAAATCCCGGGACGTCATTCTTCCCCTGTACTCGGCCTTAGTGAGGTCACAGCTGGAGTACTGCATCCAGTTTTGAGTTCCACAATTCAAAAAGGATGTGGAGAAGCTTGAGAGGGTCCAGAGAAGAGCCACGCGCATGATTAGAGGTCAGGAAAGCAGACCCTACGATGAGAGGCTGAGAACCATGGGGCTCTTTAGCCTGGAAAAGTGCAGGCTCAGAGGTGATCTGATGGCCACCTATAAGTTTATCAGGGGTGACCACCAGTATCTGGGGGAACATTTGTTCACCAGAGCGCCTCACGGGATGATGAGGTCGAACGGTCATAAACTACTACAAGACCGTTTCAGGCTGGACATAAGGAAGAATTTCTTTACTGTCCGAGCCCCCAAGGTCTGGAAAAGCCTGCCACCAGAGGTGGTTCAAGCGCCTATATTGAACACCTTCAAGAGCAAACTTATGCTTATCTTGCTGGGATCCTATGACCCCAGCTGACTTCCTGCCTTTTGGGCAGGGGGCTGGACTCGATGATCTTCCAAGGTCCCTTCCAGCCCTAATGTCTATGAACTCTATGAAATCTAAGATACCAGGTTGTTCAGGGGGACTAGACGTGATGATCTCACAAGGTCCTTTCCAGGCCTAAACTTCTGTGACTCGCTGTGTGTCCTGTAACTTACTGATTTTTTTCCTCTGCTTACAGTCTTTGAAGCAAGGTTATTCCATAAGATTTTTTCTCCCCATACCTGGGCAATACATTTCCTTGGCAAAATATATGATATGAGATATACATGTGTGTGTACGCACACATGCAAGCATGTGCACACTTGCAAGCATGTACACGCATGGGTCATTTTTATATGGCCCTACTCATTCAAACTAGAATTCTCTGAAGGGATTATGGGAATAAAATACTTGTTTTGTTATCAGAAGTCATGAAATCCTGTAGAAAAATTAACCTGCTGTCAACTCTGCCTTTTAACGTGAATTTTTATAAGTTTTAAGCAATATTTGACATATAATTAGTTAAACAGCAAGAAAAAGTTGTTTGCCTTTCCCCCGGTGATTGACATATAATCAATATGATTTTTTAAAACCTGCAGAATATTGTATTTAACAATGACAGAAAAACAACAACAGAAAAGTTATTAATGATATGGTTGCAAAGAAATCAATCTCATTAAAATCAGTAGTTCCTTACTAAGCCATGTTGTTGAGGTAAGAGGGACATGCTGTGAATTACTACTAAATAGGCACCACATGTAAAGTACAACAGAAAGAGTTAAACGTAAGGAGCAACATCCACACCACTCCAGGTTAGTGCTGACTGCAGCAGCCTCACGTTAATGGCCATAAGAGGAAAGACTAAGTTTGCTTGTATAGACTAGCAGAGAAGCTGTCTGCACTGGCTGGTGTTTGTGATTTGACTGGCGCAGAAAAACAACGGGAAGAATTGGAGGAACATTTTATGGACAGATATTATTATAATTTTTTTTATCTTAACAGTGCAAAGCTATCTGGACAGAAGAACAACTAGCAAGATGAGGAGATGGGTAAGCATTCAAGCCCAATGCAAACCATCCATTCTTGGGTTTTTAGGTGTCAGGAGGGCCATATGACTTTGGGCTGAGGGATTCCTTTGTTAGAGAGAGAAGTGGACAGGAAGACACATACGGAAAAAATAAAGAGGTCAGAGGAAACTATTTTTATGGCTCTGGGTTTTGTGCCACTTTGCTTTGCAAAGCAAAATAGGGCATGTGTCCATTTTGTTAATAAATTGCATTAGAAAAGACTGGGCATCACCAATATCCCTCATTCTGGGACACTATCCCATGGTAAAAGCTCTACGTATGTGATACATTTTTACAACATTTTTTTTTTTGGAGAGGGACATAAGGGGAGGAGGAAAGGTGGGGCTGTTTCTACCACTCTTACCCAAGCCAAATGATATCCTGCAAGGAGTCACAGTGATGACAATGGTGCAACTGAGAATGGAGGAAGGGGGTCTGTGTTTCTCGTGTAAATGTGATGGGAGCCCAAGTCAATCAAGGTAGTCATGGCTGGTGTCACAGGGCACCTTGCTGCTCTGCTCCTAGAGAGGGGAAATTGCTGGGGAAAGAGCCCTGGCAGGGAATAAGGAGCACAGTTGTGGGTTGCCAGGGGCAAACGGAGGTCAGCTGATCGGAAGGGGCAGGGCCCCGCCCTCAAAGTCCAGGGCTGAGGCTAGGCTAGCAGTTCCCTGCCAGCAGCCAGAAGGCAGGAGCTCCTGGAGTTAGGATGCGAGAACCGCAGGTACAGCTCACGCCAGATAAAAGAAGGCAGCTCTAAGATGTCTGAGCAATGTGGTTATAGCCAGGTGGCTTATAGTTATCTTATAGCCCAGGGGCTTGTGTTTTGCATTGTTGTTGTTATATATTGCACTGGTGGTTTGGGTGAGGCTATTAGAGGTTGGAGGAGGCCTCATAGGGTCCACAGCGGAGCATGAGGACCCCAGCGCCAGTGCAGGTGCAGCACAGGGAGTACATAGACCCCAGCCCCAGAGAGGGGAGCACTACTGAGAAGCCCCAGGGTGGGTGTGGCGAGCCCCAGAGAGGGGGCGTTATTGAAAAGCCCCAGGGCAGGCATGGCAAGCCTCAGAGAAGGGGTACTACTGAGAAGCCCTAGTGTGGGCATGGTGAGCCCCTGAGGAAAGGCATAGCCCTGCAGTAAACCCCAGAGAAGGCTGTGGTACTGCAGTAAACCCCAGAGAGAGGGGGTAGTAGTGCGGTGAGCCCTGGAGAAAGGGGGTAGCAGTGCGGTGGGCCTGAGACACAGGTGGCTTGACCAAGAAGTCCCAGAGTGGGCACAGAAGGCCCCAGGGAAGGGGCAGTGTCGCGGGGAAGGTCCCGGAGAAGGGCAGCATCACAGGGAAGGCTCCAGAGTGGGCACAGAGAGCCTCAGGAGGGGGTAGCATTATAGATAAGGTCCAGTGTTGGCATAGAGAGACCCAGGAAAGGGGTGGCACTAGAGAGAGGGCCCCAAGAGAGGGGCGGTGTTCTTAAGAAGGCTCAGGAAAGAGGGTAGCGGTACTGAGAAGGCCCAGAGTGGACATAGAGAGCCCCAGGAGAGGGCAGCAGTACAGAGAAGACCCAAGAGATGGGCGTGAGAGCAGACCAAGAGACCTAACAATGTCTAATCCAACTGCGAGGCTTGGGGCATGGTATAAGGGGTGGTTGGAGCCACGCATAGCCCATAAGGCTAGGGTACCCAGGAAGCACCCATGGTAGAGCAGAACCCATAAGGGTTCTGGGAATTCACAGGGCCAGAAATAACCGTGTCCAAGGAGACATAAGACAGCCTCCCAGCTTTATGTGAACATCAAATATGTGGCGGGCGAGAATCCGAGGGTGCCATTGGGCCAACTTGGCACAGAGAAAGGGGGCCTTAAGGAGATCACAGCCCTCCTGGAGGACCCCCACCTGTGACAGCTGGGTTCAAACTTTCTGAGACATAAGATACCCAATTACAGGCCAGCTACATTTCAGGGATAAAAACAACCCAATTAACTATTAGGTGAAAAAAAAGACACCACCCTATAACTGAGCAAGACAGAACATAAAATAAAGGTTTTAAACATCCTAATTCCTAACACTTCACTCTCGCACCTGGCTGTTGCTTACTTCCCAGTCCCTGACTGGTTCCCATAACAGGCAGGAATCATTCCTGTCTCTACAGTGAATTCCCCCCCACCTCCCCAGAGGTCTCATTTTCTCTGCTGGCCTTCAGCAAGTTGCCTGTTCCCCACTGCTCCAGACTTTCCTGCTGCAGTCCCCAAGAAGGAGTTTCCCTCCATCTCCCCTCTCTGGGCCTTCATGCAGGCCGGCTTCAGTTTGTGTCTGGCAGACTCTGACAGGCACGCACAGGCATGTGCACTCTCTGTTTCCCCTCCATATATCACCATCCCCTCCATACTTCTAAAAAGAGCCATAGTTCCTCAGTCAATGGGGCAGAGGGCAATTAGCCATGCCACACACAGCCCCTCTGCAATCCAGCCATTAAACCTTTCCCACCGGAATAAAATGAATCAAAAAGAACACTTTCATCAAAGACCTCAAATCAAATAATACAATCACATAATCATCACAGTAACATATACACACATACTAACTCTACATTGCTATATCAATAAGCCACACACATGCACACACTACATTGCTATATCAATAAGCTAAACACACACACACACACACACAACATTGCTATATCAATATTCCACACACGTGCGCGCACACACACACACACTCTACATTCCTATATCAATAAGCATCAGCAATAAGAAATATGTTATTTAAAATAAAGACTTCAAGACCCAATGCAACAAGGCCCAATGCCAGACTTCTTCCCTGCAGGACCTGAATGAAATAAATGAGATTCTTTGTAGGAGCAAGAGACCAGATATTCAGGATCAGGCACTGAATTTGCTGTTGATCCTCCCACAGTGTTTTAAGATTAAGCATGTCAAAAAAAGGATGGATTTTACAATTTTAAGGGCTTTCCTGAGAATTGCGGCAGGTTAGATCACAACAGGCTAATGCAGAACAAAACGGACCACACACAGAGATTCTACAAGATATTTGTAAATCTTTTGATTCTGGAATTTTAATACATTATATTATAGCATACTGTTATAATATTTTGCACACAGTTTAATAATAAAAGCCTAATACCGCCTATAATACAGAACAGTACTTGCCCTTACACATAAGGAAGGTATGTTGCATGTTTAAAGCAAACTGCACGGTATTTAATACTGCCTACCTATGTTCATTTACAATTAATTTCACACCACCTGAGAACCGTATTAGTAACATCATTTCCAGCATACTGAATTCTATTTTATCTACAGATTTTTTCAGAACATTAATTTCATCTCATTGAAGATGTACATGCTAACCTCAAAGTATCCATCTCAAATAGAATATGAAAGAAATTAACCATGTCTTTTAAATACCTACATAGTGAATCCTGGAAAGAACACCTCTTATAATTTTGTTTTTCCCTGAAAAAGAATCCGTCACAAATTCCATGACAAATGGATGAATCCTGGGGTCATTTTATGCAAATAAACATAAACTTTACTACTGAAAAAACAAATTTGCTCTGTTATTCTATAGAGGATCTTACATCAAGCTCATCACCATCATGTCTACACATTCTGGTAGTACACTAAACTTTGTGACCAACACATCATATGTTTGCCTTCCTACATATTCAAAGCCAAATTGCATTTTCTTCTTCCAATCGCATCCAAAACAGCTTTGTTTTCTTTAATTCTTTATTAAGGGCATTTCTTGAAACCAATAACGTACAGGAAAAAAAAAAGGAGGGAACCTATGAATAATTAATCTTCATTGTCACAGGAATAATTGTCAGGATACACCAAGGGTAGCTTCTAGTAAAATATACTATGTCTTTAACTTTACTAATGTATAAGGGAATACATAACTCTTTTTCTGGGCCAGCAGTTCTCCAAATTTTTCATTCTGTGGTCCACTTTATAAGAAAAATAGGCTGTTGCAGACTTCTCTCGCTGGACCTTCAATCACTTACCTGCGATACCATTTGGTTCTTAAGATGCAGTACACTTGGAACACCAGGAAGAACTCAAGGGTCCCTTGTGATTCTCAAGTTTTAGTCTATCAATAATAGCTTTTAGTCACATTTCTTCCCTCTTCCTTTCTGACGCATTGCATCTAGTGGTCAGAGCAAAATTTAGGGGTCAAGTAAAGTAGAGTTCGACTTGTTTGACTTCCAAGGAAGAGATGAACCCTAGGGTGAAAGGCAAAATAAGACATGGTAATGACACAGATTAGAGGATGCAAGAGGCTAGAACAGAGAAGGAGGGTATAAAAGAAAATAACACAGGAACATAAGACTGAAAAACTGAAATGAGCAGTCATCCATCCTCAAAAAGAGAAATAAGAACATCCATTCTGGCCCCTTTCACACATCACAGCCACAAAGCATCGTATACAAAAGGGGACATATTAAGTGCCACAGGTAAAGAACAGGGGGAAAAGGGCATTGCCAATACTTTGACCACTGCAGTAGTACAGCATTCATTATGTTAAAATATGCTCAGATGATCTGGTAAAGAAAAGAGAAGAAACGGAATAGAGAATGAAAGAGAGGAAGATGGAGAATAGAGTACATACACTATACTCTCCTGTTGGAACTGTGCCATTGTGATGAAAAGAATGAGCCAGCAACAGAGGAGAAAAGGAGGAGTGTGATTCTAGCTTAGTGGGTAGGGAACTCAGCTGGAATCTGGCCCTTAGTCTTCCATTTCATCTTCAAGGAATGTCCATCAATTTTATTAATAGGAAATGTTTCAACAGGGCTTGGTACAGGGTCTGGAAATCTTGAATTCTTTTTGCGGAGTGGTACAGCTTCAAGAGAAGGAGAAGAAAGTGCCCCCACTGACACTATTGTAATGCCCAGGGTATTCTTGTAGGATGCATAGCTTAGACGCCCCTCCCCTCCCGCCATGCAGAATGGACAAACTAACCTGGACTTCCTTATTATGGATGAATGCTATCACTGCTGATGTTTTTCACATGGAGAACTCATTATCACGTCTTACTGTTCTGGTGGTCATGTTCTAGCTGGAAGCAGTAGCTGTGCTTGGACTTTGTGTTGAGTCTTGTGGACAGAGCTTCTCAAGAGAGAGAGGCTGAGTAATGCCTGACTTTGGACCCTAGTGAGGCTTAAGCACAAGGCAGACACTGAGCTGCTCAGACCTGTCAAGACTGAGGCACTTCTGGGCATGCTCAAAAAGGGAACGTTAAGTATCTACGGCACTTGAATGTCAAACTGAGATAACTATGGAGTTTAGGTCCCTACAGGGTTAGACAGCAACTATGTGACAGTGTTCAGGATTGCAACTTTGGATTAATTCCATCTGAGTCTTACTTTAAGTCCTTAAGATCTGCCTTTTGCCACTTTCTCACATAAGTAGTTTTACTTAGTTCCTTGGCACTATTCACTCAAATATGCATTTGCATTATTAGGGCTCTAGCTTGAAAAAAAGCTGATCACATTCTTGGCATTTTTAGTGATGGCTTTATAAGGAATCAATGAGAGGGCTCCAGATGATCATATATTCAGCATTTGAGTCTCCTCTGAGAATAGTTGCAGACACTTTTCCACAGTAAGACTGCCATAGAGCAATCCATCAGCTCAGTGGCAGTTGATCAGCGCTTTGCCATTTTGCTGCCCTGACAGTGCTGGCACTGAGAAGAATCAATAGGCTTTTGGATATGTAACCTTGATTTAGACCCAAGAGAACATACAATCTGAATATAAATAATTCTTGACCCTCTCTTTTGGAAGAGCATTTCCATACAATTCCAAAATATCACTGTAAAACACTACCATTTGTATCTATATAAGGTTAGTCACCAGGATACTTTTTTCTCCCCAGAACACCTTTAGATACCCTTTTTCATTCAGTTTGAGGTATAAGATATGAAAATGTGTTACTGAGATACTACAGATACTCAGGAATAATAAAAGCCACACTTCTGAATCCTGCATCTGCATTTCATCTTTGCAAATCATTAAAAATGTTCTGTTTTTCTTTTTTCTTTTTTTTTGTTTGTGGTAGACTCACAACATATTTTCCTCTAGCAACAATCACTTTTCAGCCTTCCTTCCTGGTCCCCCTCAGCTGAATTAGTTTTTCCAAATAAAATAAGAGTTATTCTTTTCAATTCTTCCAATAACTTAAGAACTCGTTTATTATTAGATAGCAAAATCAATTCCTGCTAGCTTTAAACACATAATACAAACTACCAGCATTGCTTTAAACAGAATATACCTATATTGCATAAAGTGCACACACACATTTCTCTCCTTTTTGAGTTTGCTTGACTCATAGTTTAAACAATATAATGAACTCCAGCTGACATTTTCTCCAAAAATAACCTGGATCTTAAAGTAATGGGCTGGGCTCTATCAATGATATAAGAGAGTAGCAGAACCTTTGTTTTTTATTCAATATCTCAGTGGTTAGAGCAGTCTTCTGAACAGTGGAGTAAGGACTAGAACCCATGTCTGTCCCTTCTAAGGGCCTTGTTACACATTAATT
Source organism: Caiman crocodilus (assembly GCA_030014935.1). NCBI lineage: Eukaryota > Metazoa > Chordata > Crocodylia > Alligatoridae > Caiman > Caiman crocodilus. Next base: position 137,374,747 of record JAGPOW010003316.1, read on the forward strand.
TTAGGTGACTCCTAGAGCTCTTAATTCCTGGATTGTTCACGCATTAACACATGAGACTAGTTTGAACCACTCGTTAGGCATCTTAAAATTAAGCCATTCCAGCCTTGGTTTATCTCTGATCAGTGTTACCCAGTTTCTGTAAAGCTAATGTGTAGCCACTATAAGTTACATATTAGTGTAAACACCCCACCTTTTGCCACTCCCTTGCTGACCTAAGGTAGGGCCCTCTGCCCCACCCCCCAAATATCAGGCAGCTGCCCTCTACCCTCCATCCCCTGCAAGCTGCAACCAGCCTGCTGCCCCCTCCCCACAAGTCCTGGCTTGCTTGTGACTATCCTGGGGGAGCAGGCAAGGAAAGGGAACCTGCCTTCCAGGCTACCAGGGGTGGTGCCAGCCTCTTCCTGGTGGAGGAGAGGTGGTGGCGTTGAGGTAGGCTAGACAGAAAATTGGGGACAGCTATACATGTTCTGGCCAAACATACTTTTATTTTGGGTTTTTTTACCAATACCCATTTAACTGTGTGTTATTTATATTATCCACAAAAGGAGAATAAAATATATATTGCATGCAATATGCAAACAGATTGGTCCAGACTGGGCTGGGAGGACCATACCTCGGTGGGTGGGAGCGGGGAGGGCTCAGGTGCAAGTAGCAGGTAGCAGCAGCCCATGGGAGAGGCAGGGGGCTTAGACAGGGGCAGCACTGGGAGGGGTGGCTATGGGAAAGCTAAGGTGAATTTTGGGGTGTCGGTAATACTCCCAGGCTCTTCCCTAGTGATGCCTCCGCAAGCCACCACCACTGCTGTTTCTCCCTAGGCTGGGTGGGCAGTCACAAGCAAGATGGGGGATGTAAGGGAGCTGCAAGCGCACAGGGGAAAACCTGGGTGGGGGGGTACAGAGGCAACTCTATGGAGTGGGGGTGGGAGGGCAGCAGGGATTAGTGGGGAAGGCCAGAGTGGGAGCGAGGGGAGATTTCAGTCCTCAAGGCTCCTGCTGGCTTGAATGTGTGATTGCTCCAAATTTGAGTTAGCATTAACACCAATCACTATTTGAGCAGCAAGAAGTGCAACGTGTAACAAAACCCTGTCGTGAAAACACATGCAGAGTACTTTTCGGTCAGGTCAGCAGAAGCTTTTATTTAAAAGAAACTACAGCTGTAGGGGGGGATTCCAAAGCGACATGGATTTCCCAAGCACTTGGAAGGGGTCCCCCCTCTAAGAGCAAAAATCAGGAGGCTTATATACTTTTTAACAGTTGCTTACAACTCACGTGATCATATAGAGAAATTAGCATGAAAAGCGGTTATACTATTACTTCATCATTTCTTTGCTTTAAAGAGGATGGGAACTTATGGGGGAGACAAGGTTAGTTCACAAGATCAGGGTTGTACATGCTTTTGCTATCTTTC
>JAGPOW010003316.1:137376253-137400190 GCA_030014935.1 Caiman crocodilus
TGCCTGAACCAAAGCATTTCTCTTGTCAATAAAGTCTTGGCCAATTCCTGGGTTCTGATCTGGCCAAGAACAGGCAGCGTATAGACATAGCATAGTTTCTTTGGGCAAAATGGATCACATGAGCTGATTAATGTCAGCCCATGTTGGATTATAACAATTTATAACAGTCTGCAATTCTTCCTGAAATTTTTCTGGGTCTTTCCTGATTTTGGGGGATTTTTGAGTTAAATTGTAGAGATCACCTGGAGTCCAGGGTGCATGGCACCTCGGGCTTCGGGCAGGGGGGCAGTCTGCGGTCCTCCTTTCTCAGCACGTGTCCTGGACCCGAGTCACGGCACCAGGAATTGTCGTGGAAACACACACAAAGTACTTTTGGGTCAGGTCAGCAGAAGCTTTTATTTAAAAGAAACTACAGCTGTAGGGGGGGATTCCAAAGCGACATGGATTTCCCAAGCACTTGGAAGGGGTCCCCGCTCTGAGAGCAAAAATCAGGACTTATATACTTTTTAACAGTTGCTTACAACTCATGTGATCATATAGAGAAATTAGCATGAAAAGCGGTTATACTATTACTTAATCATTTCTTTGCTTTAAAGAGAATAGGAACTTATGGGGGAGACAAGGTTAGTTCACAAGATCAGGGTTGTACATGCTTTTGCTATCTTCCAAGGCCGCAGTGAGTGAAGCAGTAGCAGAGGAGTTACAAAGAACACTTTGTCTTAACTGTTCTACTGTACAGAACCAGCAATTCTTCACAAAGTAGTTATGTCATCTTATAACTCAAATAATCAAAACTTAAGGTATTCATATATATGTATTTTTACTCCACAACCCAAAGCTAGGTGACCTAAACACTGAGGCATGCATGAATTCTCTTCCCCGCTCTGGCCATATGCACATTTAATTATTTTGTACAAAGTGGCACAGTTTCAACAGCAACAACAAAAAAAAAAAGATGATTCCAGGACCATAAAACCCCTCCAAATATCTGACAACTGGTACTTACAGCACTGGGGAAGGGGAGATGTGAATTCAAATGTACTGCATCAAAAAAGGGAACTGACACCAGATGTTTTACATCCTGAGTTAGTATTTGAACCACCATTCTTAGGCATATCTTTCTCCATTCACTGGAGAGAAAAAAGGCTCACAGCTTAGGCTGTTCATTACCTTAGCAGCCAGGTACATGAATTAAATCTTTTAATGGACTTACCTCAAGATCCTTTCAAATAAAAGTTGTGGGGGTAGGGGACAGGAGGGTTATCCTTTTTCTTCTGTTTCATATCGGTGCACAGCAAGGCAAAGCCACATTATCATACACTGACAAGACCCAATATTATAGCATACACTAGTACCTATTTCAATTTAGTTTAACCACTATCTAATACTGTAGCTACATCCTGTAATCAGACTTTCTTTCACTGCTTATGGAAGGAAAAGCAGTTTAGGTTCCACTATACTACTTTTACTGAGTGATGTTTTGATGCACACAGTTGTCTGCAATGGAAGAACTGGAGATTTTAGAGGATGCCCCAGCAAGTCAGACAAATAATTGGATTAGAAGAGTGACAAAAAGTTGAAGGTCTACAATGAAATTCAAATCCACTCACTCTGTTATTATATGTCTATAGAAGAGCCTATGGTATTGTTGCTGTTAAGGTTTGTGTCAGCTTTTCCATTACATGTTCTTATTTTCAGGGATTTCTTGGTCTTAGAGATTGACTCCAGGCAGAGTAAGAACTGCAGGGAACTTTAAATTATATCAAGAGGTAAAGCATTATTTACAGTTGATATAATCGCAGCTGGACAAATTCTTCACTTCAGCAATGTGAAAAACAAATTAAGGAATGAATTTGATTTTAAAATGAAATATTGGAGGACATCAATCCATGGCAGTTTGTTTACTCAATTCAAAAACTACTAAATGTTTAAAGGCTAATTAAGTTAAATCTCATGGACAAGATTTTAAAAGTCAGGTGAGTCCATTTGAAGGCATGTATGCAATAGATAATTAAGGGAAAGAGGCAGGGAGCACATTGCATGCATAAAAATTTGACCGTCCTTTAAAAACTTGCTGGCTTTTCAAGTCATTAATATCTACAAACAAAACATGGGCCTACCCATGGACCCAAATGGACAGTGTGTCAAGCACCCAGAAATTTTAGGAACATTCAATGCTTTGCTTCATACTTCCCAACCAGTCTATAAGGCTGGAAACCATCTGGATGAGATGGTTTAGGCAGAAATAATTCTGCTGGGAACAGGGAGGTGGACAAGAAAACCTCCTATCACAGCAGACTCCCAAACACTGTTCCTAAAACACTGTTCCAGATTGAACCAAGCAGCACTGATGGTCTGGCTGCCCCAAGGGATGACATCCTGCCCCAGAGAACTCTTGCTTACAGTCTGTCCTTTCTCCCTTGTAGGATTTGACAGGGGAGCAGAGTATGTCTGCAGTTTCATCATGCGTGCCAAATCCTGCTCCAGCTGACTACAATGCCTGCACAGCTGGCAAGCTGTTTCTGTGCTTACAGTGTTTTCCTTGAGGCTTCATGAGGGGATCCCAGTAGGGAAAGCCTTGGCTAGCTGCATACCAACCACGTTGGAAGGGTATCTACAGAGGTGGGAGTTGTGTGCAGAATGGAACCATGCCTCAGTTTCTCCATGTTGGGTTTTTCCACTTCCAATTTCTCCATTGCTAGGGTTTTGTGAGGTGATCCCAATGGAAGAACCTCTTACTGGCTGCACACCAACAGTGGATGAGGCCCTGGTTGGGTAGCCATGTGTCTGTTTGGTTGGGTAAAGGTTGTGTAGTGCGTATACATCCAGTTGAGTAGGCAAGAGTCCCTTTGGGCAAGTAAAGGTCTCTTCAGGTGGGTTTTCCCCATGCCAGAACCAAGCAACCAGATCCTGCCACCTCTGGACTCAGACTAGCCTGCCCACACCCCCACACACTTTTACCTGCAGGCCTTCACCCCAACCATGTCTGAACAGGCCCTCCCCCTGCCAAACCCTGAGTGCCTTTATTCAAGCCACTCCAGACCCCCTTTTCTCCACATAAGCAGAGTACCTTGACTCAGCTCCCCTGCTGGACCTGCCCTACCATGCCACCTCCAGACTAGGAGCCTCCCACATTCAAACCACATTACAGGTGGGAGTGTGATGATCCAGGTCTGGTGTGACAGGGTCTGGGCACTTTGGGTCTTGTCTGGTTGGACTCAGATCTTCTAAATCCTGCCCCCTCCCACTGCATAGATCCACCAAGCCTACATCCAACCCAAATTAGCTTTTAGATAAAGTCCAGGTACAGGGTAGGAGGGGCCCAGGGCACTTTGGGTAATGGGGAGCAGGGGTAGGCTGGTGGATCAGGGAATAGCAGGGGAAGGAGTGGGTTCATCTGGGTCTGACAGGTTTGGAAAAGTTGGGGGAAGATATGCAGGGATCCAGGTCCAGGAGGACAACATCTTGCAGGTCCAAGAACAGTCCAAGCTGGGTTTTATGGGTCTGGGTACAGTGGAAAGAATGGCAAGAGTGGACCTGGAGCCATTTGGGTCTGCAAGGCTGGCTGTGGGTCTTGGACCCAGGTTGCTCAGGGTTATGTGTGGGAACACATTGCCTCAGCAGCTTGGGTCTCCCTGATGTCCTGAAGTACAGCACCAAGATGGTGAAGGGACTGGGCTTTCCCCTTGAAGCACTCAGAGATTGGCTCCTTGCAGTTGGAACAGTCCATACAGCCCCAGTGATACACTGTCTTTCTGGATCTGTGAAGAGGGGTTGTAAGCAAAGGCAAGATGGGATACTGGAAAACTATGCTGCTGCTTCTATTAGAAGGCTAAATGTACAGATGTTTGGTCTTCCATGAAAAACACTTCCAGGAAGGACTTCTACTAGGTTGGGTTCATCTTACTTTTCTCTGCGAGCACCATTTTCGTTCTGTGAGAAAAATCTCAATTTTGATTTCTTCTAGTAAAACCACTGCACACTTGTGGTTTCTATTGGTAAAACACTAACTCTCCTGGAAGAAACTGAACATCTGTATGTGGCTGGTGTTAAAGAACTCCAATTTCTATCAATAATGTCATGTAAAGGAGTAATGCGTTGCATACAACAACCTTTGAGTGACCATCCTGAGCGAGTAACAGGGTCACAAGGGAGGAATAAAGCTTCAAACTCACATATTCTCATGCCACAGCATGACATTCTGCCATTTTACCCTGCAAACTTTGCGGCTTACCTCTTAAATCATTGACAATGAATGAGAGTTTAGCTTGAAAAAGAACAGTAGGATGGGGTGAACAGTTACCCTTTGAGACTTTTAACTTTTGCAGTGTTTTCAGCTCATCTTTAAGGTCAAATGCCCATAAATCTCTATTCCATGTCTAGTTGTTGCAACATCTTAAACATCATACCAGTATTTTGGCACAGCAGCAGGAAGCAGTGACGAGCCTCCTCTGAATTCCCTGGCTTTCGGATGTACCACTGAGGCCCTTGCAATTATTTTTATATCTGTTTGTAGGTCTTTTAAAATATATTTATAAAACCAATGTACCATATAGTAAAGAATCACAAACTGTACTGCACACTCATTATTGTTTAGTGGCTTATACTTCACTAACACTAGAATTTCCATAAGGAGAAGGAATCCTGATACTTCTATTGTTTTGCAAATTTTTACAAAATGTCCAGACTACACAAGTGCTTTTTATTCACTTAGGAGAGGAACAAGGTGAGCTACTGCATTTCTAGCAGGCTGTCAAGAAGAAACAGAAATAATTAAGTGCATGCTGGCATAAAAATCAAAACAAATATGTCAACAACTGAATACAAGACACAGAACATGGCAACACATCAGACAAGCCAACATATTATATTTCTTTCAGTGTAACAGGCAATACTAATATCCCTGTTATGAGAGTATACAGGAAACATAATTCAATTAATTACAATGTTCTCACTTTCCAAGTGAAGAAAATTGCACATTTTAAAAAGGTTTACCACAGCTTACTCTACAAATATCCACCCTCCTTTAGTCATTTTGAAGTCACTGAAATAAGAAAAAGAGTTGCACTATAACAGGGATTGTCAACTGGGGGTATGCATACCCCCGGGGGTACTTGACAAGGCCCCAAGGGGTATGCAGCACCAGCACAGAGAAGCGGGACGTGGGTCTGCCAGCAATTTGCACTGCCACATTCCACCCTCCACCAGTGCTTTTGTTTTCGCTGCTGCTGGTGCTTCCAGTTTCACCATCACCCCTCCATCTCCTCCAAACCAGCACCTTGTTGATCAACTGCCGGGGGTACACTGACCAAAAAAGGTTGAAAACCCCTGCACTATAGCACCAGCAGAACACAGAACCAAAAACAAACTGGAAAAACATAAGACAAAAACTACTACAAGGTGGGTAAGCAAGTAGCTCAATAGCCAAAACAAAGGATAATTAAAAATGGATCCTTTTCAGAATGGCAGGAGGTTTTGTCTGAGCCTGGTACTGTTCAATACATTTAATGCTGTGGATGCTGAAAGGGAGAGCTTTGTGAGCAATTAGCAGATGACACAAAACTAGGAAGGATTTCAAACACACTGGACAGTGGGAGCACAATCCAAAAGGCTCTTGACAGATTGGAAAACTGGGCTAGAGCTAACAGGATAAAGTTCAATTTCGATAAATGCAAGGTGCTACACCTTGGGAAGAATAATCAAAAACACAATATAAAATAGATGGCAACTGGTTGGATGGCAGCACTATGGAGAAGGATCTAAGGGTTTTGGTAGATTACAGACTCAATACAAATTAAAGATGTGAAGCAATTGCACAACAGGCAAATGAAGTTTTGGGTTGCATGACTAGGAGCATTAAGTATAAGACACAGGAAGTGTGTCTACATGTGTTGCCCTGTGGGGTCAGGCTAACTCTCAGGATCTCAATATTGCACTGTTAGACAGAAGGGTATGACACAATTACACTTATACAAACACACAAATCAATTAAGTGCATACACACACACACACGCGCACGCACACACTACCAACTCAGGCACATACACTTCCAAAATAACCTGGGCACATGCATACTTATCACCAATTCAAGCACATACACTATACACCCCAAAAGTTAGACAAAAATCAATTGTCCATACCCACACACTCAGTATATATACACAGATCACTAATTTGTATATCATGAACTCAATGACATGTACATATACACACACACAAGTAAGTTCCTAATTTGGATGGTACGGTATGTATGTGTGTGCTTGGTATACCTGGGGGAAGGTTAAGGTGAGAGAGAAAGGTTAGCGTAGGGAGTGAAAGTTGCCAGAACCGGGATTAGAACCAGTGGACTACAGAGAAGCTGGCTGAGGAACTGAGGCTTGGGTTTACTTAAGATCAAGTGGCTCCAGAGTTACTTGAGGTCACTGGTGCAAGGGAAAAAAGCCTAGTGGCAAGGAGGAGACAGCCAGGAAAGAGAGAGAGACAGAAACCTGGGAGCTTGAGGCTGGAAACTGAGGCAGACAGCTGAGATATTGGAAGTGAGGGGCGGACAAGTGGTGGCAAGGACAGAACAGCTAGGAAAGAAACTGAGGCAGAAACCTGGGAGCTCAGGGGAAAAGGCAGTGGGAATAAGACAGTGGTAAAGAAACAGGGCGTTTGGAGGCAGAGAGCGGCTCAGAATAGGTGTTGGAGGTGGCAGTGAGCCAGAAGCAAGAGACGGAGAAATGAGACAGAAGTTAGAGGAGCAGAGATTGGAGCAGGGCCAGACTGTAGTAAAGCAAAACCCAACTCAGGGATTCAAATAACAGTTTTATTAAACAGACAACACACTACACAGCCCCATGAAGTTATTGGTTTATACACACACGAACACACACACATATGCATGCAAGCACTAACAATGGCATCAGGAGAAAGAGATTCAGTGGAAGGGCTGGAGTCCAGGTAAGGAAGAGAAGCAGAGGGCAAGTCCTTGTTTGAAGAGGGGGCAGAGAGGTGATAGCTACCTATACAGGCTCAAAAGGAGTTCTTGTCCAGTAGGTATTGTCCAGAGCGGGGTCGCTGGCAGGGCCTCTGGATGGATAGGTGGTGTGGCATGGTGCTGCTCCAGATGAAGAGGGCATCCCAGAAGTCAGTCTTCACTGCCCCTTTTTATGGGGCAGACTACCTTTGATCTCCTATGGGGAAGACCTGTCCAGGCAAGGTCAGTCCTGTTCCAGAGGGCTCCAGGTGTTCTTACTCAGCACTTGCAGCCTTGGCACAATGGTGGGTTGCCTCATCTTTTGTTTCTTGAATGCTGAGGGTGGTTCCAAGGGCTGGGTCATTGGTCCAGGTATTGGTGTTGATAGTTTGGTCATTCAAAGGGAGCTATTTTTATACCTACTGCCATTGTCTCTCAAGGATCCTCATTCATCCCAATTCACTCAAGAACCAAGTTTCATAGGAGGGGTAGGTATGAGTCATAGGTTAACACAACGGGACATGGGGAACAAGATGGAGACTTGACAAGCAAAATGGAAACTTGACATGACTTATGCTAACTTACATATATAGGCCTAAAACAGTAATCACACAATATAAAAGTAGTGAAAAAAATCAATACAAACATAATAATTGTCACTTATAAAACAGTAGATATCTATATCAAAATAGCAGGGCACTTATTTGCAAAGAGGGGAGAGAAAAATAAAACTTTCTACCTAAAATAAAATATTAAAGCTTATCCTACATCTTAGCTTACTTATACTTATGTATAGGGAATAGAGAAGGAGAGAAAAAAATCAGAAATGGTTGGGGAAGAGGAGGGAATGCATTTTTAAATTAAAAAAAAGAAAAGCTGAAGGTTTTGCTACACATATGCATATTAATGTGAAGCAATAAACTGCGGCACATATCGTACAGGAGTTTATGGTTCCTGAGTGCTATTTACAAGAGTGCCTAGGACCATAGCATGCTGAGCCAGGGCAGATGCCCTGGTTGGCAGGGGGCCTGGGGGGTGAGCCTGCCAGCCCAGGGCTGCTCCAACTCTGCTCAATATGCTGTGGAGGGGCTGGCTGGAGCATGAGGGTACTCCAGTGTGGGGCTAGCCAGCAGGCAGCCCCCATATTGAAGCACCCTCATGCCCCAGCCAGCCCCATCATAGTCTACATATGCAGTGCTGCATTTTGCAGCAAGATAGTATCTGTATTTACAAGTACTACTCTGCTGTGGAGTTTCTTAATTTATTCCAATCAAATAGCCCTGCACATGTAGATGGTGAAATGTTTACTGCAGAACTAATTAGGCAACTCCACAATAAACATCTTATTTAGATGTACACAGGAAATGATAGTGCCTCTTTACTCAGTACTGGTTAGAGTATTGTGTGTAGTTTTTGGCTCCACATTTTAAAAGGACATGGAGAATTATAGAGAATCCAGAGACAAGTAACAAAAATGATAAAAGGCTCAGAAGGCAAGGCATACAGGGAGAGCTTGGAGCATGTTCAGCTTGAAAAAAAGTTGATTAAGAGGGGACGTGATAGCAGACTTCAAGTACCTGAAAAGGCTGCTGTAAAGAAGAAAGAAAACACCTTTTTCCCCAATACTTCAGAGAGCAGAACACATACCAATGTCTTGACGTTGCAGCAAAGTTGGTTTAGACTAGGTATCAGGAAAACCTTTGTTGTTCAAACAAGGAGGCAGTGGAACAGACTGCCTAGAAAAGTTGTGAATCTCCTTCGTTTGGGGTGAGATAAGGAATGACCTAGGATGCCTATTCTATGCTATGGATACTCCCCATGCTTCTGGGCTTTGCTAGTTGCCCACATCAGGCCAGGAAGGATTTTTTTCTCTCCTGTTACTATACATGTCAGAGATTTTATTATTATTATTATCATCATCATTTTGCATTCCTCAGAAACATTGGGGTTGGCTGCAACTAAGGTTGGCGATTTTGACTGGAATACACCAATGCTCCTGCTGGAACTGAAACCCAGAAGTTCCTGACTGAAGGGTCTTGCCCCTCCACTCAGAGCGAGACTAAAATCATCATGTATGGGGTCAAGAAGGAATTTTACCCCAAGCTCAGACTGGGGTAGAAATACAGCAAGTACAGATGCCAGGGCTTTTTCCTCATTAGAGGAGCATGGCCCTGTCTCTTGGATTTCTCAAGCATATTTAATAACCCTTGCAGCAGAAGGACATTGTTTACCATTATTGCCCTGCTTTACTTGTTCCAAGTTAGATTGCTGTGCCTTGTAGTTGTGTGACAGGATTGATTGTGGCGTTTTAGTAATTGGTTGAACAAGAATTTGTATGGGATAGTTTGAATAGAGGTGATTTGACCTCATGTGGTTGAACTAGATGACCTCCAGAGGTCCTTTCCAACTCTCTTTTTCTGTGATTTACAGGATAGACAAAAAAAAAATGAATTCCCATAATACCTATAGGCAAAGCAATTAGTTATACAAAAAGTTGTACCATTTAAACCAGTGGGTTTTTGGAGGCACCACCTGAATTCATTTTCAGCTGACAATACCTAAAGCCAATAGGAGTGTTGGGAAGACAGAAACTGGAAATTATAGCAGTACAACTTGGTTTTAAATCCTGACATAGAAACCATAGGCAAATAACCTTTTGGCAGTAAGGTTGACTTAGGTGCCTAAATTCTGTTTGTGAACATGCCCAGAGACATCGCTATCATGACTAAGCAAGATAGTATTGCCTTTCTTCTATACTTACCATTTTTATGGATGTCACAGACTAGACATCCCTGTATCTAAAGTCCCCTGAGAGACCTAATCCTGTAGGTATGGTCAGAGCATGTCTACACACACTGACAGCATCAAGTTCAACACAAACATAGCAGCCATAGCCACATTCATTCACAAACATAGGCAAAGGAGGAGGTGGGAGATTCCCATCTTTCTAAAAATAGCCTACTGGTTAGCGCTCTCACCCAGTTAGCAGGAAACCTGGGGTCTAGATTCTCTTTAACCTGATGGGATTTGAGCCCTTATATTCAGCATCCCAGGAGAGTAACCTAACCATCAGTCTAGAGACTATTGATGGGCATTTTACTACTCCACTGTTGAAGTTGTAGGCAAAAATGCAAATATCATGGGACCAGAAGGAAAGAGTGAAAAAGGAAGCATAACTTCCTTGATGGAGCATGAGTCTGTAAACTCAAGGATGATGGTACTTAATCTGAGAGGAGTGGGAGGAATGTGGCTTCTGGTTCCTGCTCCTAAGATTACTTCTGCATTTCATCAATGTTGTACAATGCATGAAGCCTCCTAGGAGCTGTGTTTTGAAAAGCAAGAGTGAGTGAGGCATCCATGCATGAGTCCAGGAGGAGCTTTCAGGTGTAATTTCCAATGTCTTATAGGTGCCCTATTCTCACATTCAGGGAGGCACCTAGGTCCAAGACAATGGCAAGATTTCAGACACACACCCTACTTCAGTATTTTCTATTAGCTAGCATAAATAGTCCCCACACCAGGCTGGCAGTTGTGAGTCAAATGTTTAGGAACTTGTTTTGCCCAAAACCCTGGGTAGAGAATTTAAATGGTAACTTCTAGGCGAGCAGCTACGACACTAAGCATTGCCATACAGTACTGTTTTCAACCTGTTCAAGTTAATGAAAATGCTCGGCCCAAGTTCATAGAATCATAAAGACGAAGGCCTGGAAAGGACCTGCAGGGGTCATCTAGTCCAAGCCTGTGCCTAAAACAGGATTATCCCTAACCAAACCATCCAGTACAATCCATAATCTAAGACTACAGTCAACCCAGGCACAACACAGACCTGCCACCCTAACTTGCCACAGTGAAACCATGGCAGCTAATGTGAAGCTGGAGCCCTGGGCAAATGCTTAGCAGAGTGCTGATGCTATACAATTAACTTTAAAATAAGCTGTCATATAGTTAAAAAGATACTGTTAAAGATTTATTTCTGGAGATGTTTGTGTAAATCATTACAGTAACAGTGCACTGCTTTTTGGAACTGACCAACATTTGAAGTTAATGAACCCAGCAGAATTTCTCTTTCATCCAGCTAATAGTCAATGAAAAATGTGCCAGGCCAAAATTATTAGTGCTGTCTTAAATAAAAAGCCAAAGACAACCTATGAGGCATAAGGCATAAGAGCATTTTCTTGGAAAAGTTGATATCTCCTGCCAAACTTAAAAATGTCACACAGAACAACTGGCACAGAACAAAAGGATAACAATAGGTTAAAGAAATAAAAACATATATTGAGCAATTATTGAGTAAGTCAATATTGGAAGATAAAAACTATCAGCTATTGAATATAAACCTTAAATAAAATAACCAAGATTTAACCTAACAGCAGCTCAAAAGTTACAATAATCACAAAAGTTCAAGTTACAAGTGCTGGAGCTTTCCAATATTTCATGCAACATCTAGCACATTTCAGATGGAATGAAGCAATATAGAAAACCATTCCTCTGCTATATACAGCACAGATCACTAACTTGCCTTCACACTGTTCTCTGCATAATCACTTATGCTCTCTACTACTCACAGTGTCCTTCTAGAGTACTTGACTTTTGAAGATTCAACAACTATCTGAACTCTTAAAAGGAGCTTAAACTTATATGAATTAAATATAGCAGTGGTTTTGCATTAATGCTAAATATGATTAAAGGCAACAAGATTAAAAGTGAGCATAGTCAGAGTTAGGGATAACTCCATTTCCCTTTAGCAAAATAGATTACAGCACTTATAAGTGGTTTGACTGTAGTGAATGCATCCATTAAAATATGAAGTACGATAAAGGGAACAATTTAAATATAATTGCCATTGCATTTTAAAGTTGTGATGTCACTTAAGACAAAAGTTGTGTCACTTAAGACACAATAAAGATATTTAGCCAAAATCATGTAGAAACTAACATGCAGCTCAGGATATAATGAGAGCTAGTGGCTATATATTTTTTTACATATATAGTGATTTGATAACAAACTCTGGGCAGAAATTGGCCTTTTTAGAGATGCAACTGTTAGGTACAAAAGTGGATTTGATTCTGTCGTGCACTCTTAACATATCATGGTCCATTGTCTATGCTGCAGTGAATCAGCTCTGCATTGCACAGTAGGCAAAAACAGACCAACAGCTGACGTAGCCATTCACTGGAGGATTAACTCATTTCAAGAGAGCCCTCCAGTGGCACAGAGCTTGCATGGCAACTTCTACATTGCCTCTGACTCCCACTGACAGGCTGAAGACAGGGTAGACATGCACTTTATAGACTTACTAAATACAATACATGTATAAGCATAAGCTTTCATGAACTCAGGCTCACTTCATCTGATGAAGCGAGCTCAAGTACACAAAAAGCTTATGCTCAGATATATCTCAGTCTTTAGGGTACGTATCTACCTTGCCTTTGCTCTCAGGTCAGACTAACAAAGCTAACTCTCTCTCCCACTGACAGCCCAGCAAATAGATGGCTGCCATACGGAAGTATCCATTGGGGAACTAGTATAATTTGGAGCAGCAATCAGAATGATATACATCATTTTAAGAGAATGGTTGAACACACGTGCTCTACAATTTGGAGTGTACAATGACATCATTCTATTTTTAAGTCATGAGGCTGATCACATGATTTGCATAGGGAAAGCAGGCACCATGCTTAGACACTGTCTGTTCTGCCATGGGTTATCTTTATAATGCTGGCCAAAGCCAAATATTTTCTGTACCTCAATCCTCTACCTGTAAAACGAGGATAAGCCCTATGTCACACCAGTGTCTTGATAGTACATATATTTAGGGTAACGTTAAGGTGAGATACTGTGATAATCAAGGATCCTGGTCTTCTCTGATAAAAAAAAAAAATTCTAATTTTTGGATTAGAAAAAGTAACCCAAAATCCACATTTTTCCACGATTAAAATGAAACACCACAAGTGAAAATACAGAAATTTACCTCCATGTTTCAACAGGAGCATTGAAGTCCTTATTTATTTAAAATTTTGCCCATTTACATCATGTCAACTTCACAAGTATTTATCTGTTGACTATTCCTTGGTGTCTAGATGCTTTACATGTCTTAAGTTGGGTTCCTTCAGATCTCAACCAAAGTGTTGCCTCCTCATGCTGCCAGCAGCTTTAAGATCTCCAGATACACTTTCCATTCACATAATCCAAAGAAGGAACAATCATATGAAGTTACCCTGACAATGTAAGACTTTATAATGTTTGTTCCTCAGCCTAAACGACTGATTCTAATCATGGTCCTGAGGCACCCTCTTCAATATTAGCACTATTAGGTATGTGAACACCATCACAAGATTTACAAGATAAACCCAAAGATTTCAAATCGGAAACCGGAGTGTCAAAAACATTCTAACCTGTTGTAATCTTTCCAAGTTCTTTGCCACAGATATGCAAAATAATTTTTCAATAGTCAAAAATCTAGTGAAATTTGAGAGATGGGATTTTCTGACAGGTGCCCAGAGTGCAACAAGTATAGAAAAGATTGATAACTACTGATCTAAGAGCTTGGGTCTGCTCTCAACTTATATTGAGTTGAGAAGAAATATATAGATATTCCTCAATATATATTCCTCAAGGAATGTATTATGAAGCACCTAGAGTAAAACAAGGTCATTAGGAACAGCCAGCATGGAATCACAAAGAGCAAGTCATGCCTGACCAAACTGATTTCCTTGCATGATAAAGTAATAGGCTCTGTGGATGAGGGGAGAGCAGTGGACATGGTATACCTTGACTTAAGCGAGACTTTTGAAATTGTCTCCCACCATATTCCCATTAG
Source organism: Caiman crocodilus (assembly GCA_030014935.1). Taxonomy (NCBI): domain Eukaryota; kingdom Metazoa; phylum Chordata; order Crocodylia; family Alligatoridae; genus Caiman; species Caiman crocodilus. The sequence goes on from JAGPOW010003316.1 coordinate 137,390,032, forward strand.
CAAGCTAAGGAAATACAGATTAAATTAAAGTACCATGTCTACTCAAATCTAAGATGACCCCAGAATAGATTCTATACCTGTAAAATGTATAAATCTGTTATAATTCTACAGGTATAGAATCTAATTAATATAGCATCATCTTTAATTCATCTCCCCACCACTGCAATGGAGACAAGGAGCGGGGAGGCGGGGTTAAATAGCTTGCCCACTGCTTGTGCCCATCTGCTGTCTATCCCCCACAGCCTCAGCCCCATCGCTGCTCCTCTCCCCTTCCCCAGTCCTAGATCCATCCCTGTCCCTTCAACCCCAGCCTTATGCCTGGCTTCTCCCATATGTTGCAGGGGACAGCTGGCAGGGTAGAGAGGTGGTGTAGTCAGGGGACAGGAAGCAGTTATGGCTATGGTCCCAATCTTGAGTAGGAGCTGAATGCTGAGCCACAGTAGCCACCTGTCCCCCTCCCTTACCATTGCTCCATGAAGGCAGACTACGTCCATATTCTGTACTCTGTTTGGGGTACAGAGTACAGCCCCATAGCAGCCATGTAGGCTGTGCACCACAGCTACAGGGCTGAAATGGAGCTGTGCCCAATGCCTTAGGTGGCAACAGGGACAGAGCTTACCCAGTCACACCAAGGGTAAGGAGGGAAGATAGGAGATAGGAAGGTGGAGAAGTAGAAGCTTTGGGAGGGCAGATGTGTGGAACCAGATGCAGAGGGGACATGGTGGGGTGTAGAGACAGGGGAGATGGGGTGTAGGCAGCAGTTGCAGCTGTCCTTGACCCTGGGTAGGGGATGGGGCCTGAGCAACAGCAGCTGCCTCCCTCCTTCCCCTCCCAAACCTTTTTCCCATACTTAGTTTTAAGACAAGGGGCTTTTTCTACATGTTAACTGGTGGTGGGAAAACTTACCTTAGAATCAAGTAAATGTGGTACTGTAGGGTGGACACAACTGGTTGGATCATCCTACTCAGCAAGTAGCTCTAAATGACTCAATGCGTAGTGGGGAGGAGGTACCAATTGGGTCTATCCGGGTTCTGGTATTGTTTAATATCAGAAGGCAGGGTAGACATGCACCTTTATAAACTAACTAAATAAGACATATAGAGACAGAACAAGCTTTTGTATATGCGAGTTCACATGTCGGACGTAGTGAGCCTGGATTCATGAAAGCTTGTGGTCTCTCTCTCTTTCTCTCTCATTTATTCAGCCAGTAAAGATACATATCTCCCTTGTTTTCTGGCTGAGTTCAGACTAACATGACTACCCACCTTCTATTGCTTAATATTTTCATTAATCATTTGGATGATGGAATGAGTGCATGCTTAGTAAATTTTGCAAACACCACCATGATTGATGGAGATGTAGATAATCTGGTGGCTAGGACTAGGATCAAAAATGACCTTGATAGACTGGAGAGATGGTCTGCAATCAGTCAAATGAGATTTAACAGGGACAAGTGGAAAATTCTGCACTTAGAACAGAATAATTGCATGCACAAACACAGACTGGGGGATGACTGGCTGGGTCGCAGTACTGAAGAAAAGGATCTGGGGGTTATTGTAGACCATGAACTGAACATGAGGCAACAGTGTGCTCTTGTACAAGAAGCCAACAGAATACTGGGTTGCATTAAAAGAAGTGTCAGCTGCAGAGAAAGAAAAGTGATTCTTCCATTCTGTTCTGTACTAGTAAGGCTTCATCTGGAGCACTGTTCCCACACTTCAAGAAGGATGTGGGCAGATTGGAAATAGTCGAGTAGAGAGTTGGAAAAATGATTAGAAGCCATGGAAGCAAGATTTATGAGGAAAGGCTGAAAGAAATAGGGTTCTTTCATCTGGAAAAGTGAAGACTGAGGGGGGAAATTTCATAACAGTCAGCAAATACCTGAAACATTTTTATAGGGAGGGTGGAGGCTTTGTTCTATGGCCATATGTGACAGGATTAGGAAAAATGGACTCAAGCTGCAGCAAAGGTTGGAGATTAGGAAGAACTTTCTGAGGTTGGTTAAGCTTTAGAACAGGTTACCCAGATAAAGTTCACCTTCAGAAGTTTTCAAGAACATGTTAGATAGACACTTGGCTGGGATAGTTTAGTCAAGGATGTTCCTGCCTTGAGCAGGTGGATGGACTAGATGACATTAGTCATCCCCCCTCCAGCCCTATTTTGCCATTATCCTCTATTGTTTCACAGTGACTTTCAGGGGAGCTGGGCACAAGCATCATTGTAACCCTTTTTTTTGGGGGGGGGGGGAGGGGCAGGACACAAAATTATCCAGGGTATAACTCCCCTGTTTTTTGCTTAACTACTAGGTTACCTATTCACTTCAGAATATGAAGTTATGTCATATGGCTTTATTCCACAGGTGTGATCTTACAGTTGTTGTGTACATGACTCATACTGATCTCAGTGGGACTTTTATGTCCATAAAACAAAAGGAGTGAACTCATATAGATAGATTTTGAATTGCAGATTGCAATACAGAACAACTATTACGATTATGCATGAATACTGAATACTGTGGACTACACATACAAGGAAGGTTTTATTTCTGAGGCAGTCATTTTCAATTTTTTTAGCATTACTCTGAAGCTTTTTAAGGAAATATTTTCACATTCTGAATAAAAGTGACTTAGCAATCACTTTTTAAAATGCAGAAGGCAGAAATTAACTTTCTGAAAATTTCAAAAGAAAAGAAAGGCAATTTTTATCTATACCTTTCTTTCATTTAGTGAGAACTAGATTTGAATATATTGAAACATTTCATTAAGGCTTGTTTTTTAAGTCAAAACAAGCAGTTTGCTGTTTAAATGTTCACAGTAGTTACAGTGTAAAAATTAACTATAATTATACTAATTACAGAGCGGAAAACAAATTTTTGTTTACAAAATGCCTAATAAACGAAGGTCTTAAGCATTCTGAATGGCTATATCGTGCTGTTTAACAGTGTATCAATTCATTAATACTGATTTTGAACATATAAAAATCACCATTTAGGTAATTCATCCTTACCAATTTAAATAAATTCTTAAAGGGATTTTAAATGCAACTTCTAGGAAAAAATTAGAGAAAATTGCATAGCAAATTTATGAGTTCACGATTTCAGAAAATATTCCCACCACATATTTTAACAACACCCTGACTATAGTTTCAGTTAACAAAACAATTAGCAGTCATTAACTGATTGGTATGCAATGTAGTTTCCCATTATGACTGCAACAGGAGAGAGTTTATTTATAATGGAGATATATAGCTACACAATGGACCAATTTACCCAGAAAATTTACAACTCAGATTAATATTCTGATGGAGTAGGGTTGGAATACTTGATCTAATAGGTTGATCTGTCCTGAGGAAAGGGGCTAGTCCCTATTTCATTATCACACCAAGTAGAGAAAGAGCATATGTGTATACAGACCCTAGAGGCAGCAAGCCAGAATACATATGTGAACTCAGTGTGAAGAACAGAAGATGAGTATTTCCATCAGATTGCAACGCTGCCCTGGAGATGGACAAGGTTCTAGGAAGGGAATTGTGTGGCCTCCCATCTTAAGGGTCACAAAATCTGGGGTCTGCCAGTGTTAGATACCTGCCCCTTCTAGCGACTTGCCTGGGACTAGAAGAAGTTCTACAGCCTAATGAAGCTCCTGGGTTTTTTTTTTCCATGCAAAATACATTTATGCTGAGGCATGGGAGTCTGTGCATTCAGATACTCTCCCAGATGAGGCTGATGACTAGCCTTGCACTGTCAGACCTTTAAAGATGCAATCTTTCCTCCCTATTCTCTTCTACACTCAGAGGCTAAGTACAGACATTTGGGAGGTTAAATCAGGTTCAGAATGGTGGCCCAATTTAAATGTAGCTTATTTTGGTTTAAAAATTGCAGAACCCAGTTTAAGATAAACTTGGATTTATGTAGTATCAGACTCATTTGACTTGGGTCAAACCGATGCATGGAACTTCTATCCATCTCCCTGCACAGCCGTGGGACTGGGAAAACCCAGCCACTGGCCCCAGCCCTGGGGCTGCTCTTTTCACCCCCCCTTACACTGATCTATTTTTTGCCCTCCCAGCTCCTTGCTCCCCCTCCAGCCAGTGCTCTCAACCTTCAACCCACAAGCAATTCCCAATGCAGCTGTTTTTATCAATATTCATAGAAAATTAGGGTTGGAAGGGATCTTTGGAAGTCATTGAGTCCAACCTCCTGCTCAAAGCAAGACCATCCCCACCTTGATCATCCCAGCCAAAGCTTTGTCTACCTGGGTCTTGAAAACCTCTAAGAATGGAGACTCCACAACCTCTCCAAATCTGTACCAGTGGTTTCTCACTCTCCTAGTGAGAAAATTCTTCATAATATTGTGATGGGCTAGCTCATAGTGACTTAGCCCAGGGGTTTTGAAAGGGCAAAAGATGATTGGAGGGCTTGGGATTCCCTTTCATCACCAATATGGTAATGATTTGGCCCAGGGGTTTTGAAGGGGTAAAAGATGATTGGAAGAATTGGGATTCCCTTTCCTCACCAATCAGGCCCTAAAGACTCACCCTCTATGTCCCCTGATTGGCCCCTTGGGTCATCTGGAGGGGGATAAAAGGGGCACTGTGGCTGACTCAGGAAACAGTGGTGAGTGACCAGAAGGAAGAAGCTTCAAAGAGCTTGCAAGACCTAGGCCAGAAGGCCAGGAGCAGTTGCCCCAGAAGCACCTGAAGGAGTGGGACCTGCAGGCAGCAGTTGGACCTTCAGCAGCGCAGTATGCAGCCGGCAGGAGAGGCTCCCCACTTGGCTCCAGGATCCCCCTACGAGAGGCTGCAGCCAGCAGGAGAGACTCCTCAACTCCAGTGTGGATATGAGCAGTGACCTGAGAGGTTCCCAACTCTGCTTCCAGCTCTTCCAGTAAGAGGCTAAGCATCTCAATGTGAGGCCAGGGATCCTGGAAGGTCAAGACCCCTAGGAACAGCACCAGCACTAGTGGCTGTGTAGTAGAGCTTCTTTCTACAGTGTGGGAGATCCAAGTTCAAGTCCCAGCTGGAGTTGCTTGGGGGTGAGTAAAGTGTCAGGGAGAAATTCTTGTTGCAGTGAAAAGGGGTCATTGTGTTTTCCCCCTTTCTGCACCCCCCGCCACAGGTACCTAGGCCCTATATTTCTTATTATTTGACATTTTCTGTTTTGTACCTCTTGTATTTCACTAACCATTATTGTTTGTTCTGCTGTTTGTGTGTTATATTTTGTTAACCCTGTCTTTTGTCAACCGGATGAATGTGTCTATGATTGTAAGCGTCTAACCTTTGTTGAATCCTGTCCCTTTAGGGCACTTTAGTGTCCACCATACCCCCTAGTTTATACTGGTTGTGTTCCCAGTACTGTTCTCTCATTAAAAGGTATATGCTTAAGTTTTCATTGGTGATCTGGCTCTGCTCTATAGTGGGAGGAGAGTTTACACCCTTACACCTCCCACAGCGCTCGTGCACCTGCTTTCATCCCTTCAACTGGAGAGGAGGTACCTCTTGGTGTACCGCCCTAGTTACAGTATCTACTTCCCTTGCTGCAACTTGACACCATTGTTCCTTGTACTGTAATCTGCCACCACTGAGAACAGTCTAGCTGCATCCACTTTCAACCCCCCCTTCAGGTAGTTGAAGGCTGCTATTAAATCCCCTCTCAGTCTTCTCTTCTCCAAACTAAAAAAGCCCAGCTCCCTCAGCCTCTCCTCACAAGTTATGTGCCCCAGTCCCATCACCAATTTTGTTGTCCTCCCCTGGACTTTCTCCAATCAGTTCACATCCTTTCTGTAGTGTGGTGTTCAAAACTGAATGCAGTACTCTAGATGCGGCCCACCAGTGCTGAAAAGAGGGGAAGAATCACTTCCCTTGACCTACTGGCAACAAACCTACCAGTACAGCTCAGTATGCTATTAGCATTCTTGGCAATAAAGGCAGGCTGCTGGCTCACATTCAGCTTATTGTCCACCGTGATCCCCAGGTCTTTTTCTGCAGAGCTGCTGCCCAGCCAGCCAGCCCCCAGCCTATACTGGTGCATGGGATTGTTCTGTCCTAAGTGCAGGACTTGGCACTTGTCCTTGTTGAACCTCATTAGATTCCTTTTGGCCCAATCCTCCAATTTGTCTAGATCACTGTGAATCCTAGCCCTACACTCCAGTGTATCTACTACTACTCCCAGCTTGGAGCCATCTGCATACTTGCTGAGGGTGCACTCTATGCCATCTTCCAGGTCCTTGATGAAGACATTGAACAAAACTGGTCCCAAGACCAATCCTGTGGCACTCCACTTGATACTGGCTGCCAACTAGACATTGAGCCATTGATTACTACTCTCTGAGCCCGATGCTCCAGCCAGTTTTCTATCCACCTTACAGTCCATTTATCTATCCCATACTCCCTTATCTTGCCTGCAAGAATGCTGTGGGAGACCAGATCTAAAGCCTTGTTAAAATCAAGGTACACCAGATCCACTAGTCTCCCCACAGCCGGAGCCAGTCGTCTCATTGTAGATGGAAATTGGGTTGGGCAGGCATGACTTCCCCTGGTGAATCCATGCTGACTGTTCCTAATCATCTTCTTCTCCTCCAAGTACTTAGAAATGGATTCCCTGAAGATCTGCTCCATAATTTTTCCAAGGACTGAGATGCTCACCACTGCCAGAGCTAAGCAAGTAAGTCCCAGTGGGCAGGAGGGCTGGAGGGGTATAGGTTCACGGGGCAGGGAACCCACCCCAACCCCAGGTCACACCTGCTTTCCCCACCCCATGCCTGCCCCCTCACCCCATACACAGATTGCAACTTCTCCCCCTACCCAACCCACAAGTTGTCTCTTTCCCCAACTCCTGGCAGACTCCTAATCCCCTCCAGCTGGCTGACCCCCTAAATCCCTTGCTAGTCCCCCCCCATCCTGATTTTCCTGATATCAGGCAGCCATTTTGAACTGATTTAACCTCCCTGCTAATGCTCCTGAATGTCTGTATTGAGCCAGATAGCTTAGACCCTGCAAGAACAATCCTTTGAACCCAAATAGGAAAAAATAACTTAAATGCACAAACAATTTTAGCATGGTTGGCATTTCATTAGCTCGTTATAAATAAAAGAAAACAGTTGAAAAGGTGCGATTCTGTAAAGTACACTAGCTTCCAGGTACTAAAAAATTATTTGGATTATAAATGAAGAAAACCATTATGATGAGGGTACTATTTGCCAGGCTTTATTCCAATATAACTTAAAATACAAAGAAGTTTTGCAGAAAATGTAAAAAAAAAAAAAAAAAAAAAAAAAAAAAAAACGGAAAAGACAGCAACAGGGAAAATATATGACAGTGTTTAGAAAGATAATGAAAACTGCATTGGAATAAAAGATGTTATATTATGCCAAAAACTGAGGAATATGAGCAGCCAAATCACTCATATTCCCATACTAAGTGATACCATAATCATTTGTAACATACTGTATTGTACTGTAATCCCAGAGCAGGCTCAGGGAGGTGGAGAATACAGGCTGCAAAGAAGCAAGATGCTAGCAGTATAACACGTGTGAAATGAGCATACTGTTGGATTATCCATAATCTTGTTTTATCCATGACCTGGTTCTGACCCCTAACAGAACAATTTGGTAAAAAAAAGTTAATATGTAGCCCTATTGATATAAAAAAAAAGAAGAAACAAGTGTGAGTACAGGTTAAACTGGATAACTAACCTTGTTCTATTCAACTCAAAGAAGCTGTCACATAGCCCCAGTGAGGATTTGTCTCCTGATGTTTTGCTTAGCCTTGCCATCATTTAAATGTCTCATCAGGTTCACCTGATTCCTCAAACTTTTAAAATCAAACAATCATGTAACTAGGATTTAAAACCTGCAGCCAAAATATGCTCTATCCAACATACGCAGATTTCAGCTAGCAGCACAACAGTGATTCTGTTTCTCTTGGTAGGACGAAAATAAAGGAAACAACAAAATCAGTCAGAAAAATCAAAATGCTTGAATGCCCTTCTCATATATTCTGTATGAATATCAGACAAGCAACAAGATATCAATACATCTAATTAAGGAATAGAACATGAAAAAAAGATCTTTTAAGAGCTACATAGCAGGTTTTCAAATCAAAACACAGATGACATAGATCCAAAATGGTGTCTCAAAAGACTTGATGATCTTTTAAAAAATGGCCCATGTACATTGTTGGTCAAATATTTATAAGATCTACACAAAACTGCCTTAAAAAAAAAAAATCAATAAAAATGAATTTTCCTTTTCATAAAATATATTTTCTTAGTGAAGAGTAAAAACTTAATAAGAAAGGAAAAAAAAATATTTACAAGGTTAGCAATCTGTACACACCATCTTTAACAAATGAAGTTGCATAACAATACATTTTTCTCCCAGACTCTGTTCACTGAGATGAAAGCTTATAAGTTGCTTCACTTTAAATATTTGTGCAAAATGTCCATGAAAAATTAGCTTAAAATGTGGAGATAATAACCAACTGAGGTATGTGAACAAATTGAAAAGCTCACTGCTTGAGCTGAATATAACTTAACATTATTTACTTAAGTATTTCAACTCCCAAACAATAACTTCCTACAAAACAAATCTATTTTCACCTTTTCAAAGTTGGAGAACACAGAAACCATTTGTCATATAATTGTTTTGAAGCTGCTCTATATTGCAAAAAGTTTCTACTGTAGATAATAATATTTAATTCTCTACTCCATACACTTGTCCTGGACAAAGAAAACAAAACTAGGCATCCAAAAGGACCTTTGGGTCATGGAGTCTAGTCCTACGATATGGCAAGGAACTGCATTTTTACTAATTTATCCCTAGCTATTATAAAACTTGTTAGGATATTTTCCCTCCCTACTCTTCTGGAAGCTGTTCCAGATGCCATTTGTTTTTCTAATGCTTAAAAACCTTCTAATTTCCAGCCTAAACTTATTCACAGCCAGTTTATGCTCATCTGTTCTTGTGCCAACGGTATCCTTAAGCTTAACTAGCTCTTCTCCTTCCTGAACGTTTACTCCTGTGATGCAGTCATTGAAAATAATCGCTGTCCCTCTCAGCCTTCATTTTGCCAGGCTACACAAACCAAGTTCTTTACATCTCCTTTCATAAAATAGCCCTTCATTCTCCTCAGCTAAATATCCCTTTTCTGCACCTGCTTCACTTTAAATAATCTGAAGTCAATGCAGGTCTTATGAGGGAAAATCCAGAGTACCAGAGTGGAGAACCAGGCGCTATATAGCAGCATAACTTGGGTGGAGCTAGTGGGGCACCAGCCCTGGGTGGTGAGTATGAGAGCACCCCAGAATCTCCCCATCTGGAGACTTTGTCATGGCAGGGGCAGCCCTGCACTGTCCTTACCTGACCATAGGAGCACTGGACCAAGCAGCATATCTGTAGGGCCAGAGAGTTAGTAAGCCAAATGTAATATGCTCCTTCGCCTCCCAGAGAGCATTTGCCAAACTATGCATGCTCTGCACCTAATAACTATGTACCTGGGGATTATGGGGCACCAGGATAAGCTCCCAGGGAACCCAGCCACAGGGGTCCTGCTCCTGAAGGTGAAAGGTGGTTGACACCATTATAGCAGCAGCGGCAGCAGCAGTAACCCAAAGAGATAAGACTTCCCTTCTGCTCACCCATGCTCCCTTTCCCAGTCTACAATGGTCAGCATACCATGCCCCATCTCTTCCCTACCCCAGGAGCTCAAGGAGATTGAAACATTTCTTCATAGTTTCAGAGACGTTAGGGTCAGAAGGGACCTATTAGATCATCGAGTCTAACCCCCTGCCCCGAGCAGGAAAGAGTACTGGGGTCAGATGACCCCAGCCAAGTGTCTGTCCCCAGCCAAGCTTTTAAACACCTCCAAGGAAGGGGACAGCACCACCTCCCTTGGAAGCCTATTCCACATTTTGGCAACCCTCACTGTAAAGAATTTTTTCCTGATGTCCAATCTAAATTTGCTGTCTTCCAGTTTGTGGCCATTATTTCTAGTTACCCTGACAGGCACCTTGGTAAACATTGTATCCCCTATTTCTTGCTGGCCACCCCTCATGATTTTGTAAGCAGCCATGAGATCACCTGTCAGCTTCCTCTTGCAGAGGCTGGAGAGGTTCAGGTCTCCCAATCGGTCCACATAGGGTTTTTTCTGTAGACCTTTAATC
>JAGPOW010003316.1:137416173-137429680 GCA_030014935.1 Caiman crocodilus
TTCAGCCTCCACAAGAGAAGGTTGAGAGGTGACCTTGTGGCTGCCTATAAGTTCATCATGGGGACACAGAAGGGAATTGGTGAGGTTTTATTCACCAAGACGCCTCTGGGGGTTACAAGAAATAATGGCCACAAGCTAGCAGAGAGCAGATTTGGACTGGACATTAGGAAGAACTTCTTCACAGTTAGAGTGACCAAGGTCTGGAATGGGTTCCCAAGGGAGGTGGTGCTCTCCCCTATGTTGTAATATGCTATGCTATGCTAGATGCATACCTCCAGGGGTCATCTAGACCCAGCACTCTTTCCTGCCTATGCAGGGAGTTGGACTCAATGATCTATTGAGGTCCCTTCTGACCCTAACATCTATGAATCTATGAATCTAAGACTCCAGTAAAACCTGCAGCCAAGACTCTTGAGAAGACTGCAGCCAAGAACCCTTCAAAAAGTACAAACAAGAGCCTTTCAAAAAGTCCAGCAAAGTCACCTCAAAGAAGTTCTTCCAAATCAATATGATTACTATTTACAATATAAATATATTAATGTAGCTATATTACTCATCTATAATTGATCAAAATGTAGCTATATTACTCATCTATAATTGATTGAAATGTAGCTATATTACTCATCTATAATTGGTCAAATACAAAATTCTGGGGTATTTTTGGTGAAAACAGGTATTGGGCCTTGGTTCAGGAACCAATCCCCCATTTATAACATTGTTTCTTATGAGAAAGTTGGTTCTGAGTTACAATGTTTCAACATAAGATGTGCTTTTTAGGAACCAATTGTGTCCTAAGTCCACGGGCTGCCTGTACGACAAAAATCCTCAGTCACTTCCTGAATTTGATTTTAAGTTGGATGTTATGTGGATGTAATAAACCAATTTCCAGTCAGCTAGCTTTTGTTTGGTAGATTAATCCAAAACAGGAGAGCAATCAACATGAGATCAGAGACCTATTTTGGTGAATTATGCAAATAAAATTTGGAAATCCCATGTATTCTCCTGCCTTATTTATTAGACACTCTCCATAATGAAAGTAATAATAATAATAATGGTATCTGTCTGTTGTGTAGAAGCCTATGCTTTAAATAGTCTAGTGTAAGAAAAGTCCAACTCAGTATGTTACATAACATTGTTTATAAAAGTCAGCAAAAGTTAAAAACAAAAAACTTAATTTCTTCAAATAAAAAAGCCTACCAACATAACCTAAGGATACTGCTCAGACTTTATCTAGTAAATAAGAGCAGACTGAGACAGGAAATCAATGGAAGTGAGAATGTAGGCCTAATTGGTGGATAAAATAGTAAGGGGATTGGGTGTTGTTCCAGTCAAAAGGAAGTAGAATTTGACAGATGCAGGGAAAAAAGTTATACTCAAAGATGCAAGCTGTGCTATTATGGCTACCATATCCACAATCTCCTGGGGCCCATCATGATACTGCTGAGCCTTTTTCTCTTGAAAGGCATTGGTCTGCTTCAAGTGAACTCTAATCATACCCGGAATGTCTGATTAAAGTTCCTGCTCACACCTTGTCCCTTATGTATTCCTTTTGGTCTCTACCTATTTCTTCTTTTTAAACTCTCTCCTTTCTGCCTTGTCTTTAAAAAGAAAAGAAAAGAAAAACAGAAACTAAGAAATCTGATTTACCCAAGACTGCAATTTTTTCAACACTGCTGTGTGCCTCTGACCAGAGATACAGTTAAAAGCTTTGTCTTAAACAACTCAATGCTGGTATATGCTTACCAGGTCTGTGCCTGTCTTTTTCCAGAAGTAAGTAAAAGTCTGCACAAGAGACAGATACTGCATTCTTAATCTTGGCTGGTTTTTTCCTCTTCCTTTTTGTGGTCAGTCTTATTTCTGTTTCAAAGAACCAGGATTACACTTTAACAACACAGCTAAAGCTACCACAGGGCCACCCCATCTCAGTGAATCCCTCTGCAGTCCCCAAGCCCCAGCCCCTAAAAAAAGAACATATATTAGCATTTTAATACCATATCAAAGACTATCAAAAAGTGAACTTTTTTTCTTTATAAAACTCCTGAAAGTTTTGCTTAGTATATTTCATTTCAAATGTTTTAACATTTTTTCCCTTCTCTTTTTGGTAGCTAAAAGATTTTCAATGCTGGGTTTACCTTTGAAATGAGTAGGACAATTTTCATTTATTTTGAAAACAATCTCTTTTCCCAGGGAAGGAACCATCTCCAAATCTATTAAAGGTCCTCTAAGACAGTGGGAACTAACCTTTTTTTTTGGTGAGCATGCTACACGTTAGCCCTGAGCCCTAGGTCCCTTCTAAACCCCTTTCCCTACCTGATCTACTACTCTGGTTTCTGCTACTTGCCCTATCTGCCTGTCCCCTCCCCACCTGTAGTGTGCCACACATAGAGGCTGCCCATACTATTTGATCACTCTTGCCGCCCTAGGTTATTTACTATATTTACTCAAATCCCAGATGTGGTTTCTTTTCCCCCATTTAACATGGAAGTAAAAAGCCCCCATCTTGGATTTGAGTACAAAGTAGCAGGAGAGCAGGCAACTGCTGTGGCTCTGGCCCCAGGCCCAAACTGAGCCACAGTTGCTGCCTGCTCCCTCCCTTCCCCCCATACCCCTCTCCACCATCTCCCTCTACAGCTTCTATCCCCAAGCCACTTACCCTCTGGTTCTGGCATGTCTCCAACCCTGCCCCAGCCTTGGGCATGTAGCATGTGGTTGCTCCAGTCTCAGCCTGGCCCTATAACAGGTGTTGCAGTAGTGGCAGCTCTGGCTAGGCCCCAGAGGCCATGATAGAGATCCCACTTCCACCGCTGCTACAGTAGCCATGCCAGATTTAGAGGGTAAGTGGTGGAGAGAAGCCAGCAAAGGGTTGGGGGGGTGAGGGCAGATAAAGCAAGGTGGTAGATGCCATGGGGTACAGGCATTGGGGACAAGGAGCAAGGAGGAGGAGAGCAGACAGCAAGGGTGGCAAGTGGTGGTGGTGCAAGGGCCAGGGGTCAGACTACCTGATCTCCCAGACTGCTTCCCCCAACTGCCTCCCCTACTACTTCCTCCCCCACTGCCCGATTCCCAGACACTCCTTTCCTCACTGCAGCGATGAGGGCAGGAGGGACAAATTAAAAATGGCCCTCCAATAAGTAGATTTTATACATAGAAGATTATAACAGTTTTATAAATTTTCCATCTATAGAATCTAATCACTGGGGGTCGTCTTAAATACAGGGTGATTCTGCAATTTGGGTAAATACAGTAAGTGCCTCTATTGAGACTGTATCAGCAAACAGCTGAACTTCCATAAAGAAGACTTTGTTTTCCTCTTCGCTGGGTCATTTCATCATTAACATTTTCATGTAATTATATTCAGCTTGTCCTTTTCTACCAAATTGAACTCTTCCTTTAACTTCAAATGTATGGACCTGAAAAACTACAAAATGAGATAGACTAGAAGAGATGCCCAATCAGTCTCACACATCTAAAGTTAAAGCAACCTAATCCTCTAGCTACAACCAGTATAACATCCTGCAGGGTTTTTATATTATACTAGTAAATTGCCTGTCAAGAATGATGGGGTGGGGGGGAGGGAGCAGGCAGGATGGAGCCAGGAGTGCAGAAGGGAAGCTTGCATGTGGCGGCTGCTCACCATACCTAGTTGCCGCCACTCCATGTCTGGCTGCACCCAGCCCCTCGCATCCAGCCATGCCAACTCCACTCCACACCCACCCGCGCCACTCCCTGCTCTGCGTCCTGCCGTCTGTCTGTCTGTGTGAAGCACTCTGATTGGTTGTTTCAGTAAGCATTGTGCTTGGCTGCTGAGACAACCAAGCAAAGTGCTCTGAGAGTGTTATGGACAGACAGACAGATGGACTAAGCTCTTATACATATAGAATGTGTGTACAGCCCGGGTGGTCAACCTGCAGTCAGAGTGCCACAGACAATACAACAGCAGATATGGCAGGAAGCAGAGAGCACAGGAGCCAACTGGGCAGAGGAAGGGGATCAGAGTGGCACTCTGGGAGGATGTTGAGCTAACGTGTAGCACATCTGTCCAGAATATTGGCCCCCACTTGAATACGTGAAAAACCTTTTGGATCCTTTCCATGAAGCACGCACATAATTTGGTTTTCCCCATTCACTTTTTTATTATTGCTGACTGGAGTTGAAGTGGTTAATTTCTTTTTCAAAAAAGGGCAAAATAAGAGATGTGTGTTGGCCATAAATGGAGGGATAAGAGTGAACTGTCAAGAGCAGTTAATTAGGAATGTAACTCTAGAGGTGTATTAGACTAGAACATAACTTTAAACCACTACAGGAATAAAGGGATTCCCCCTCCCCCATCTGATTTTGAGGGAGGGAAGGGTAGCAGCTCCCATGAACTGTATATGATTGCAGTCTGAAACAAAGAAATGAGGTGTGATCAAGACAGTGATAAATATGTTGCTGCCTAGTGCAGGGTAAGACTGAGAGCTTATCTACAGGATATCCCCACCACTGCTAGAGACTCATGTTCCTGAACACCTGAGTGCTCTGGCCCACCTGTTATTATGCTATATCTTGAAATTGTCAGTGAAGCCTATCTTGGCACTTCTGTCTACAGCTGCTCTTAAGACCTCGGCCTCTGGAATGCCATGAAGGAATATGTTCAATGAGCCTTTGCTGCCTAGGTTCTGGGCATGGGACATGCCAGAGGGTTCAGGGGTACTGGACATGCCTGGGATTCTGCAGGTCTAGCTGTCTTGTTTTGTCACACTGCAAACATGTTGGTTGTTTTGCTCCCAAGAAAAATAATTCCTTGAGAGGAAATAAAACATATTGGAACTAGTTGGAATAGCCCCAGTGAGAAATAGGTGCTAAAGCTGGAATTTTAGTTTCAGGAGTAGATGGTCAGGTACAGGTGTGACAGGATCTAATATGTGATCCATATGGGCATGGCAGGAGGATGCATTATTTATTATGCATTTATTGTTTTTTTAAAAACAAAATAAACATGTAAGAAGTAAGGAGGGGTGATTGTGGGTTCCAGAATCAGAACCTATCATGTTTTATTGCCGGTGTATGGGGAACCCAGGATCGCAACCCCAGGTAATCCCCCTGCACCAACTCCCACTACACCAAAGGGATAAATAAATGCACAATACATATAATGCATAGAGAGGACATCAGGGCAGCATAAACGTGTAACTCACCTGTGTAAAAGATAAAAGGTCCAAGAATTATTTCTAAGAAAGATACACTCCTAATGACAATCTGTACAGTTCAAAGCATAACATACTTTGTGGATTCATGAGAGCTTGTGATACTGGAAGCCATATTAATACCACTGCCTTGTATAAACAGGTTTCTGAATTACTCACAAAACATTTATGTGATTTTTGTTCTAAACCTGTAATTTGTTGAAATTCCTTCCCTCTTGAGTACAAATAAAAAAGCTAAGTGAAATAGAGCATATTTTTTTCCCCCCATAATAGAACAGTGGTAACAGAAAAACAAATCTAAGCTGAAAATAATAAGGATGACAGAAAGGAAGCTAATCAGCTTCTATTGAACACCAGCAGGTCTTGCAGTTTTAAAAACCAATAGAAAGCTATAGATTAGCAGGCTGTTACACACAGTAAAAATGGAAATAAGATGGTTGTGTTTTCTCCCTGCGACCCCTTTGACCAGAAACTTTTGTAATGTTCTCTAAGGACAATCTTCCTCCTGTGGACAAAAAAAAAAAAAGAGAGAGAGAGCTCTGAAGAACAAACATTTTTCCTAACCAAAAATCTGAAGAAAATTCAGATGATGTATTCTGTCCACTACATAAACTAAGCTAAAAGCACCTTAGTTGAAACAGTTGTACTTCCATTAAAGTAGGGCTTTCCATCTTCTAAGTAGCCGGGTCCCTGGCAGTGAGAGTGATATGTTCTGTGAGTCGCACTAGTGAAAGCTGGATCTCTCTGAGCTGTGTGCTACCCCCTGATGTATTGCAAGTATTGGCAGCCCACCTGCCTCAACACTGTACACCCTGTGTGGTCAGCCCTGACCTCAGCTCCCTCACTACACGCTGCCATGCGATCCCCGGGTACCAGGGCTGTGCCATTTTGCCACTTGGGCAGGAGTTTGAAGCATGCAGGAAGGATGCCCTACAGACTGTCACTGAGGCCACAGTCAGAGCAATAGAGGGAGTGCTGGCCAGGTCAGATCTTAGAGTTCACACACAAAACTCTTGTCCTTGCAGACATTAGAGCAAAAGACTAAGACTGACCCAACAATCACACCCAGCAATTGCATCACACTTAAAATGCCTCTGGAACAGAATCCACAATCAAAGTGTCCAAAGAATCCAGGTGAAAAGACAGTGGGGCCCCAGAGGCTACAGTCCAGACCATTCAGAAACTAAACCAGTGTTATACAGATTAGCAAGATACCACAGGAAAATGTTTTATTCATAATTCTCTCCCAAATCATCTATTAATCAGATTTTGGTCTTATTTAGCTAGTAGAAAAATGGGGCTTAATAAATCACCATAAAAAGTGTTGAACATTACCAAAAAAGACAATTAATACTTAATATTTTCCTTTTGTCTCTTTGATCACATCCACTTCAATGTGGAAAAGAAAAGAGGAGAAAAATACTGAAGATTATCATTGTAACAGGAGCTTAGGTAGGAGCCCCATTAGTAGGGTGGTCACAGGAGCAGATAACCATGGGGAGCACTTCACACAGGTGAGTTGCTTACCTGGGGAAGATCAAGGTAATCAGCTCACCACCACCTATATATGCCCAGCGGTGAAGGAACGCATTTTGCCTTCGGGCACTGGAGGAAGAGTAGTGGAGTGTGAAGGAAGGAGAGAAAAAGGGAAAGAAGCAAGACCACAGACAAGGAAAGCCAGGGACCACAGACCCTATGACGCCATGGCCAGCCAGTAAGGAAGTGGGGTACTCACCCGAGGCCCATGGCTGATGCAAATAACTCAAGGAAGATCTGGGGTTCCAGGGGAGCAACACTCCAAGAAGATCCCCTGAAGAAGAGGGTCCTCAGGTGGCATACAGGAGCAAAAGTGGTGTGGAGCCATTTGCTCCATCAGACAGCGAAGGACAGAGCTGGGTTCATGATCGGGCACAGGGAGATAGTATTAGAGACATCTCCCAGTTCGATGCTGGCAAAGATGCTGGTAATATTCCTTGCTAAGGCACTAATTAACAAGGTAGGCATTGCTTGCACCAAAATAGACTACTGTCCCCAGGACACTCCCCAACTTACAAGTTATTAAAATGGCTGTATTGCTTCACTCGCTAGTGAGGTAATTAGTATGGTGATGCAACAATGTAACCCTGCTAAGAATAAAACCAGCACCAGAAAGCTTACCATCTGGGTGGTTTGTGGTAGTTTTCTCACCCCCAAAAATAACACTGAACTTTTTTTTTTTTTCAAACAAAGTCATGGCAGGTATGTTCAGAGGGAGAACGAGATAGACCCAGCTGCCCTCCCACAATCATGACGGTATTTTTATCACATTCTTCCATTAACATCCAAGGAACTTCTCCCACAAGAGAAAAGGCAGGAGATCTGATCATCAGGTGCTAGACATCAATGTTATCCTGGAAATGCAAGAACATCCATGAAGATGCTCTGTATCTCTGCATTGACTGCAGGCCCATGGAAGTACAGCTTATATTGCTAGGATTTCCACTACTTCTATTCACATACAAACAATGTTTTAAGAAGATCCTCTGAAGAAGTGGCTGTTCAAAACAGTTAATATGGTGTCAAGCTGTACCTTCTACCTTGTAGAAATCCTCATATTTGCCAGTGGCTATACCCAACCTTCCAACTCACACCCACAGCAAACCCCTTCTTATTAGAAATGGTGCCACAGAGACATCTCCATTCAACTCTGAGCAAGAGGCAAGTCTACTCTCCACATAGCACATTTGTCTTTTCCATTCCTTGCAGTAGCATCTCTTGAGAGAACCATGATGTTAAGGTTTTTCAGAGCAGCTAACCCAATCTAAAGTGACTTGAATATGCAGACCAGCAGCCTACAGGAAGTAATACTGCATTCATTTATCAAATGTAGGTTAGCTAATCAGAAACAAAATGTTAATTGACAATACAGCATTACAAAAAGATAGACCAAAATGGAAACAACTATTTTTATTTATGCATTGATTGTAATAACTCTATTGAAATAAATATATGTAGGGGATACTATGATGGAACTTTGAAAGACAGCAAACATTTATTGAGCCCTCTTCTTTAACCATAAGCTTCTCTCCCAAAACTTAGGACTCACAGTGACTTCAGTACACATGAAAAAGATGATGTATTGCAGCTACTAAAGAAGATGGCATGAATTAAAAAAAGAACCATATATTTGAGTTTAAGTTAGTGCACTTTCTGAGAACGTGGCTACATTAGGGAGGGTCTACTAAGGAAGAGCCATTATAGAAAGTTTGGATCCAAGGAAAAATGTGAATAGCAGTTAACAGATGACTTCATCTCAGTAGACTTAAATGGCATCTGCTTGAAAATTATCTCTAATGCACAAGCTGGATTCTGAAAGTTCTGCACAATTTGGCAAACTTTGATTTAGACAGTCTCACTCAGTCAGAAGGAGTGAAGTAAGATTGGCTGGATGTTTATGAAAATAATTACCAGAGAACCACAAAACTCTGTCAAGAGGTACTGAAAATGCAAGTAATCAGCATAAGCACTTCAAAAGAAGCACAGAGACCCTTATGAAGCTTAAGCATTTGTTATGTGCACATCACTGAAGAATCTAGGACCCATTTGTTAGTGACTTCAGACAGTTCATTAACTCTCTCTTTCTTTTTCACAGATGGGTAAATGAGGCATGTTTTGTTAAATACTATGTACATTTTGAGATCCATCTGTTTGTTGCAGGGGTGTGACTACTGAGGAAAGGTTCCTCACAAATAAATGCAGCTGTTGGAACCAAAATGATTTTATCATATTTTGGCTTTCATCAGTGATCCTCTGAAGTGTCATGTTCAACAAAGAAAGAGGCAGTTCCTGAAGTATCTAGCTGGTAACATGTTTAGTATACTTTATAGATCAAGACTAAGACTTCAAAGGGAATACAGAAGTTTTTCAACAATTAAAACTTTTAATGTAAAAAGGAATAATCTAGTGTGATGTGCCTCAGACCCAGATGTAGCCTGGGTGCAGGTTTGGACAGATGTTCAGTTGTTCCATAGAGAGTCCCTACTCTCTCAGGAAAAACCACAATAGAAATTCTCATTTTTGTCCCAGAGTAAAAGTAGCCATTCAAGAAGAAAAAACACAGTATTGGACGGGGGGGTGGGGGGGTGGTAGGACTCTGCACAGCATGGACCTTGTCCCCACCTTCCCTGGCCCTGCTGATTCCTGCCTACATTCGCTTAAAAAAAGACTAAAAGCTTGCAAAGCCATCTAGAATTCATGCACTAGGGACATGTGGCATCCCAGTATCTGCACTACAGGGTTGCTTCTTTTCTGCTTGAACTTCTTTACAGGTCAGTTTTTCTTGCAGGAAAACAAACCTGGGAAAGTTATTCTGAAAGAATTGAATGTGTGTATGCAGCCTGAGACACCATCATGGGGGTGCTTCCATGCCTTTGGAGTATCTTTTGGCTCCAAACCCTTTGCTGCTATCTGCTGCTTGACCACTGAGAACCAGCTGAGATGGGCCAGAGGCCAACTCCTCAGGCCTGTGATGCCTCAGGATCACCCTAAGGCCTGCCTTGCTCAGGCCTTACCAACCCTTAGCAAAGGAGATTTTGCCAGCTAAAAGCATCAACCTTTGTCTGGTTATGCACTCGGAATAGATGGATCCCTTCTCATAGAATGGGCAAGCCTGTATGGTAAAATACTCTTGAATCATAGTTAGTTCTGACACTAAGTGTGTAAAAAGATAAAAAAAAGGACTTCTTTATTAAAAAAATAAAAAAGCATAAGAAGTCAGTAATCGTATGTTGAGATCATAGACAACCAGTGTTGGAAGGGACCTCCAAGCAATGTTCCCTCTAAGAAGTAGTGGTCTGCAAGTGCGCTGCTTTGGTCTGTGAGCATCCTGCTTCAGTATGCAAGTGCACCGCTTCAGTTCTGCCTCCCCATTTTGCTGCGGTGTGAGACATGTACCGAAGGTAAGCGCCTCACTCCTCACCTTGGCAGGCAGCGGAGCTTGGGGCCTGGCACAGGCTCCACCGGCTCTGAGGAACTGCTCCTCTCTCCTGTATCACCTCAGGGAGTGAGGAGGCACGTGGCATACAGCACTTCCCTGGAGCCGGTGGAGCCCACGGAGCAGTTCCCCGGAGCTGGCAGAGCCTGCACCAGCCTCCAACCCCGTGTTGCCTAACCTTGGGGAGGAGCCGCTGCCTGCACCACATGAGGCTCTGCTGGCTCTGGCGAACTGCTCCACTCCCTGGCCCTGATGCCACATGCCTCCTTACTCCCTAAGGCAATGCAGGGGAGCGGATCAGTTCCCTGGAGCCAGCTGAGCCCGTGCCTGGCCCCCACCCCTGCCTCACCTCAGAGCTTACCTTCAGCTCCTCTCCTAGTGTGAGGCCTTGAGAAGTTAGTGCGTGGCCAGAGTTTTAGTTGTGCACGGCTGTGCACGTGTGCACCTTAGAGGGAACCCTGCGTAGGAGGTCATCAAGTCCAACTCCCTGCTCAAAACACGACTATCCCCCAACTAGATCATCACAGCCAAAGCTTTGGTGCCTTGGTCTTAAAAACCTTTAGCCAGGTCCTAAAAACCTTTTAGGATGGATATTCCTCAATCTCTCTGGATAACCTGTTCCAGTGTTTTACTACCCTCTCCTGGTGAGAAAATTCTTTCTGATATCTAACCTAAACTTCCCTTGCTGCAGCTTGAGACCAATTGTTCCTTGTTCAGTCATCTGCCACCACTGAGAAAAGGCTAGCTCAGGGGTATGCAAAATACAGCCTAAAAGCTAGATCCAACCCCTCAGGGCCCCTCCAAAAAACAATTACCAGCTTGCGGCTACCCCTATAAAAGCCAGAAGGAGGTGGGCTTTGAGGTTGCTTGCCATTGGACCAGGCAGTCCTTCCACCACTATGAAACTCCAAGCATTTCATCTGGGAGCCCCATGTGGAAGCACTGAGCATGATGGTGCATGACTGGGCAGCTGGTGAGTGGGAAGGGGAGCTCCTGCCAGCAGGGAGTGGGTGGCTGTGGGGTTTGTGGGTGGGTATGCCCCCCCACCCCATCACAGCACACAGCCCCTGACACCAGTAGTAGCTGGCAGCAGGTCTTCAGAGTGCTCCTGACTCACTTCAGGCAGAGCTCCCCAAAGGACTTCAACGAACTTCAATCAGTTTGTGCCCATTATTTCTAGTCCTCCCTTGGGGAGGCCTTGGTGAATAGTTGCTACCCCAGGCTCTGATGTACGCCCTTAATATACTTATAGACTGCCACCAAGTTCCCTCTGAGCCTTCTCTTCTCCAGGCTGAACAATCCCAGGTCTTTCAGCCCCTCCTCATATGACCTGATCTCTCATGTGGGGACAGGAAGCACAGGGAGAGGATTTCCTGGGGAAGCCCTGGGCTCTAGGCAGGAACATTTCCTCATGGAACAGGCTTCCCCCAGAAGTGGTACAGTCACCGACCCTGGCAATCTTCAAAAAGTGTCCTGATACCCATCTTGCTGGGTAATCTGATCCCAGGGGTCTTTTCTGCCCAAGTGCAGGAGGGCTGGACACAATGATCTGTAAGGTCCTTTCCATCCCCTAACAACCTTGAAACTATGTTTGATTTTTAGTATATGATTTGGTATTTTTTGTAGTTCCAAGATGGTAACCCCCACTCCCAAGAGGAGTACTTCTGGAGACAAAGGGAGGGGGAATGGGGTGGATGAAAACAGGGGATGATGACTTCTGGTGGTAAATGTCAGGGTTAGGGGTGGGATTTCCAATCCCAAAGTGGAGATTAGGGGGTGGGGTACTTGTAAAAGGGCAAGGCTACCTTTGTGGCCCTCAACAGCTCACCAAAAGTTGTTAAGTGGCCCTCCAGCCAAAATAATTGCCCACCATTGGTCTAGCTCAATCCTCTTTGGAATCAGCCTTAAACTGGTTGAAGTCTGCTATTAAATCCCCTCTCCATCTTTTCTTCTCCAGACTAAATGGACATTTATACACTCTCCTCATATGTCATATACCCCAGCTCCCTCACCATTTTCACTGCCCTCCACCAGATTCCCTCCAACTTGTCTACATCCTTTCTGGAGCAAGGGGCCCAAAACTGGACACAGTACTCCAGATGTGGCCTCACCAGTGCAAAGAAGGGTATAATCACTTCCCTTGATTACTGGCAACATTCCTACTAACACAGGCAATGCTCCTACTAATACAAGATACAAATGGATATCAGAATAAATGAACAAAAGAAAAATCAGAATAACCTGTTCTTACTCTGTACTTTAAAACCAATAAATAAGTACCATATGCTGAGATACAGACAGAGATGAGAGTAAACAAATAAAAGAAATCAACAGAAAAATAGCCTGAACCCTAAATCCAAGGATGCAGCCCCTAGCCAGCTTCAAGAGGTTAAAAATCAGTTTCTCCCTCTGGCCTCATCACCACAGCCTCCTGCAGTTACTTCTGTCAGCTTCTTTACTCAGTCTGTTTTACTCAGGTTAGGGGACTGCATTCTCTATTTACCTGGAAATATTTTTTTAATTGCATTTTTAAGGAAAATTGTGTGCATCTCGGCTACACACCAACTTTATGGAAAAGGGAGATTCCTCCCTAGCTTGCTCCTGTGGCCATATGGCTGACGGCAAATGAAACTTGGGCGTACCTGAACCTTAAGACTCCGGGCTTGGGCCTGCACATAGGATACTTGCCAAAAATTTTGAAGTATCTGAAACCCCAAGGCAAAAAATTTGGGGTGGAAAATATTTGTCAGTTGTAGAGCCACATAAGATTCTTGAATGATTCAAAGAATTTGGAGCTGGTCTGGCTAATTTAATCTTGGACACACTGACCTGGAAAGATGAAAGACAGAGCTATGTACATGAAGCAGACTTCAGGTACAGTTGCACCTCTGGCTATTTATATACGTCATCTCTTTGATTCTAGCAGGGTGCTCACAGTGCCAGTAATTTCCTGCCCCCCAAAGATGCACATTTCCCAGACTACAGGCTGTTCCATATCTTACTAAAATCAGAAGAATATGTTCATTCTTTCAGACATGAAGATCTATTAATCCAATATACTGTTGCTCTCACTAGTAGTTGGACTAGCCAAGTATCAAACTTCTTTTAATATGTAAACTCAAGGGAGTTCATAAACACCTCAAATCAAATGCGACTTCTAAGCCATTACTGTACTTCATAGTTTCATAGTAACTAGGGTCAGAAGGGGCCTAGAGCAGGCCATCTAGTCTGACACCCCGCCAATGGCAGAAACGAGTGCCAGGGTCACAGGACCCCAGCCAAGTACCTATCTAGTCTACTCTTGAAGATGCCCAAGGTAGGAGCAAGAACAACTTCCCTAGGAAGCCGG
>JAGPOW010003316.1:137434057-137473708 GCA_030014935.1 Caiman crocodilus
AATTAGAGAAAAAATTACATAAAATTAAGGATAACAATTTGCTGCTTCTAAGTTAATTCAATTGTCAACGTCTTTAGTTACCTTGTGTTTGCCATTGATTGCAATAAACATTGTTGTGTATATAAATCATTGTATTTTATAGTTTGTTAAAAAAGTAACTTGTTAAACTGTCCACTTTTGTGTATGTATATCTATCCATGTGTTATCCTAAACCTTGTAACAGTAATGAGTTCCTGGATGAAAATTGCCTTTAACCTAAAGTTCTTGGTCTATTGTGCCATGGCCAAGGAGGCATGTCATAACCAAATCAGTTGAGTATCCAAGTCACAATAGACTGCATGGAGCCATTACCCCAAATTTGGTCACATTCCGCCTCATTAGTTATTCCTACCTAGCAGTCTGTTATTGGCCACTCCAGACATATATAAGTTCATACAGCTTCTGCCCAAGTCGGAGACCTCTGAGCACGCGACAGAGTAACTATGGAGAACTCTGTAGGGCGACCGAGGAAACTTGGCGGACTGATCACCCACCAATATCTCCCCATCACTGGGTCCTCTTGATGTACCCTCCTTATCTTGCAGGTTCCTTTTCATTCATAAACTCATTAACTCGTAACTCGTTTGATTATCCATGACAATGCAAGCAACCTACCGAGGCCTGCGCTGCCATTCCATGCGGTGTAAGTAAAACAATCTTTTAAAACCAATAAGCTGTCTCGCCTCTCCATCACCAGTCTGCCTGACGTCCAATTAAATTAGTGATCCTCTGGTCGGCTCCGGCTGCCTGAGTATTTTTTACTCCAAAATGTTACTGCTCCTCTTGATAACAGCTGGCAATAAAGAATACATATTCCAAACAAGTTCTAAAGGAAAATTTTTTTTTTTTCTTTAAACAGGTACTTCAGGCTAGGACTAGCTGTATGATTAGTAGTGTTCCATGTTCCGGAAGAAGCAATTTGGAAACCAGGCTGGGAGGTCCTTTTTCCTCCAGTCTTGCTGCCAGAAATGGAGAGATTAGCCCAGCATCTTAGTTGCCAAATAAATGGATTGTCAAGATTTTATTACGCTTGTGCCTAAAGACAGCCTTGTTTTTGACATTATCACAAGCACGTTTTAGAACTGCACATAGCTAGAAGAGAGCTCTAACTCTGACAGCATTAGATAGTTTTGCTTCTGGGTCTTAACACATCATGTAATCTATCACTGACATAACCACTGCCATCTGATGCTTCCATACAGTGCTCAAAAGCACAGTACAGACTGGCAATGTAAGGTCAAAGCTGATTTTAGCCCAAGGTTTGACTTTATTTACAAAGTAAATGCTGGCAATATAGAATAAATTCTAGCCATCTTAACTTCTCTTAGTTTTTCCTTAAGGACTGGTTAAATCCCAGATTGCCTCTACCCAGAAAACTCATTTCTTGTTTCCTTTTATATCAGTGGTTCTTAACTTTTTCAGATGTAAGATCCCCTTCTGTGACTTTTCTTAACTTAATGGCACTCTCTGCACATGTGGTCACAGGAAGCCCCTTCTTTCTCCCCACATAGGGGAGACATGCCCCTCCAAATTACATCAATGCATGAAGCCCATGGTGGGTTCATGCCTATTAAGAAGTGCAGGGGTAGTAGCAGCAGCACTTAACTGACAATGCCATCCTGTGGCCAGAATACAGTTAAGGCTCTTAGGTGAGTCAGCAACCATACCCTCATAATGGCTCCTCCCATCAGGTTGGGCTACAGTAGAGAACCACCTTGCGCCATAGCTGCTTTGCAGCCCAGCCTCACATGGTGCCTCCCAGAAACAGAGGGATAGTGGGACACTTAAAACCTGGTGGCAGCAAGGAAACACTTTTAACAGGCTCTCATGATATCCCAGTTGAGATTCACTACTTTATACTCAAGGGACACTTCCACACAAGCATGGACATTTGGTTTTATTTATAGACTATAAACCTAGAAAGGACCTCAGAAGATCTTTGGGTCCAGTTCCCGGTACCAGGCAGGAAAGACAACTGGGGTCAGGTTTCCCCAGCAGGGTGACCGTTCAGTCTCCTCTTCAAGATTTCAAGGGTAGGCGATTGCACTATGTCTGCAGGAAGCTTATTTCACAGCCTGGACACTCTAGCTGTGAAGAATTTTTTCCTAATGTTGAGCCTGAAATGGTCTTTCAGGAATTTGTGGCCATTACTCCTGGCTTTTCCCGAGGCTGCCCTAGTGAACAGTTGTTCACCAATCCCTTGACGTACTCCCTTGATATAGCTACCAAGCTGTTATCAAGTCACCACTCAGCCTTCTCTTTTCCAGGCTGAAGAATCCCAGGTCCCTCAGCCTTTCCTTGTATGGCTTGCCACGCAAGTCTCTGATCATATGTGGGCCCTTCTCTGGAGTCCTCAAGCTTCACCACATCCTTGTTGAAGTGCAGCACCCAGATCTGTTTCCCCAGGGACAATTAGCACTGGCACACCTTACACTGCTGCTAGTTGTCCCCGGGGAATGCCTGCGCCACACACTCTCTGGCATGCAGCAACTTACCACAAGGGTGGTAGGGGAGGCTGTGGCCAGCACTGGGCTAGCCCTAGCAGTCTTGCCTGGGGTCCTGAGGGCTGCAGCATTGGCAATTCTGCTGTGCAGACCCTGGCCAGCAACCATACCATAGTTCTGGGTGGCCCAGTTCAGCTTTTGAGAGCCACATGCTGCTTGTGCATGTGCTGCTCTGCTTTTTTTTGCCTCCTGAATATCAAGGGGTCAAAAAAATCCTCTGCACTGCTCTCTTGAAGCTCAGAGAACAACTGGACATGTGATATGTGATACCACAGGTATGTCTGCCACATATGGCATGGCTGCAGGCAAGGTAGACTTAGTTAAAAAGTTCTATGTGTGGGGCAAGAAACACAACACTGGTTCCACGTTGGGTTCTCATCTCTCCTAACAGAAAAGGTTACTCAAGGGAAGAACACTATATTAATTATACAATGGGGAGTAGAAACTGTTCTGTTTCCTATGCATCTAACTATTCAACACAAACAGGTTTAGAATGAACCATTTGTAGGGGGTACCATAACAGACAAGCCTTGGAGAATGTGAACTTTGTCACATTATTCCACCTACAAATATATCTTATCTCTCATTTCTTTAAATGATTTAAAATATTCTCAGCTCTTCCTCAGCTGCAACAAGAAGATGAAGTGCTGTTGTAGCATGGAAAGAAAATTGCTTTGGATGTAGTGAGTAGAAATGAGACATTTCACATGGTAAACGGTAATGATGGGTACTTAGCACGATTTATTCTTATCACAAGGCCCCCTGACTGAGCAAGGTTTGTGATTGGCCCAAGAAGTCTGAATCATTTCTGTCTGACAGGGCGTTAACAATTTGAATAATTACCTGTCATTATTACCTACTAAGTGCTGCTTCAACTGAGCTTTCCTTTGTGATCCATGCTAATTAAGGAGCTAAAGAGGCAATTCTTGTCCATGCCCTATGTGACCATTTAATCATTTTGAGAAGGCTGATATTTGCTTTCTTATTGAAAAGTCAACAAACTTCCTCGCAACACTGAACTTCATGCTTGCATATTCTTCTTTCACCCTAGCTATTCTTAACTCTAATTTTAAAAAAGATTTTTTCGTAAAGAGAATGCTAAATTAGGATGTTATGCTTATCGGCTACACCCCAAAAACTGAAAATAAAAATTGAAAAACAAAACACACTCAATTTCTCTACTGGAAATGATGTTTGAAATGCCACTAAGACACAATTTGTTCCACCTGATTATTTAGGATCTGGAATATCGTACCAAGAGCCAGAAGTATGAGAGAACTTGGGACACTAAGTCAGGAGGACAATTTACCTACCCTTAGCTTTTAAACAGTAGCAGATACAGTGACAACTGAGACTACTTTGTCAGCACCTTGGCTAAATTGTTACATTACATGTATGCCTCAAGACATACTTAAAACAGATGCCAACATTAAGATCTGGGAGGAGTTGGCTGTAACCAACTCAAATGGTGTCACAACCTCAACTAAGTGGCAGCCCAGTTTGAGGTAAAATTTCTGGCCCACAAAACAGGAGAGAAAGAGGAGGAAGGAAAAGTAGAAAAATCCCAGCCTATGGCCTGATTTCCCTCTTAGAATGACCTGCAACATCTGAAAACAGATCTGTGGTTCAAGGACTGGACTCTTAGGGTACAGACAGAAGTATAGCTCCCCAGTGTAACTGAAAATGCTTTTCAGGAAGCATCCTGAGTTACAACGTTCCTCCAGACTAAACCAAAGTTCACTGCTAGTTCCAGGGGGGAAGGGAATGCGGCTGGTTTCCAAATCCAACAGCCCCTCATCTTTCCCAGCCTGTTCCTGTTTTCAAAATGGAAGAGGAGAAATGCAGCAGAGCAAGCTCGTTCTACATGTTCCCCAGCTGGCATTGGACAGTTAGGTCAGTGAACTGGAGCCCCCAAACCCTCTACATCTGGGGAGCTCCAATACATCCAACCCTCCAGTGAGGACTGAAAAAATCCCAGACTGAACTCCTTCCACTCCCTTTCCTCCCTTCCAGTTTGAAAACAGTGAAAGGTTAGAAGCAGTGCAAACAGAAATTACAGAAGATGCTATGTTTTGAAATGTCTTCTTCTCATGCAATGAGGGTTCAAATTTTCATCCAATGGACCATTTTTGCTGCAGTCTAAAGCTATGCATTTGTATTTGGTCATGGTCATTTGGCTATAGGTTACTTTCTGTGGATGGATAGGGTGAAAATTATTACATCTGTCTGTGCTCTTAAATCACCTCAAGACCCATAAATGGGCCATGGCAGAGATCATTCTTAAATCAAGAGTTGCAATGACACTTCATGATTTTCTTTTCTTCCAACTGTTCAAAAAGGCATTCTGTAGAAAATTAAGATGCAGCCTGCTCAGCCTGTAGGCTAATTAAAAATGTAAAGGGGTAATTAACAATAATTTGGGAAAATACTTTTGTTGGACATTACTTCAGTAGACTGTTGTATGTAGACTATGTATAAAGGAAAGGTTCAAGCTATAACTGCTGCTCTGCAACATACAAGGTTAGAGAAATAGAGGAACTTGGATCTTCAATTATATTTCAAACCAAGCCTTTTCAGAATAGCCAAAAATGCAGCGGTTCCTTAAAATAATCTTTTCTTTATATTCCTATGCGGGTCCTAGGAAACCGATCTGCAGAGGCCACATGACTGGGTTGGACAGGGTTACCTCCTGAATTTTTTTCTAGTAGTTGTTTACTGTGGCTGGATGCAAAGATGATTCCTCAATCTGTATTTCTCAGACTTCCTATCATCTTTTTCATCTGGGCATAAAGTTGTTGTGCAATGATGTGGTGAGGTCTCTGAGACTAAGGTTCTCTAGGCAACTCAGCAATAAGAGCAGTAGGGATGCTAAATTACATAATCAACATCTTTGGTTTCATTTTCCTTCCTTCCATTTTATTTTTGTTTTTTAACCATGTAATGAAGTATAATTTATATGTATTCAGTTTTTAAAGCAGAGGTAGGGTTTGAAAAGCTGGACAGGCCCAGTGCTGGCTCCAGCCCCACAATGGCAGTGGAGGGGTGGCATGCCAAGCCCAGCTTGGGCACAAAATGGAGAGTATGTGGGGCAGACTGGGCCCAGCCCACCCCTCAATTTGTAGTGGGGAGGTTGGGGGTGGGCCTGGCCCCAAAATTGTGGGGAGAGGGGTGAGCCTGGTCCTGCAACTCCAGCAGGGTGGGTTGGGGGCCAGGCCCAGCCCCACAACAGAGCAGGAGAAAGGGGAAGCAGGCCAGGCCCTGAACTTGGTGAGGGGAGCTGGACACAGACCTCTATCCCTACCCGTCATGCTTGCGTGTGTGCGTGCGCATACATTTTAACTGCAGGAAAACTGCTAGATAGGTTATATAATAAATATAGCTCAGTCCTATAAATGAAAATTACTCTTTCTTTAAGATTAAATGTTTCTGATTGAATCAAATGTAGTGTCTCAATCCCAAATCGTTCTGGGAGAGAGTCATACGTTGCTGTCATAATTCCATCAGAAATTGGGAAATGTCATAGTGATGTAATATTTAAATAAATAAATAAATACATTTATTATTTATTTATAATTATATAATGTATTTATTTATCTAATTACATTCTGCTTTTATGAAGAGGAGTTATTTCACTTGAGTAAGGTTGTTGCTTGAGATTTAAGGTTTAATTCTGTACTGAACTTTGGAAAAACATCCTGCAGGACTTTTCCTGTGTTTCAAGATTCAACTATGGCAAGATTAGACTTGTAATCATACAAGCAATCTCAAAGATTGCTTACAGAGGACAGAAGCCATTTCTCAAAAAATCACAAACCCTTTCAAATTAAACTTTTCAAGAGTTCACTAGAACTTTACTGCTGACATTTTCTCCTTATCCTTTAAAGTCTGTTGAATGTGTGACACCAAGGCTAAAAACAGATGTCACATATCTCCCTAAAGGAAGCAGTGTATCCTGGGATCCTATGCTGCAAAAACTCATTTCCCCAACATTAAGTGCCTGTGAGGTATGCAAGTTAAAATATGCTAACAATTTTTCTGGAATAACTGTAGCTCATTCAAGTTAATTTCCATTCATTCCAGGGACAAGCTATGTGTGTACAGGCCTAAGTCATTCTTCTTTTCTCCAAGGTTTTGATTTGGATCAATCATTACCACCTCAAATTCAGTATCTATTTTTAGCCCACATATAGAGGTCTTATTAATAGATATATCTTTGGTTGACCTATAGTATATTGTGCTAGATTGACCTTCATTGATAAGATAACTGATTTCCTGGACAAAGGAAATAGTACATCTAATCTATCTTGATTTCCTGAAAACATCTGAGATGATGCTACATGGGAAATTAAGCAACCCAGAGAAGAAGAGTTTTGGTAAAAGAATTGTGATGGCGATTATAAATTGATGAAGTAGGGAACCAAAACCAGGTTGTGTTGAAACAAAAACTGTTGGGGTGGAAGTAAGTTATTAGTGGAGTTTGGCAAGGAATACTGGCCTCTCACCCCTTACCCCTCTCAGGAACCTTTCCCTCCCCTTCCCACCCTTGGTCCATGCCATCCTCTGCTACCTGCACCCACCTGCCATCCCCAGTGCTTGACCTACTGTATTCCTGTCTCTCTCTCTGTCACCATGTGCTATGCTGCGAAGAGACTCCACTGCTGCATGCCTGTGCCAGGTCACATGCCACTGTGTCTCTACGTTGGGTCTCATGACACCACGGGCCTTGCCGAGTGGATTTCTGCTGCCTTTCCTGACTGCAGGTACTGCAATTTCATTTGACATTCCATTCTAAGATAAGCTTGTTTTCCCCCAGGACTTCAGTAAATAGAATAAAAAGAATGCAAATGCATGCAGCAAGAATGTTTTTACTCCAAATGAAAATCACAGACCACCTTGTGTCAGTAACAATTTGTTCTTTCTAGACGTATCAGAAGAACAGCAGCATTTCACCTACCCTCAGGTATATATAATTCATTATTATTCCACTTTTCCCAAAATGAGTCACTCAAATGTCAGTTATTTAGAGCTACTGCTTTGATGTGATAAGCCATGTCAAGTTGTTTATATTCATTGTTGGATGCAGAGAATTAATCGGAACATTGAAAATTTCAGTGCCATATTTAGGAGCCATCTTAAATATGAACATCCTTTTGTAAAATACTGGGTGTTCTGGATCTCAAGAAGCTGTATTTCCAGGAGCTTGCAGTAGCCACCTCAATATGCTATTGCAGAATTATCCTATTCTTTTACTACACAATGCCCATCTTTTGCTTCTCTACCTCCCTGTCTCCCTCATTCAAACAGGTGGAACCGTGGTTCATAAGTAAAAGTATTTACCAACATAAGTATCAGGATGCCAGGAATTACTTTTAGTTATTTTTTTTATCCATGGTAGTTCTGTTAGACTTTTTTTATAATCCTCTTCACAAGCTTAGGCAGCAAAATCTTCCATATTTTCTGAGCAGTGTGAATGACAACTAAGTACGACCGTGTGTGTTAGGATAGGAGGAACTAGTAATCTATTTGTTCATCAGTCACAGATTCACCAGTCACCAGCTTACCAGTCAAACATTTCAGGATCACCCACACTCCAGGTGATTGTTGAATTTCTGATGGAACTCAATCAGAGATTGTAGGTTTTCAGTCCAAATGCTGAAGATATCATCGATAAATATTAAGTATAACAAGGGTTTAATGGTGCAGTTCTTGAGGAAGTCTTCTTCCAGGTGGCTTATAAAAAGGTTGGCATACTGTGAGGCCATTTTGGTGCCCAGAGCTGTTCCCATCATCTGGAGGAAGTGTTGGTTATTAAAAGATATCGGAGTCACCCAAAGACCCTTGTCTGCCTAGCAATTTGAATTGAGAAATGACCAAGTAAGAGTACATATTGGTTAACTACATAGTTTAAAATCATCTAAGATGATTAGCTGTATTTTTATTGAAATAACCCTGTACCTCAAAAATGAATCTCTCATAATTTTTCATGATATTATCTAATTATGCTAGATGGTAAATGGAAACTTCCATGGCATTCTTGCCACTTTTTCTTAGTTCAGAAAGCAGACTGCCATTTCATTTGTGCTATGCCCCAACTGTTAAAGCATACCATATTTACTATGCTTTTTCTATTATCCAAAGACCCAAGTTCTCTTTCACTTAAAGAGCATGATGTTTCTTTATCAGCTCATCCAGAGTGACACACTTCTTAAATCATTCCTTTTTGGACTGATTAACTATAGAAAAATCAACACAAGACAGATAATTTGGATTTTAAATTTGCATACAACAATATTCAACTCAGGTAACCTTAACACATTATGAGTTATCCCTGCTAATTAATGAAACATTACATCTTGGTTTAAGAAGGTTATGACTGTAATGTATAAAGAAACATATTAACAGAAAAAATGGTTAGTATGAAATAATTTATTCCATGTAAGATATGAACACAAAACCAGCTTCTCTAAAGCCACTATTATAGCCCCTATCTACCAGGGAAGTCAGTTTACGTTCAGCACACAGCTACCCCCCAAATGAAATAAATTAGAAGAATGGACACAAAACTAGTACACATTGGTGTAACTTAACCAAGCGTGTTGTTACTCCTCACTCTCTGTGGAGTACCCTTACCCTAAAAAAGTGACTTAAGCCACTGTGAGGCTGTGTGCCCACTCCAATAATATAGTCAATTTACTCTGAAGTAAACATTTAAAGAGGCAGGGTGGGAAGAACTTTAGATTTTAAGACCTACTACACAACCTATAACCAACATGATTATTTTCTACATAAGATCAAGTTCCGTCTTGTAAATTAATGTGTAGGTAACTAGAAATATAAATTGATTGCATATCACATATGCAAGTCTATAGTAAAGATTGGAAGAAGTTAAAATAGAGTTCACATATTTACCTTAGAAGGCGGTTGCAAAATTTTACAAGTCTCAGTTTTTGTCACTTTCAGTATTTGATTGGTATTCTGTATCTGACCGTCTGCCTTTCCAGGGTTTCTAGTTATTTGAATGTAAAGATTAATGTATTAGTGTTAATAGACAGCATTTATAAACTTACTTTCTTGCATCGGCAGCAGCTTTTTGGTATAAGGTTGACGGTCTTCAAGTAAATAGGGATAGTTTGTAGATGCCAATCTAAGATCTATATATTTAACTGAAGAAATGGCAAATAATTCCAAGAGGAAAGCGTATATCCTAGTTATGCTTGCTCTCTATATATCTACATTATATTATAGCATATATTATCAAAAGGATTCATTCTGGTCCCATTCATATAATTGAACATCCAAAACACAATTATGTCCCCTGACAGAAGCACATACATCAGAACTCTCTTTATCATGTGAATACTTGCCTTACCCAATACTGGGATAAATGAACTTGTACTGTAGCAATAACTTACTTTTTAAGATATTTGGAATTAAGGGACTCTCAGCGCTCCCCAAAATATAACTGAAAGGTAACTTACAGTAATTCTTGCAATTAGAGGCAGCATGATCTCATAAACAAATATCAGATCCAATGTGAAACAATGAAACTATAATCCAATAGAAAAATGACATCAGAAAACCCAGCGATAGAAAAGGCCATGATTCTTTACTGTTCTTAGTAAGGTCACTACAGTATATATATTGATCTATGTAAACATGGAGTAAGAGGCATCCTGAAATGCTCCAAATAGTCTTAATTTGCTGTGAATAGTTGTTTCTAAAACTTTGTCAAAATAAGTAAGGGAATGCCTAGATAGGGTGGATTCTATTTGGGAAAGCCAAAGGAACTGAGATTAAAGAGTAGGAAAAATAAAAACCCAATGAGTGAGGCATAGCAAAAATTCCACTGATTCATACGCATCTCTATTGTCTGAAGGTACCCTACACAATCCACATAAAAACCTGGCTAAGAAATAAGATGGTACATTGAAAAATACGGAGTTTGAAATAACACATATCAGTCTTCGTAAATAAACATTCTAAATGGTTTGCATAAGTAGGGATTAACATAGACTCAACTAGAATAAAAACAGTATCACAGGTTTATAAGATAAGTCTTTAGCACTATTCTGTAAAATTATTTAACAAATAAAAAACTTGTTTGGCTGCTTCGCATGTAAAACGGTTGTTGCAGAGCTCCCCATTTGTGTATGTTTGGTTTGAGGGACGGTCTCATTCCCTTTCTTGAGGATCAGGCATTGACTAAATGATATTTTAACTAAAACAAGATACTCCCAAAGAAATGTTGCAGAATGCAAAATAATGATCTCTTTTCAAGACTAACATCCAACGTGAGCTGTTATTCACAAGATTACTGACCTAAAAGACAAGGCTGCAAAGAACAGAAACAACTGCATTGTAAAGAAAAGAACTTGCTGCACACAACTTGTGGACTGAGGAAACATCTAGAGAAGTACTAAAGCAGTTAACTGGAGAAATTATCACTTTTTATTAGTAGCAGTAACAAAGAGTTACATCATGATAGTGCCTAAAAGCTTCGATTTGGATTGAGTCACCGTTGTGCTAGGCTCTTGTACAAACAGAAGATACAATCTCTGTCCTTAACGATTGATTCCGATTTATTAAAACGTGCGGTTCAGAAGTCCAGATGTAACATTGGCTACTTCTGGATCACCTGAGAGCAGTAATCGTTCAGTACTTTGTTCTACCTACACTTGTAAAGATTTTAAGTTTTTATTTTTCTTACCTGCACTCCTAGTAAGGGACCAATACCACATTAAGCTAGCTGCTGTAAAAACAGAGTAAAAGGTTGCTGTCTGCCAAGAAGAGCACTTTTTCCACAACATTCAGGCATTTTATCTTACAACAATACTTAAGTAATACTAACCTGAGAAGATCACACTTCAATTAATAGAAAAACATAGATGTTTGCTAACTCATCATCAATTCAGGCCTTGGGAATATTTAATGTGTTCCATAAACTTTTGATCTTCCACGCACTTTGAATAAATTCCAGGTATCTGTCTTATTCATGGAATCTGATATGGTTTTACATTTGTATACCTTGAGGATTTATCCCTTTCCCTAGTGCTCCGTCTTAATAAATAAAATCAGTAGAAACATTTGAATTAATGAACTACAGTTAGAGCTGGTCAAAGATTTCTCCAACAGTATGCACTTATACTATCCAATACCAATTAAAAAAACCCCAAATCTTTCAATTATAGGTCAATTTCAAGAAAATTGAAAACATCTATTAAAAACAAGTCAGATGAAAATTGACCGTTTCAATTGTTTGCTTAAAAAATCACTTTTCATTCCAAAATTTACTTGTATCTATATAATTATGTTGTAGTAATAATAAAATAAAAATCATAATTTAAAATTATTAAATTATTTTGCAAAATGCCAGAATTTTCTGGGAAGGAGAAAACAAACAACTGTATGCTAAACTTGAAGTCCGAAATCTAGCAGCACAAAGCTCTCCACTGGAGGTCTTTCAGGACTGGAATTTACTTCCCTTACCCCAATCAAACTAGAACGTGTTAACTTTCATGTTATATTTGAAACCCTTTTTACTTGCTAAGATTTTTTTATTTTCTGGAAGGAAAAAATGGAGTGAAAGAGTCTAACAAGCACAAGCAAGTCTCAATGCACCGTATGTATTCTAATATAAAATGAACCTGAATATAAGACAATAGTTAAACCCCAATAATTGTTATATAAATGGAAAATGTATAAATTCATTATAATTTTCCAGGCATGGAATCTAAGAATTGAAGGGTTGTCTTGAATCCCCACCCCATCAGCTCCATGAGGAAAAGCAGTGGCTGGAGTGGGTAGAGGTCAGGTCTGCCCCACCCACATCTTCCCCCTGCAATCTTCCTGCCCTCCCCCAGCCACCTTGAATCCCCATCCCAGCTCTCCCCAGCCTCTGCACCACCCCTTCCTTCCTCCCACTCTGCCTCTTCCCCCCTCAACTTCCCAACCTCTGTCTCTTTTCCCCAAATAACCCTCAGTCCCTGCCCCTTATACTCCTGCTCCCTGTATTTTTGGTTTCTTTCCCTCAACATCCCTCTTTCCCCCACTTACTGTCAGATGCTGCTGGAGCTGAAGCAAGGCCCATGGAAAGTAGTATTGCTTTGCCTGGCCATGAAGCAGTGTTGGCACTATTGGGCAGGGGAAGGTGTTTGCACATGCTTCAATCCCAGGAGAGACCCCAGCCCATGCCAGACCCAGCTGTGTCTGACACTGGGGGGGAAGGGAGAAGCTTAGCAAGACAGAAGCTGCGTGGGGAGGGCATCAGGAGGCTGCTATGCATGCCAAATTTCCGTTCTGTTATAGATGTAGACCACTATTTATGCACATAAACCAGTATATGTGCCATGTCTGTACCTGGCCACTAAGTATAAGATAAGGGGCTCCCACAGCCCCCTTGCGCTGATTGTGTGGTGGGGGGAAACCTCATTTTATATTTAAGTAAATACAGTATCTAACTAATAACAAGAGGTGATTGCAGACATACTGGGAGGCTTCTCCAACACGCTGTAATTACAGCGTATTGGAGCAGGCTCAATTAATCAAGTCTGCTGGAGCATGCTAATTAGCCAGTCTCCACAACTCGTGCATCAGTGTCCCTGTGCTTCAAAATGGTGGCAAAGGTGCTCTAAAGTTCAGTCACTGAGCTTTAAACTCCTCACCCTGCCCTCCCCTCCCGCCCATTTTAAGGCATGGACACTGATACACAAGATACTGTGGGAACTTTAATTAGAGCAACTCTCAGAGTCACTCTGATTAAAAGCGCCCCTCCCCCAGAGCATGTGTAAAAATGCTCAGAAATAATACCAACAACATTTAAATGTCAACATGTGTATTGTTTATGTATATAGGGTTTTATAAAATGGCATTACGCAAACAAGAAAAATTAATAGCTAAATAAGGTTTAAAAATATTTAAAATTATTTTTTAGGAAGTCCTGTATATAAGAAATAGGTTGATGTGAGATTTCCCTATCCAGTAAAATCAATACTTGAAGTCTGAATCAGAACAACTTTTAAATAAAGGTATTCAAACACAGGGAAGATAGCTACTTTACTGCTGAGCAGACAAAACATGTAAATTTTTTTTTTCTGTTTATACTGTGAGAACCTTCAAGTGTCTAGTTACACTGGCTTCCTAGCTATTTTTTCCTAAGCAAGCAGCTAAAGAAAAAAAGGAGACATGGATTTTGCCTTCAGTATTTTATAAATAGTAGTGGCTTTGTGGCCATTCCTATATGTATAGATCAACAGCACTTGCATAATTGGTAATTTTAGAATTGCCCGAGTGTACCAAAGATGAATAGCACATTATTTTCTACAGATTCTTTTAATCTGCGTATATAAAATTAAATGGATTTTGTCTCTTGTTTTCATAACACTAAATCCGACTACTCTTTCCCATATTTTATGGATTCAGTTCATGGCACAAGACTCAAAGCAATGTAAAAATTTCAATTTCATAGATTGCTTTGGTACACTGATTGCAAGGCCCTGTCCTTAATAATACTTGTTCTAATACACACACTAATACTACTGGAAAAAAACAACTTTTTACTATTAGATTCCTACTTTGTAAAGCTAAATAGTGACTGTAAGTGGTCTGTTATAATGCTGTATGGTAGAAAAATCACACAGTGGCCAGTACGTTAGACCTATAATGGTTGCAAGGGTGGGCTAACAAAAACAGGATGTGTTTCAATATGGACAAGTGCAAGGTGCTGCACTTGGACAGTAGTAACTGGCAGCACACTTATAAGATAGGAAACTCCCTTCTTGAGAGCACAGAGGCAGAAAGGTATCTTGGAGTCATTATTGACTCCAACATGAACATGGGCCGACAATGCGAAGTCACAGTCGGCAGGGCTAACAGGACCCTATCATGCATCCACAGGCGCATCTCAAGTAGGGCCAAGGAGGTGATCCTCCCCCTCTACGCAACACTGGTCAGGCTGCAGCTGGAGTACTGTATTCAGTTCTGGGCACCCCACTTCAAGAGGGATGTGGACAGCATTGAAAGGGTCCAGAGGAGGGCCACCCACATGATCCAAGGACAGCAGGGCAGACCCTACAATGAGAGGCTGTGAGGGGAACCTTGTGACCATCTATAAATTCACTAGGGGGGACCAGAAGGGTTTGGGAGAGACTTTGTTTCCCCTAGCGCCTCCCGGGGATAACAAGGAATAAGGGCCACAAGTTGTTGGAGAGTAGGTTTAGATTAGACATCCATAAGAACAACTTCAGAGTCAGGGCAGCTAGGATCTGGAACCAACTTCCAAGGGAAGTGGTGTTGGCTCCTACTCTGGGGGTCTTTAAGTAGCAGCTCAATGCCTACTTGGCTGGAGTCACTTGAGCCCAGTTTCCCTCCTGCCCAGGCATTGGGTCGGACTTGAAGATCTACAAGGTCCTTTCTGACCCTACTTCTATGATTCTATGATAATTTAGGTATTGGTCATTGTAGTTACAGGTACAATTTAGTTGAACTGATTAGTTGAACTGATCCTGGTCTTCAGCTACTGGTTTGAAATATGAAGTAGGAACCTTCATTAAGCTAAATGGCTGAGGTAACTTTATATAGTGAAGAGTTTCCACATAAGGTTGCTAATGTATAGATAATATTTTTAGATTTGTTTTATGTAAAAAATGTTTAACAATTCTCTTGAATATTGTATCAATTTGGTCAATTCTCCATATAAAGAACCTAATTACCTGGGGGGTTGTTTTACAAGCAGGGGCATCATATATTTAAGTAAATGTGATATTTCTTATTCAAATGGACTGCTCTAAACTATCCTTGTGGTAGGTTTTCATCAGTATGTTTGCCCAATATGGGCCATTTTCATGGTTTAGAAATTACTGGAATGGCAAATCTATTCACAAATATAGTCCAGACATTGTGATTCACTTTACATGTATTGTGAAGTTCTGACCCTGAAAACAAATGAATATGCTAACTTCAAAGTTTGACTGCAATGGAGATGCCTCTGGTAGCATTGAAGCAAATCTGTAAGCATACAGTAAGTTATATACTGTATATACTATATGAATTCAATTACAGCATACTTTGCTTGGTAGACTGAAAGCTCCTGATGAATTTTGCGTAATGAGAAACTTAGTAAAGAGTGGTCCAGCTCCTGCTGCTCAGGAAATTATTATTACGTACACTTCCATACTTACCTCTTGAAATTTAGCCCTGTATACTGAACCAGTACAAAATATAAGGTACCATTTCACTCTTACTAATATCAAATTAAGCGTAATTTGGACATGGGTAGACTGCAAATCCTGTATTTGTCCCATGCACAAGAGTTTAATTTCAACATACTACCTGCTCTTCAGTGCATATAACACAAATATATGGATTAAAATGAAACGTAGATTCCCCAAATGGGGCCAATTTCTCCTCTAACAATGTGCAATAAAAGGCAAATTCTGAAATATTAAGAAAGCTAGTATTTAATAATCAGTCATTCAACCATTCAAGTATATTTCTAAGGTTTCACTGTAGGACAATTAGCAGGGATATTTTAACATGTTTTATAAAAGCTACCCTAAAAATAATTTAATGTGAAAGGCCCAATCCTGCCTTTTGAGAACAATTTTGCTATTTACTCTAATGGAAGGAAGACTGAAACAAAGAACATTCCAATTGCAATAAAAAGCATAAAGCATAAAGCTCAGTAAAAAGTACAAGGCAAAGAGTGGAATAGTGCACTGTGGTTTTATTGATGGCAGCAATAACAATTTGCTTCTTTCATCTGTAAAAAGTACTTTGCTTCAAACAACTAGGAACTTTTAAAAAGTCTCTTTTGCGTGGTCATTTCTGAGTTTGTCCTGATCACGCCAGCCTTCTGTATTGCATCTTATTCATTAGGAAAAGTCAGTTCTTCTAGATGTCTTGAGCAACATGGGGCTGTCAGTGAGAAAGCGACTTTTCTTCTGAGAAAACTGCTAAATGAAAAGATAAGACATGTAATCAACCAACATCTCTGCCTTTTGTGCAATGATCACTTTACCCCTATTTTTCAGCCAAAAGAGTACAGATGCTCAGTATTAGGGTGGTGTTGTAGCCATGATGGTCCAGGAATTATGCAAAAGGCAAGCTTTTAAATGCAAAACATTTTTATTCAGCTGGCCTGAGGACTGCCTTGCATTAGGAAGCTTGTCTAACTTTAATCCAACTATACACTCAATCCAATAAAAGATATCATCCCCCGCAAAAATATGCCTATCATATCTTAAACTGCATTTATAGGGAAATACTGTATTTACTCAAATATAAGATGACCTTCCAATAAATAGATGGAAAATGTTTGTTTAATATAATTTTCCAGGTATAGAATTTAATTACTAGAGGTTTGCCTTGAATTCGTTCCCCTCCCACTACTACAAGAGGGAAAATAAATCTGGGGAGGGCTCAGGTAGCCCACCTGCCCTGTCACCCAACTTCTTCTCCCTGAAGCTACTGCCAGACCTTGCTCTCCCTGAGCACATGGATGTGATGACCCAATCTATAATAATAATAGACTTATTCTGTCTGTCATCTGTCAGGAGCACTCTAATTGGCTGTCTCAGCAACAAATCACAATGCTTACTGAAACAATGCCATCTGTGGTGAGGGAAGGACTGGAGCTGGCATAAGCGCTGCCAAGCCGGGGCTGGGCGGGCATGGAGGGCAGCTCCTGCCACTGCATGCTGGCAGCTCAACCAGCAGTTCCTGCTGGTATTCCCAGCGCTAGTTCAGGGGGGCAGAAACAGGGATGAAACAGGGTTAAACCTGGAGGTTCTGTTATGCTTATATTGCTACATGAAAATTGCAGACATAACAGTTGTACCATCATGGCATGTATCGGTATCCTTTGATAACAATACAATTGTTACACCTTTCTAAACTCTGATTTGCTTCTGCAAATGAGATGTAGGCATTAAAAAATTACCTGTCTTTTAAAGCTTTAAAGATTTAATTTTTTTAATATAATTTCAGCATGCTATTTAGTGCTTCTTTAGAAGCTGTTTAATGCTTGTACAAAATTAAACTGTACATAAAATGCAGAAAGAATACAAACTACTTCCTTGAGGAGCAATAACTAACTAACCGTGTAGGGTTAGGGAGAAACATACAAAGGCAAATTAAAATGAAGCTATCCCTCAATGAGTTTCTTACACAATTATCAGTTTTCACTCCCTACCAAAACAGTATCAAATTATGCTTTTCAGATAAAATGCCACCCCATTAAACGTTCTAAGAAGCAACAGAAAGAATAAATGTATTTCTAGCCTCTGTACCTCTGATGTCATCCACAAACAGGACATTTGTAAGCCTTTCACCTATTACATGAGATCAAGCTCATTGTTCAAAGGATTTATCAGCAAACACCTTTTGGGTGTTTGCACTGCAGAGACCAGAAGGAATAAACTTAAAGACTTACCTGGAAATATTACAAGGCATCTAAGCTTAAATATGAGTATTCACTGACCTCATAAACATACTACATTTACTTGATTCTAAGATGAGGTTTTTCCCCACCCCATTGAACACGAGGAAAAAAGCTCATCCCAGAATCAAGTAGGAGGCCGGTTAGGGGCATGAGGGGAGAAAGGCAGCTGATGTGGCTCGGGCTCCAGCTCCTACCCAAGGTCAACGCTATACCCACAACTGTTGTCTGCTCCTCTGCTCCCCACCCCCAGCATCACTTCTGTACCCCACCAGCTCACTCCTGCAGTCTTTTCCCCACATACACTTCCACTCAAGCTTTGTTCCCCTACCTGACCCTACCCCTCCCCTTACCCTTTCTCCACACTGCCAAGCTCTCCAACTCAGCCCCATAACAGCGGTACATAGTGTGACTGGATGCTGGGGGCCTGCTCAGTGTCCCAGGCTAGAACAGGGTGCAGCCTACCAATATGGAGCAAAGGTAAAAATGCAGGAGGAGGGAACACAGGGGGAAGGGGGAAGGGAAAGGGTCAGGGGGGGAATAAGGAGCAAATGCTGCAGTGGGCAGATGTGGCAGAGGGACAGTCACAAGCAGCACAGGCAAGCTGTTTGACCTCCCCACACCACCTGCCTCCCCACTGCCTGCCTCCTGCAGCAGTGGAAGGGATTTATTAGAGGCAACCCTCCAATAATTAGATACTATACATGGGAAAATTACAAGAAATCAATACATTTTCCATGAATAGAATCTAATTATTGTAGAGGGTTGTCTTAAAATTAGAAACATCTCAAATTTGAGTAAATATGGTAAATCTCCCCCCCTAATTAATGAATTCACTCAGACAGCCTAATAATTAAGTGCGATTTGGTTTTAAGTAATTAATTTTTGGTGTAAAAATGGATCATATTTTATTATATTTCATATTATATTCTTACTCATTATTTGTGTTTGTATTGAAACCTCATATGCTACATGTTTTATATTTTTAAACAGTTTATATTTAATGATAATTCTTGATGTTTCCCATTATAACAGGCAAAGAGCAAGTCAATTTTTTTTCATCTTTGTATCAGTCTGCTAATTACATTGTCTCATGGTCAACTGCTGTCAATGGCAAAGAATATTAAATGCTCATAATCCCCATTATGTTTGATATTTGTTTTGCATGGATGCAAATACAATATACCATATTGTATTAAGACTGATAATGTTAGCCAAGTTTTTCACAGACTTTAAGCTGCATATTCTGCATTTGGCCAATAACCCCCGTTTTGGATGACAAATAGCTACTGGAAGTATCTTCCTTGAGCAGATTTTCAAGTAAATAGCTTCTGGGCAGAAATAAGGGAGAGAAAAATATCTCATTTCTTGAGCTGAGGAATCATGTTTTAAATCGTGAGGATGAAAAATAGCAAGTTTTAAACATATTAGGATAATTAAAGATGTCATTTAAAAAACAAATACTTTTTGAAAAATTGTACTCAGCCTCACAAGATGTTTTCAAAATTGCTCCTGATTTTCTTTTAAAATCAAGTATAGAGTTAAAAAAAACTAACTACTAGAGTGAATTTTGTTATAAAGTTTACACCTAAACCTAGCCATCTCCCATGACAATTTGACATTTTAGAAAAGTGTTAAGTAGATGGTGTTTGTCACACTTGATCAGAGCAACTGATCATCTAAACCAATATCCTGTCTCTCTAGTCAGTAAAAGAGTCTTCCAAAGAAGGATACAGCAAATCCAGTGAGAGCTATTACAGAACAACTTACCTACTAGAAAATTTTACTCTTCACTTCCATCATTCAGTGATTTGCTTGTCTTAAAATAAGGGGGGTTATTAGCCCCATTAAAAAAGACCTGATTCAAATACCCTGGTCCTTTATGGCTTCTATGTGGCACTTTTAAGCATCTTAATCAATAAATGTGATTCTATCTCAACTTACTTATCAGCCACAAAAATATTTAAAGCATCTACTTTTGTTAGTCACCCCCATTTTTGCCTGTAATGACTGCTAGATGACTAAACTCAGTCTAGTATACATGCACAATTCATTTTAAATGGCTACCAGATTTCTGAACTCTATTGGAACTCTAGAATGCACCTAGCCTCCGCACAAGTCTCAGTCCTTAGAGAGCCAAAAACCAGCTGAAGCCGGGTAGAAGTAGGAGACTGACATCCAAATATTTTTCACAATAACCTTAAGAGTACTCTTTCAGAAAGTGTGAGATGTAGATTTTTACCTCTCCCCCCATCAGCTACAGAAGTGCTAAAACCATAGTTCCCTAACCACAACAGGTAATGAGCTCAGCAGGGCTGAGGGCATCTTGCATTACTCTTGTTGAAGCTGGTATCTTCATGGAAGAATACAGAAGTCAGAAAGGGAGCGAGCAAGATGGAGAGGGAGGAAGTCATGAGATCTGCTTCCTGCTCCAACATGCTTTTTATGCATTTTGCACTAAATAGTTATTGGATGAAATATGCAAGCTACACAGAAGTCAAATCCTTAGGCCTCAAAATGACTAGAAGATAAAATTTGCAGTGGTGCTAAAACTGATATATGTAGAGCTATGTGGAAGATGAGGAGGAATACCAACAAAGCCACTTAAAAAAACAACTAAGTACTTGGT
The DNA here is from genome assembly GCA_030014935.1 of Caiman crocodilus. Lineage (NCBI taxonomy): Eukaryota > Metazoa > Chordata > Crocodylia > Alligatoridae > Caiman > Caiman crocodilus. Next base: position 137,454,663 of record JAGPOW010003316.1, read on the forward strand.
TAGTAAAACTAATTACTCAAAATTCAGGCGCAAGGTAAAGAGATGCATTATCAATACTCACAGAAGATGGTGTGTCTTAAGTAAGCTCTCTTTGCCCATGAGAGACATCTGATCAACATTTAAAGATTTAAAATATTCTCTAGGTCCAAGAATAGGAGGAATGTAAACAGGCACAAAATGCTTGATGACCAAGGACCCTGGTAGTTTCTGATTTAAAAAAAAAAAAAAACTTGCCAGTTTTTGGATTTAAAAAAGCAACCCAAAGTCCACATTTCCCCATGATTAAAATGAAACACCTGGGTGCGTGCACGTGTGTATTGGTGGCATTTCATTTTAATCATGGAAACATGGATTTTGGCTTACTTTTTAAAATAAAAAATTAGGAATTTTCTTTTAATTGACTAATATTGTGCTTGCTTGCTTTTTTGAGATTGTGTGGTTTCTTTTAAATTAGTGTAAATGTCAGACATTTTCCAGGGATGAGGAGTCATCTGAATGTTAAAAATGCTAAATTAATACATTATAACTGCGAACAAGCATTTATGAAAACTTCAAACAACGATGAAGATTTTTAGGACCTGCTTTATGCTGAAATTGGGCTGTGGGTTCTCTTCTAGGGGTTAAGTCAGTCTTAAAGAAACTGAAGTTTGGACTCTTAGACAAAAGTTGGCAAGACTGAAATCAATAGGTGATGGGCCTATGTATCTGAAGGGAGAATTTGACCTTATAGGTAAGGAATGAAGGAAGAGATATCTGGCTAAAAAAAAAACCAAACAAACAAACCTGAAAGTAAACTGAAGGAATCCAGGGGAAGGCTGCTTTCTCCACATATGTGCATATAAAGCACTTACCAATGTAAACATGTCAAGCAAGAATTATCCATCATAAGCAGTTTTTCAAAAGCATAACTTGGTAGGGCATGGGGTTTGTTTAATTTGTTTCTATTTTTCCTGTAGGATACTATCAATCATTTCTTCCAACACATACTATAAAAACAGAAACCTATTCTATCCTCTATAATGTATTTCCATATTCACAAGAGTATATAGAACAAAAATTCCAAAATATGGTTTAATATATCTAGTTGCAAGAAATTATTTCTGATTTAGACAGCAACTACAAAAGTTAAAAGATGATATAGTATTCTGTTCTATTAATCAACTTGATGAAATACTATAAAAATAAAAAACTTCTGAAGATAGAATAGTTATTAAATCAAATATTTTAAAAGCCAACAACACAAAATACATATACTGAGCTATAAAAATATCTATGTGGTAAGTGCTGAATTTTGACCTCATGTCTTACAATTAGAGATCTACCTATGTTACGCTGGAAGTGTGCTGCACAGAGACTCCTTTAATCTTGCTCTTTTTGTTGCACTCCCTTCCCCACAACCAGATTGGCCAAAGGAACTTGATGGCCCCGCTGCTCACCATTCATTTATGACTGGTCAGGAGGCAAAAACCTTCATTTTAAACAGGCCACAATTTTTGCCTCCTGCTGCTTGCTACTGACTGGCTGGAAAGCAAAACTTGTGGCATATATAAAACTATGCATTTTACCTCCCAGCCAATCAGGAGTTAACAGTGAGGCTGCCAGGGCCCCACTGCCAAATCAGAAGCTAAGGGAGAGTGGGGGAGCATGTATGGTGAAAAGAGCAAGGAACCACTGTGCAGCGCACTTCTAGCATGATTTAGGTAGATCCTTTCTTAAAATACCTCTGAAGAATTCCATTATTCCAATATAAAGCAGGCTATATAACGGACAGCAAAAGCTTTGTTATCCAGCACCCACGGTGAATGGGGGGTGCTGGATAACAAAATATGCCAGTTAACTGAGAGGCCCGAACAGGCATCTTTACCTATTTGGGCCACCGCCCCTCCCACCGCATCGCCACCCCTCCTGCAAGCCCCGAGGGACAGTGAGGGGAACCCCGCACAGGTTGTTTTGTCCCAGGCCATGGGGGCTTGGCAAAACCAGAAGTGCCATGGTGGGCACTTCTGGTTTTGCTTTTACCTCACAAGCTGGCATCCTGGTTAACGGTGCATGCTGGCTTGTAAAGTGCTGGTTAAGGCAGTTTTTACTGTGTTATTGTTTGTTTATTAATTTTTTTATGAGAAACACCCATTCCTAAGGAATTCTAACTTGTAAAACTGTGCCTTTATAAATTACTGTAATTTATTTTATTTCTTTAATCTATTCATTAATGTGGTATGGTAGAACTCAAGGCAATCCTGTCATTGACAAAGTTCCAATAACATATCGCGTAAAGATTTTCCTTTCCTTTAACTGAGTAACAGTAAGGTACAGACCCATTCAACATAAATTTGTTGAAATCAAAACCACAATATTTTCCTATAACATATTTACCTTTATATTTCCTATATTCAGTTTCTAGCCCTTGGGGGTTGATAAAATTGTTGGGTAGGTCGTGTAGACCTTCTTGGTTGACCATCACCTCCTCTGCGGAACTCTAGAGTTTGTTCATAAGTTTCTTCTTCCTCCTGTAGGTAAACAAAATTATTTTAAATGCACACGTATGCTATTATATTAAACACAAACAGAAACTGCTGTTCTGCACTGATCATCACTTAGGGAAACAACCATTGACATAAAAACTACATTAGTCTACTTTATCAAAACTAGGAAATAAGATAAATAGCTCCTATTTAGACAAACAAGTAAATCAGATAAATAGCTCCCATCTATTAGACAGACAAGTCTCAATACTGTAGCTCACAAGTAGGAGAAAAAGCAGAAAAGTATAATTGAACTGAAATAATATCAAAACTTTCATCAAATGTTAGACTCCCATACATAATTATGCAAAAATGTTCTATTTATTGTAATAAATTGCTTAAGAACTTAAGCAATATCCACTGGGTAAATTCACTGCTTAATGTTACTTACTCCAACTCTGATAAGGACCAAGATGGTGTGAGTTAGCAGACAATTGGCAGCAAATGAATTTGCCGTGTGTGTGTGTGTGCGCGCACATGTGCATGCGCACACATACTTGCATGCGCAAATACATACAAACACACACACACAAACTTTAAATTAAAATTTTAAAACTGGCATGTAAGGCTCTTATTCAGTGCCTGGAAATTTAAGTTACTGCCATAACCTGAGTGTGATTTGCCCATGGTTTTAGTCCAATGCCCATAATTAAGCTCACAGTTAAATTATAATGGCTATATGAATTCTTTCAGCCCAGTGAAACTTTTCATGAGTGCTTATAACACTTCTGAATAAAGATAAATTAATAAAAAGCCGAAAATGCTGGTGATGCACAGGTTAGAGGAGAGGACGTCTGAGGGACTTAAGCTCTCCCAACTTTTTTTGTGTGATGATATAGCCCTTTCTCCTTTCAATTTCTTCGTATAGACAGCCCCCACTTAGCACTGTTAACTGGTTCCCAAAAAAACAGAGTGTTAAGAGAAATAGCGTTAAGGGAAACCAAAAGTTTTTGACAAACCAAGATGGTGACCATGAGCATTATAATGAAATTTGCCAAGCACTAAGTGGAATTGGGTATCAATGTAAAATGAGTATTATAGCAAAATAGTGCTTAGTGAAGCAGCGTTAAGTGGGGATTGTCTGTACCTAACTTTAGTAATATTTAACTTTTAGCAGGACATATTTTTAATTATTTTTGCTTCATTTTTTATATTACAAATTAATAAATGCCTTGGACATTACACAATTTCACAAAATTGCACAGAATGAATAGGGTATAATAAGTTCCTTCCAATCCAAATTTAAATCTGGGGTGTCACTCTTCATGAAGAGTTGTCAACTTGGCTTAATATCATAGGCTTTTGATGGTCTGAGATCTGGATATTATCAGGGTTTCACCATTTATGCAAACCTCCCCCACAAATAGAAATTCTTTTCCCAATGTGATACAGACAACAAACTGAAGGAGGATAACATTGGCAAGTACATCAACAAAGGTTGGAAAAATCAACCCTAGAGAAATGAGACATGAGCAAAATGTGAATGAGATTGAAAGTCGGAAAATTCAAGCTATGAAATTTGGGAAGAAGAATTCAATAATACATATCTGAGGTAGGAGATGAGAGAGAGGCATGCTAAGAGAGCCCTGCTGACAATAGTAGACTGTAAATTAACTATGAGTTTGCCAGATATAGTGATGATAAAAATAGCCTTTGTATAAACAGAGGCATCAAGTAATGGTAAAGAGAGGCAATTACATTTAGAATATTGCATTCTGCCTGAGGCACCTTAATACAAGAAAGGTAGTAACAAATTACAGTGCATTCTGAGAAGAGCAACAAAAATGATTAAGGAGCTGGAGACACTTATTTATGAAGGAAAATTAAAATACCTAAATATATAGTTTGGTTAACAGGCAAAAAGTTAGCTGTCTACATTATTGAAAGGTGTAACACTAAGGATAAGAATTCTTTTTTTTCAGATTACTCAAAAAGCTATAAACAGGAGAAACAGAACCCCAAAACAAGAGCAAGATATAAGATGAATATCAGAAATCATTCCCTAATCACAAGATCTATTAAATGTCATCCAACTGAAAGTGGTAGAGATGCATTATTTTTAGGATGGGTTGGAAGACTGAACTGGAATGGAGGAGGTATTAGAAACTGTATTTGAAGAAAATCCTGCTCTGCAGATTGGCAGCATGGCTTTACTATTCATTTTTAAGTCTGGTCCTATGATGTCTTAAAGAAGAATCTACTATGGTACCAACAAAGGGCATTCAACAAAACTTCTGCACTGAAAAGTTTTGTGAAAAGCAGAATAATGAGATTCTGAAAAGTTGTAATTTGTACGCGGAGATGCCTAAACAACATCTGATCTGAGTGTGGATATATTCTTACCCCAACTGATGAGGGGCCATTTTTGGTTGATCCGAACTCAGTCTGGCATCATCCCTGTCAGGTCAACAGGAGGGAAACCTGAAGAGTTGATTTCAGAACTAAATTGAATGATCCATAAGTTATTTTAGAAATCATTATTTTAATTTTTCTTTTCCTTCTTAGTGTTCTAGTTCTGGAAATGAAGGTTTCTTTTGTACAGATTAGACAGAGCTAAATTTTCAGAAACACAAATGAACCTGATTACTTTATAAATGGAAGAATTGTCTAATATAACAATGCAAGAGATGAAGGATATAAAGCACATACAGAAGATCTAAATCTTACAGATTTACCATATTCAAAGGCTGAGTACTACTGAGTTCTGGGATAGGAACTAATTCAAAACAGTATACACATATCTTACAACAGTACCATGGCATCCTTAAAAAAAGCCCAGCAACAACAACAACAAAAACCCGATATGAAGGTAGGTTAGAAAAGGCTGAATATTTTAATGTCTTTCACAACAAAAAGTACTCAAAATGTTTTGAAATGACACATCCAATGACTTTTCACATTAATTTTAGTAAGAGTTGGAGAGGAAAAGGTAGTTATTTTCATCATTTGAACACCTGCTCCTATTTTAGCTACAAGACAAACTACTGAAGTTATACAATAAGTTCTATTAAAGGAAACACTGCCTTGAGTAAAAGATAGCGCACAACCCTAAACTGAGAAAGTTAACTGTCACTGGACAACCTTGTGTCTTAGCCAAAATATATTTAAGAATATACGTTGGAAACTGAGAATCTGGATATCTTGCCTTCTTCTACCTGTACACATTGAAGGTTTACATATTTTTCAGTTCAGCTCTGCGAGGGTTCTGGACAATTTTGCTGTTCACAAAAGATCTGCAACAGTGGCTGCATTCAAGACATATAGAACAGAGCCAGAATAGGAGCTTTCATTGCAGACAAATCTGTCTGTGTTCAAGATTGGGTTTTCGGTTTAAGATACTTTGATGTAATTCTGCTCTGAAGTATTTTCAGTTCTCAACATATTCTCTGTATCAGTCTAGTGGTTAGGTTAGAGGATTAGATTAAGTTCTATTTCTGCCAGAAGCTCTTTTTTGGACTTTGAACAAGGTCACTTAAAAAGTCTAGTAACCTCTAGTTTTCTCATTTCCAAAATGAGATAAAAATGCTTCCTTACCGAAAAAGGGTATAAATATCAATTAAGGAAGTTTTGTGTAGTTTCTTTCTTCCATACTAAAAATGTTTCTAAAGTACTTCCCTTCAGTGCCCCCTTTTTTATTTTGGGTAAAGTGCACGTCCCTGAGGCATAAGCACGGGGGGCACACACTATCAGAAGGGAAATCCCAAAAATAAAGATTACTTACTCACTTCAGGGTTCTGGACTCCAGAAGAAAGACGCTGATAAGAGAAGCCCTCACAGTTTATCAGCTGTGCCTATATATAGCTGGGGCTGGTGGGTAATGTCATGGACAATTACCGGCTGGCCAAGATAAAAGCCGGCACCAGCTGAGAAGTGGCGAGAGCGGGAAAGCAGCAGAGGCTGTGGATGCTCTCCATGCCGGCAGCGGTCAGCGCCAGCACAACAAAGGAAGCACCAATTGGGCAGGGATGCCCAGGTAGCAACGGCTGCTGAAAACCCCACACCAGTCATGGGCAGCACCAGCGTGTGGGAAGAGACCCCGCTCCAGGAAGAGCACAGAGAAGAACTGAAAAAGGAGAACGCTCTCCACACTGGGCATGTATGGACTGGGTCGGGGGAGGATAATTAGTCACGAGGCAGAAACACAGGAAGCTTTTAAGTAGAACAGAGAGCAGAACAGTGTTGAGGGATGCAGCTAGGTACAGGCTTCAGAGCAGAGCCAGTTAAGTAAGGCAGTCCAGCCTGATCTTTAGTTTTTATCATGCACTTGCTTTTTTTTTTTCCTTTTCTGTGCAGTCTTCCCTTTCATTTCCTAATAACCTTTGCCTACTCCTCAGTTGTTTTTGGTTTTATCTTTCTTAAAACTTTGCTTGTCTACTCTTTGTTGAGGGGTCCAGGCAGCAGCCGGACACCTAGGACTGCTCACAAAAAGCAGCAGACATCTGGCAGGAAGCAAGAGTGACCCGCAAGAGAGGAAAATATCCAATGGACTCATAGTCCGTGAGGAGAAGAAGATGATCTAATACCTGGGAACATGCGACGGGTAAGAGTCATCAAAACCAGAGAGCCAGCCGCCACATGATCAGGTGGTCTGCCAGAGGCTGGCATATGGAAGACATGTAGGGGAGGTGGAGCCCCACAAATATCCACCGAGATGACCAATCAACCTCGAGGGATTGCCAACGGGGGACCCTACCACTGAAGAAACACTCAGAGTCATGGCAGGTGAGTTCTGGGGTCCTCCCCAGGGTGATCAGGTCCCTGTCAGAGGTTGCACAAAGCCTTCTTGTGCCACCACGTGCCTGTGCCAAAGTGGCGTGTGATTGGGTACTCGAAGCAAGGAAGGCACAGTGCACTATAGCAAAGACTAGTTCCTGACTCTTCATATCCTGAAGAATGGGAAGCAGAGCAGAAGAAGCTCTGAGGAATCATTCTTGGAAGAGGCATATCCATTGTGACATTGCAGGGCAGGACATATTCCTTCTACATTGGAGGAGTTAAGGGTTATGAACCTGCATCTGGAATCCAGGAAGGATCCCTATGGTATCTGGCCTACCATCAGGCTTCTTACATTTCTGACAGTATAGGATCGACTTTTTCCTCATAATCCCCAAGTTTAAAGATTTTTAACTATATCCATGCCCTGCCCATACACAATGCATGCATCTTTTTCCTTCTTTCACCTAACAACTTTTCCATGTCAAAGCACAGTTCAGTCTAATAAACAACTGATTCTAAACAATACGCTATTATAAATCCTCATGACAAGCTAATGCAATTTAAAACCTTTTTTTTTTACCATACCAGGATTTCTCTTTTTGCATTTTTTTTTTTTTGTTAGCAGCAAATTTAAATTGTAACAACTCTTGCTAACTAGGCAGCTATTGAGTGGGACCAAGGAAAATAAAGAAATGGAGAAAGTCTCATCCAAGAATCTGATTTGGACAAAACAAATGCAGCCTGCCCAATAAAATCCTTTTTTTCCCCGCTAACCATCAAACAAAATGAATTAGCATTAAACTTAATTGTACCACGTATTTCAATCATACTGAAATCTTGGTATGGTAAGAACTAGGAGATGCCTTAATTAAAATTACAGACCTGACTACTCTCAAACTACTTATTACTGTTGTCATACTCCTGTTCTTGCAAACAACCTTAACATATACTAGCACCAGTGTTTTGCTAAATTTGTAAATAAAGCTATCACTTTAAAATATTTCAGTACCTAGCAATGCCCCTTTTAGTTATGTGGCAACAAACTATATGAACTACCGAATGCTTTAACATTCACATGATTACAGATGCAACGAAACAATGTTTTATATCGTAACTGGACTTTAATACTGCTGTTTTAAAATTATTCAAGTTATTTGAATCTTGACATGGAAAACCATTTTACAGAAAAGCCTCCTGATTTTTGCAGTTCCCATTTTTTTGCTACTGGGTGTTTCTCTCATGGAAGCTAGAGAATTGCACAGGCACAAGCTAAAAGTTTACACGTCAGGATAGTAAAGCTCAAAGCAATCTAAAATTTCTTACAATTCCCTGCCAAAGCCTTCAACTCCAAAATAAAATAACCAAACAAATGGTCCTTAAGGATGAAAAATTAATGCTGTCTGTAACTTCAAGATTCTCCAAAGCAGACAGACTGAACTGCAAAGAATTATTGTTGATGGTTTGGCAATCTGTATTGGCTTTTCAGAAAACAGAACTGAATCAGCCACTTCATTTTCGTAACAGACGAAGTCAGCCCTGAAGTTATTCAGAAACTGCCTGTATCATGAAAAACATAAGACATTTCATAAAATTGTTGGTCTTTGTTGAAGAAAGAACCAGAAAGTAAATAATTTATAAAATGAATCACCTTTCAAATCCATAATGGATGGGACCTCTTTTGTACAGCTGACAAACACTTAAGATTTCAAACATTTAAGCACTTCGTTGATCAGGTAAGACAAAAGAGAACACACAATATCTGGCCTGTATAAAATTTCTACTCCTTAATGTTGGTGATTCTTTGATTCATATGCGTGCCCCCCAGAGGCATGACTAATCAACCTAGACTAAAACTAAAAATATGAGTATGGCAAATTTTATTTTGCTGTCTTCCCTTTATACATTGAGTGAGGAAATTCAGGTGCATACATCCCACTTGAGTCAAGTTTGTTACAACAGTGAAGTGTGAAAAATCACATTCAACTCATTTGAACCTTTCTATGATAAGAAAGAAAGCTTTACAATAAATTATAATGATGAAACACGTTTTCCATTCAACAATCTATTTGGCTGCTCCTCTCTCCCTACAAGTAGCTAGCAACAAGTCTTTTCCTACATTCTCTCTGACTTATACCTGTCTCTCCCTCTGTCTCTCCTGATAACTTCCTGTCACCATCAGGGTGGGCAAAGTCTGGACCGTGGCAGACTCAAATTCCCAGAAGCCCCTGCCTATGATGCCCATTTCCATGGAGACCCCAGCACAAAGCAGGGTGTCCATGGAGATTAGCCCCAGCAGTTCTAGCAAGGCTTGTGCGGCTGGGTAGGGAGCTGCTCCCTGGTATGGGAGTGCAGGCAGTGGATCGCAGCTCTGCCCTGACACTGGCCCACATTGTCATCATTGTCACCACAAGATCCCAGCCCTTGCTTTGGTACTGCTCCCCATCCAACTGTGCACCCTGCCACCACTGCTGGGGCCGGTCTCCATGGAAATCCTCGTCCCACCACTCTTGGGGTCTCGTCCCACCATGCTGCCATGGCCCCACCACTCTTGGGGTCTCCATGAAAACTGGCTGTAGCAACACAGGCAGGAACTGCTGGGAAATGGAGTCTAGCCACCAGCCAGATCCGCCATTTTGTCCACCCCGATCTAAGTTCTTTGCTTATGTCTTATGCCTTAATTCCATTTTTTGTTATTGGAAATTCTATATGACTTTAAACTATAAAATCTAGCAATGAGCAAAAGAAACTGTTTCTAGACCTTGTCTTCACTGAACATTATTCTTTCTGATCTTTGCTTTCCTCATCTCCTGGAATACACCTTCTTCATCACAGTGCACATCTCTATCCTACTATGGCTATCAACTATGACCTCTTTTCCTCTCCAATTTTTTCCACTTTTGAAATGGCTGTTCATTCCTTCACTCTCCCTCTACACTCATGCTCCTCTCTTAACTTTGTCTTTCCTCTCCTAGATTATCTATTCCTTGTGCCAGCAACCCTAGCTCATTTCTAACAAACATTTTTCTTGTTCCTGTTACTAAGCAATAATAAAACAGGTTCTGGGACCATATACATGATTATAAATTTACTGTCCTTTTGGTTATGTTCTATGGATTCAAAAAATCACAGCTTCTCCAATGTTACTCATGACTATACTCACAAGTTTCTGTTTGCCACTTATGACATCATCCTAGATCCTATTTTCTCTTTCATCCAGTACACATGATCTTCTATTTCCCCTATTCCCCCACCATCTCAAGAACATACTGTCCTCCTCCAATTTATCTGCCCTTTACTAATATACCATTATATACATTTGTCTGCCACCATTCCTGCATGTCTTTCTATTTTCTCTTTGTACAATATAAGTTTATTGGGGCAGAGATCATGCTAGCCTCTGTGAATGTGTACAGATGCTGGCTCTCTTAAAAAGAAGCCTCTCCTTCTTTTTAAGAGAGATTTAATTCTGTTTGTTCACAAGTTTTCTTCTGAAGTGCCCATTTTTACCTTGCCAGAAAAATCCTGAACATCTGTACACTCAGGGTTTTTCCTGGGACAATGTCTGTACGTAGCCAGTGCACATAGCATCTGGGCACCTTCTTCCTAGACAAGACTTCTGAGAGATAATATAATCAGTATTAAATACATATGAAAAGCTACATAAGTGTAAAGCGATTACAAAGCCCTGAGTTAAAAAGTAAATACAAATCACTACTGCTGGAACTATTTGGGATTAATATGACATACAGACAAACAGACATCATTCCTTAGCAATTTACAACAGTTCACCTCTTCTGTATGGCAAAATAAATTAGGCACAGCTATCATACAGTAGCCTGTGTGGGTGCCTATACATGAGCAGTAAGGCTGCTCCAATGCGCTGTAATTACAGTGTGTACAAGCAGACTCGATTAAATTGAGTTTGTGAGAGCATGGTAATTACTCGTCTCCAGCATCTTTTGCATCAGCACCTCTGCGTTTAAAAATGGGGCGGGCAGAGGCACTTTATCTAAAGATTCCGTTACTCCCAAAGCTTGGGTATAAATGCCCAGTGGTTTTCCTGTATCAAGAGTTAACAGTTTAGGTTGGAGCTTTCCATCTCTAAATGCCTACCTTAAAGGTACTGCATGAAATACTGCATGTGAAATATTGCTATCTAAATCATACCTCATAAGGAGATAGTTGTTTTACCATAAAGAAAACACCAAAAAGTTATAGGTTAGAAGAAAGAAAGAAAGCTAAATTATAGCTGAATTCTAATAAGGGCCTGAGAAAAATGCAACCGACAAATAAAGAGGAATCAGCTATCCATATTACTTTAATAATTTCCAGGGATAATTGAGAAATTAAATCTTAAATTTTTATATAAATATTAAGAGAAAAAACAAACACGCAGGCTTGAGTCTGTTAATGTAACAGGCATACAGAATGTGACTGGCCACCAACACTTCAGGAAGCTTCAAAATACAAACATTAAAATAGTAAGGTACAAGACAGCATAGAAATGCCTGGCTATACAGCAAATTAGATAATCAGTTGCCAATCTGACCCATATTCATTAAGACAGTAGTTTTGGGGAAATTAATTTATTTTTATAAATACTAAAAAAAGTCTATCCAGGACATTAGGCAATCTAAAAACACCATAAACTGAATTTCAGGAATACCAAAATAATTCAGCAGAAGTTTAGTCAGACAGCCAGCACAAAAATCCTTGCCAATCCTAGAACATCTGGGAAGCATAACCACACCAGTTTCCAAATTTCTAAAAAAACCTCTTCCATAGCATACCAATATTCAGACAATTTTAGACTGGGAGAAACAGAAGCAAAAATTAAGCCCAGCTGCTATTAGACAGGTAGCCACAAAATCTGGCATCTTGGTTCAATCTTATCACAAAGGCAAGAGTTTAACCAGCATGGAGGCTGAACTATCAGGACACCCACATAGATTGTGCTTACAGATTCAATTTTTATGGGTAGCTTGAGAAGTTTGCAAAATAAACTTCCCTAGAAACTACAATGCAAGAAAATTATCTGTTTTTGTAACAACAGAGATTTCATGAAGACTCCCTCTAATTTCCACTCCCTCATATTTAAGTGAACAGTTTTTTTCCTAAATTATTTAAACTTACACATGTATTGGTGACTTTTATTTATGTGCACATTGTCTTCCACAATCCCTCATGGTCCAAGATGACTGTCTTATCCATGTGTCCAAAGATGGCTGATGAAGCCCATCTGGGATCAACAGACTCTGCTGCAGCTCAGATGCGTTTCTGTGTGGGTTGGGTGGTGCTGGATTTTTTTATTTAGTCTGTGATATGCTGTTTCTGTCACTCACTTTTCCAACTTCTGTCATTGTCATGAGGTTTCAAAGTACTGAAATCCCTGCAGCAGACTCTTCCTCCATTTAGGATGGCCCTGGGCTATAGTCTCCCATGAGCAATGTAGCATTTTTTTCCCAGTTGACTTTGAGGATGCCCCTCAAGTGCTGTCTCTGCCCTCCTCTTGAGTGTACACCTTAGCTGAGCTGGAAGAATAAAACTTGCTTCAGAAGTCTGGAGCTGGACATCCAGACAAAATGGCTGGCCCAACAAAGTTGATATCAGATGACCATCACTTCAATATTCGTGGTGTTTGCTTGCAGGAGGGCAACTAATGTTGGTGCATCTGTCTTCCCACTGAATTTGCAGGATTTGCCACAAGCAGCATTCGTGGTACTTCCCTAATAGTATATGTACATATGTGCAAACACACACGTTGTAATTTCTGCTTTGGATAAAAAGTCACAACCTTATTCAGCATCTGCTTCTGATTCCACAGCTTTACATATGCTGAACAGCACATGAATCAGTGAATATTACCATTATTGTAGCTGCAAATATTTCTAGGATAAGGTATTGTTCAGGATGAATAAATGTCAATAGTAGGCCTTAAATGTGAATATTTTATGTACTCCATTTATTTAATTTTTACTTCTAGAACTTGTTACTATAAGAACTTTAAATAATTAGTTTCTTCAAAGATGTATAGTTGTAATTCTCAATCTCTCTGTACACATGCTAATTTATATATCACATACCTCATGCATATCTCTTCATTTTTCAGTAGACTGATTAGATAAATATATTCCTAATTTTGACACCAAAATCTTGAATAATTTGTTGCCCCTTTTCAGCAGCATCATACATTGATAAGTTTTGTATACATTAATCTAAATGTGGGCTTACTTTTAGACAGTGGTGTCAGAAAACTGCAGTTACAAGGACTTAGAATCATAGGGCATTTGTACATGCTTTGAAAAGCACCCAGCGCTGTGGTGTGTGCAGCTGTATAAGCAGCAAAATGCATGTTAGCACAATGAAAATGGCAGTGGTGAGCTTTTGAATTAAAGCACATTGGAGGTGCTTTAGTTCAAAAGCACACCACTGCCATTTTCTGCATGTTGATGTGCGTTTCGCCACTTATACAATTGCATGCGGCATAGTGCAGTTTGCATCAGCTCATGTGCAGAGCAGACTTAATTAACTGAATCTGCTCTCAAACAGCAGGTAAGTGCATGTCGTAGCCTGAAAAGGTTTGTGTATAAATGCCCACAGAATCATAGAAAAGTAGGATTAGAAGAGACCTCTGGAGGTCATCTAGTCCAACACCCTGCTCAAAGCAAACCACCCCCAATGAGATCATTCCAGGCAGGATTTTGTCAAACCAGGCCTTAGAAAACCTCCAAGGATGGAGATTCTACCACCTCTCTTGGTAGCTTGTTCCAGCCCTTCACTAGTGAGAAAGTTTTTCCTAATATCCAACCTAAACCTCCCTTGCTGCAACTTGAATTATTAAGATATTTACTGCAAAAATCTTAACATAACTCCACTTCACTTAATGGGATAAAATGGAATTACTATATGATCTTGTAAGATTTACTGATAAACTTCCTGAGACTTTAAACAATACCTACGTAATTACTGTGCATTAGCATTGTATATAGCTCTAGGATAATTCACATCCATTTATAATGCCTCTACGTCCTCTAGAAAAGCAATCTTTCCAGCTTACACTATTTTCATATTATGCTACTACTTGAATGTACCATTGGACTTTAAGTCCTATTTCTATTCTTTACAGTACAGGCTGTCATTTTATGTAGGCTATAGATTCAGTTCCTAACTTACCTACTGTGTGAATATGGAATTCCATGAGAACCGCCAGTCATAAAACTAAGCTTTCTATTTATTCAGTTTCTTTTTAAAAATCTTCATTCTTGTGTTTGTATTTCCTGTCCTTCTGCTATGCTTCAGCTAGACACCTTTACTCTCAAAAAGAACACTTCCTTCATGAGAATTTCAGTAAAAAGATGAGAGTAAGTAATTATAAAGCTGAAACTTCAGAAGAGCATACAGATGTGTCTTAACTCATTCCCCTTATACACCAAGCCAGGGGTCAGTAACGTTTTTGGGCAGAGCATTGAAAACACCTGCAACCTTGACTTGTAAGATGTTGGCGTGCCAGCAGTGGATGACAGGGGAACTGCAAGGGGCCCAATCCCTATTGTGTCAGCACAGCCCCAGCCCCTTCCTTGAGACGCACATGCCATGTGAAATGCTTTCGCATGCCACGCTTAGGCATATGCCACGGGTTGCCTATCCCTATCCTAAACCTTCCTTATACAGATTTCATGAATTTTCCTTCCCTGTTCTTTAACAAAAACTATGCATAAAGGGCACATCTACAAGTGAATTAATGAGCTTTTCCTAATGCGCATTAAATTTAGTACCTCTAATATGAGGTACTAAAATGTGCATTAAGCTGTGCTAATGCATAGTAGTGCATGTACACACTTCTTAGGTGATGCTTAATGTGCAGGACAGTAAATGCACATTAAAGCACATGTGTAGACATATCCACAGAGGATTAAATGTTCAAGTGAAAACCATATTCATTATGCCTGCTATTGTTTAAGCTTTTCAGTAATGATTTCATGGACTTCTTCATAACATAAGTTACAAGTTTCCTCTCCTAAATTAGTCATGCAAGATCTTTCCCCACTGCTTTTACCCATAGTATTCTGTCAAAATTCAAACAGTTGTATATTTACTGGTCTGGTCCTTTAATGCAAAATCCTCTGATACATATATCTTTCATGCATAGTAAAATATGAATTTTACTTCTGTTAGTTCTAGAACTTTCCAACCACAAAACCCCTTTTATTACTTCTCAAGTTAGAGATTCTAAATTGATAAATATTACATATTTTTAGAGCATTTATATTCTCAGCAGAAAATTTTGTGCTAAAAGCATCAACAATTTTGTACATAACTATCATTTTTAAAAGATTCTCGTTAGATCAGTATCCTGAATACAAAGTAGGAGACTATGTAATAGCCTAACAGGGGACTAATAATTTTTTTCCAAAAAGTAAATAAGCTAAAGACAAATACATAGGAACAAGTAGGAATAGACTCTCCATTAGACCTGAAAAAGTATACAATAACAAAGGACTTTGAATCAAGTACCAGGATGTAGTGATATTTTGTTCTTTTTCTTCAGCTTAAAACAATCTATTTCCTGCTCCTTGTACATCCCAATTAAGTTAGCAGTCTTGTGAACTTAGGATCCAACTCTACCACAGTAATTCTACTAGAGGAGTGGTGCCTTTATGGCTGGCGTGCCAGATTATCAGTGCCCAGGCTGTCTGCAGGTGAGGTCTGACTCATGAGGACAGGGAGGTTACTCCAGGTCTCCATCCAGCCTCACGGGGGGTTAGGGCTCCGACCTGTCCCCACAGGGGGAGGCAAGTGGTGTGGCCAAGCCCCATGGGGTAAAAAGGCCCAGCTCAAACTTAGCTTTGCAGTGGGGAGGGGCCATGGTCCAGCCACATGGAGGGAAGGGGGGTTGAGTTAATCCCAGCCCAGCCTCACTGGGGGGAAAAAGGGCATGGTCCAGCCCCATCCAGCCTGGGAGGAGAGGCATAGACTGGCTCATCCAACCATGGGGGTGTAGGGAGCAGGAGTGACCTGGTTCCAGCCCACTGCACAGGATTTGGGAATTTGGCAGTGGGAAAGGGAAGCCGTATTTATTGCCACTGCTCCCCCACTACCAAATTTCCTGATCCATGGAAACCCATGGATACCTATTGCTCTGCAGGCCAGATGTTCAGCACCCCCTTCAGTACAGTAACTATTGTGCCATGAGAGAATCAGTCCCTAAAAAATTAAAACATGGAAGTTATATGTTTGTAAATGCAAATTATAGCCGATGGCACAAAAACTTAAAATCTAATTGAAATCTTCACAAATATTTAATTCTGCAAGATGTCATAATATTCTCAAGGCAAAAAATCTTTACTTTTGTGATTTCCTGATAAATGCCTATTTACCTTTATCATTGCACATTTGTAACCAGAGAGTTGCCTTGATATGTTAGTTAATAGAAAAATATCTCTTCCTTCTGCTAAAATGAATGGTTTTTATACTGAGTTTTAAAATGTTTTAAAGGTAACTATAATATTGACAATCCAATATTTAATAGCCTTTAAGTAAAAATGTAGTCCTCTTAGATATCAGTTTTTTTTAGAAAAGCAATTTGCTAATTAAGATGCAATGCAGATTTTCTCTCATCTCAACAGAAATAATATGTAAGTCACATTATATGGCACACTACATTTGTCTCTAAAATACAGCTACTACCTTCAGGAGGAGAAAAAAAACCAATATATGCTTACAATCTTAAATCAAAAAGGTAAGGGCTTACAATCCAGCCAAGACAAAAAACTGAAGTCAGCCTGACTTCAATACCTGGGAAATTATTAGTGAAAACCATGGAAGAGTCCATATGTATCTGAAGAATGAGAAGGTGACCGCTAACCTCCAACATGGATTTGTTAAGGGCAGGAAATCAATCAAACCAATCTGATTTCCCTTTTTTGACAGAGTAGTCAGTTTGATGGATAATAGGAAGAATGTACATGCAGTATAACATAACATATCTACCTCAGTAGTTATAGGAAAAATACATGATCTGCTTAATATAACAAGAAGATGAAACCAGCCCCAATTTGTTACCAATTGTTTATATTACAATAATCAGTTACCTATATAATCATCTTGAGCATCAACCACTCTTGGGCATAGCATAGCATCTTTTACCCCACAGTCTACTTTGTAACCTAACTATACTCCATGTAATTTGATAAATAATGAACCAGACTACAAGCCATAAAGGTTGCTATTACAGCAGGGATTCTCAACCAGGGAACCACAAGATCCTTTAAAAGGTCCCCTGAAATATGAGGAGGTAAGCAATGTATACAGAAATGAGCAATAAGCATAGGCTCAGGCTCATCCCTGCCTGACCTCTTCCCCTCTACAAGAAGCTAAGCACAGTTTTGTCCCTGCTCAGAGACTCCTTCCTTCATGCAAACTGCCTGGACAGTGCTAGAAAGTAAACCCTGCAATAAATTAGTTTTTGAAATGCAGTGCCTTGCATTTCATAAAAAAGTGTGAAGGGGTGCCTTCAGTCTAAAAAAGTTGAGAATCACTGTGTATGAGGAGTCCCTCAAAGCAAGAAAACAAGCCTAACTGAAGAATGAGAAGCTTAATGCAAGTTGTTCCTGTAAAAAGTGCACAGTCCCAAGACTTAAACAGAGTACATGTGTCCTTTGGTTAGACTTTTTTCCACAGTCGTACATGGCATTCTTATAAAATGGAGGAACATGGCTGGACATGGGGTGTTCAATCTCCAGTCTACAAGCCAGATCCTTGGGAAGTCATGTCATCCAGCCTGCTGGGCTTCCCCAAGAGTCCAGAAATTTGTGGCAGTGTTAATTGCCACCCCTCAGCTGACACATTTCCAGATCTTCGAGGAGCCCTGTGGACCAAACAACATAGCCCTGTATGCCAGATTGTGCTAATACAAGGCTAGATCCAGACACACCGGGTTAGCCTGGCACACTACCAGATACAGGTACTTGGCATTGGTCCAGGTTGAAGACGTATCTGGGCAGATGGGGTTAGTCTAGTCTGGCCCATAGCTGGATGTGGGCACAAGGTTGGTCCAGCATGCTAGATCAAACCCATGGACCAACCCCAAAAAAGGTTCTGGCCACAGGCAAAGAAGGCTGGGTACTACTGGGCTAAACAGAATCACTCTTAGGTAAATACATAATTAGTGGTTGAACTATATGCAAAAAGCAAAGACAAATGAAGTGATGGCAGACAGCAGGTCTCAAATGAGATTCCACAGGGTCTAGTGCCCTTAAATGTTTTTATTGTTGATTCTGACACACTGAAAGATGCAGACGATCAGGTTGTGGTCACAGAAATAAAGCTTGTCAGTGAGCCTTCCTGATTCACTGAAGGGCTTCTCTGGAGGCAGAGGGGAAAGCAGCAGTCCCTTATCTACTGGCTAGAATGCGTACCTATGCAGGGACATTGTAGTACTCTAACTCAGGGGGTGGGGCTCTGCACATTTACACACCCTATTGTGTTCTATTTTTTGTAGCACTACAAATGAATGCATGTCTTAGGCCAAATATAATAAATAAGTTAGTTAACAAACTACATAAAGTTAATAGAATTAAGTATGTTTAGCTTGTAGAAAAGAATATCAAGATTAAGGGGACATGATAGCAATCTTCCGCAAAGTCAGCAAGCATTTCTCCGGTCACAGTCCATTCATCGTTGGTAAAATTTCCAATGAATTGTTGATTTCTGTGTCATTTTCCTAGCTGGGCATTGAAGTCGCCGATGATTAATTTTTGATATGCAGGTTGTTTGAGTTGTGTTTCTACATCGGTGTAGAATTGCTCA
>JAGPOW010003316.1:137473808-137484177 GCA_030014935.1 Caiman crocodilus
GGCAACAAATCGCAAGAGATCAAGAGGCTTACAGACAGCGGCTGAAGGATCTGCTCTACCACAACGATGGCAGATGAACCAGATCTTCAAGTGTTCAAGATAGCAATCTTTAAAACATTTAAAAGTTTGCCACAATAAGATGGAGAACACTGCTTTACATTGCCAGAGGACAGAACATAGGGCAATCGGTTTAAAATGCAGCAAGTCCTTTTTTTAGACTAACTTTCTCCCTAACTACACCAGTCATAGGACATGGAATAAGCTGCCCAGGGAAGCTGTGTAATCTCCTTCCATTAAAACAGTGCTTTATCAACTGGAATACCAGGAGAACTTGCTAAGAGTGTGGCAACACCAACACTGCTGCTGCAGCTAGGGAGGCGGTTTTCAGGAAACACATGAAGCACAACTAAGAAGCAGTGCATATATCTGCAATGCAATATGCGGGCAAGCATACAACTTATGCAGCTCCTCTCGGTTGAGCTCCAGAGTGCCAAGCAGCAAGATATGGCTATCTTAGAAAACCGTACCTACGTTACAACATTATGCAGGCAAGGCACTCTTTCAGGAGCAGTTAAACTAATTCTATATATAAATTTCAGTGCTGGAAACTTGAGATGTACAATTTCAGGAGAGCTGGTACAGATAAGAATACATATATACACACACAATTAGAAGTTTCCTTCTGAGATAAAGAAGACAGTTTGCTTTTCTGCTGAATAATTAACAAAATAATGACAACTACTCAGAAAGAGACCATTCATCCTTACTTTGGTAATAGACAAAAAAAAAGATTCACATTGTTAGAAGAAAGCCCTTTGATAAAGTAAGACCTATTCTGCAGCTGGCTGCCAGATCTGAAACCATCATAAACATGTAATTTTTTCTAATATAAAAAAGTCTTACATGTGCACATATTTCCCCACACTCACGTTTGGTCTAAACATAAAATCTGAATAGAAATAACTCCATGTAAGAGGAAAACTGAAATTCATGCACTGCACATAGTACAAGTCTATGTGAATGCAGAAAGGTGCACTTCAATTGTAAATTGTGGTATCTGTACAAATACGTGCAGATGCTTCTCAAGATCCAGTCAGAAGAATAAGTGAAATGATATGGGAACATTACTTCAGTGTCTAGTTCTTAAAACAATAAACACAAGTTCTTCAACATTTTGAATATTTGTAAGAATCCAAGAAACAATTAGAAGAAAGCTAATTCTCCATGCAGTAATTAAAAATGAAGAAAATGCTACATATATATGTGTAGCTCAAAAGTTAGTTTCTCAACATTATGCGCAAGCTTCAAAATTATGAATGTTTATATTTTAAAACAAAATCTGCATAAAAATTGCATTTTTTAATCTGCTAAAAATCAGAGTTGAGAATTCAAGAACCTTCTCTAGATGATAATAACATCACAGACACCCAAGCAAGGCAAAAATAGTCTCATAATAGGTGTTAGCAATGTCATCAACTGCTACAAAAAAGATCAGAACAATGAAATCTTCCTTTGGCAATTTTTATGTTAGCATATAAACAGACACTGGTTTAGAATCCAACTAAAAGCTTTTTCAATACACATAAACAGTAAAAAACACTATACAATAAAAACCCAAACAAGCAAGATTTACTCACATTTTCAGTTATTCCCTTTCCTCCTTGATGTAGTTCTCCCAATGACATGGTGCTATGTAGTTCTTTTCAGGTCAAGACATCAAGCCTTTTGCCAGCAGTTCCCCTCCTTTACCTGGGTTGGAACTAATTCTAGTGCCAGAATGATTTTTTTCACTTGGGGCCAGATTTTACATATCTTCTAAAACAGTGATCAGAAGATCACAGGAAAATAGGGCAAGAATAGACATCAAAAGGTTATCTAATTCCAGCCTCCTCCTCTAGATGGGAGCATCCCTGACTAACCATCCTTACCAAGTGTCTGTCTAACCTGCTCCTGAACACTTTTAAGGATGGAGATTCCAGTTTCTCAAGTTGGCCTATTCCAATACTTGACCAGTCTCATAGTCAGAAAGTTCCTCCTAATTGCCAACCTAAACTTATTTTGCTGAAGTTTGAGGTCATTGTTCTTAGTTCTGCTGCCTTCATTCATGAAGAAAAATCCATCTCCATCCTCTTTCTAACCGCCCTTCAGATACTGCAAGACTCTTATCAAATACACACTTTGGTCTTCTCTCTTCTAGCCTAAATACACCTAATTCTTTCAACTTTTACTCATATATCATACCTTCCAGGCCTCTAAATTCATTTTTGCTGCTCTGAGCTGAACTTTTTCCAAACTGTCCACATCCTCCTTGAAGTGTGGCACCCAAACCTAGACAATACTCCAAGCGAGGCCTCAGCAGTACATTCACCAGTAATGAATGACATTTTTGATGGCTGTGCCTCAGGTGGAGTTCTAGACCTTGGCAGAGGTGAGGCCAAGCAGTGAAAACAGCTGACATAATCAAGTGGATATAGACTTCATGTTGCCAGGAAACTGGCTCCATCAGCCTTCCCAGTACACAGATTGTATTAACACAAATTTCTGCTATTGTCACAGCCATCTTCCATAGGTGTAAGATCCTCTATGGCTCCTCGATACTCCCACATAAAACAGAACGTGGAACAAAGTGTCTGACCCCTGTACTACTTAAGCGTTTTCTGGGGTTTTCCTGCCTCAATTCAGAAAAATCTACTCATGGTGTTAAGGACATAGACTGTAATGTATTAACACCTTAAAACTACAAAATATTTCAGTACAGATTCATAGCTATCCTGATAACCAGCCCCTGTTTTTTTAGTGGCTTACTACTTATGATGCTTGAGCAAGAAGCTCTTAAACACATTTTGAACACTGAATTACAATCCATAATTTTAGAAAGGAAAGTAGTAGTCTTAAAAATCTTTGACATTCCCTCTTTTCTCCCCTCAAAACTACATTTGAGGACATTTAAACGCAATTCTGGCAGGTACAATAACAAGTAAAATACTGTAATTATTGTACATGATAAAACCAAATTTTTGGAGCCCAAATATTATTTATGAAAGAGCATTGTTTACCAGAAAAAAATGCTACTTTATTTGCTACTATCTGTGCATTTTAAACTAGTTAGCATAGCTACCTGACTTTTTTAATGGCTGTATTATGTAAATGGTGCTAAAAAGCTTAGATCATGGGAAAGATTTTTATATCTATAAGGAATAAAATGAATACTAGATCTGAAAGCTCTAATGGAGATGCTGAAAGGTATACAATTGATAGAATATTACTTTTATGAGAGGAGATAATTTCAAACAATTTAAAATTGCTGGAGAACAAAACTTTGAGAAAGGGCTCTTCAATCTAGCAGAAAAAGGTATAAAAAGATTCAATGTATGGAAACTGAAGCTAACTAAATTTAGACTAGAAATGAGGTACAATTTTCAAATGGTGAGGAAACTACTATGACAAGTTCTAGTTGATTTTCTGTTAATGACAATTATTAAATAAAAATTGAGTGCTTTGTTGAAGATCTGCTCTAGTTCAAACAATTATTAATTCAAGAAGCTCCTGATCAAACTACATGAGCACAGTGGCCCCTTTTGGCTTTGAAATCTAAAATTCGTATAGCAAATCTTTGAATTACTTTCTAACAACCTGAAAATTGAAGAAACCTCCAAGTCCATTCTGGGACTAAGTATTGTGTCAGTATTTTGAATGTAAAGATATCTGTATGAAGTCCTCATCTGAAAAAATCAAGTCAGGTATTGCATCACAAAAAATTCTTAGGAGTCCTAGATGTGCAAAAACTGTGGTGAATATTTTAACTGCAAAGATAATACTTTGGCTCATTGCCTAATTGAAGTAAATGATCCTTTTTATTTTTTTCCTTTGGAGACCATCCAAACTACTTGTGCAGATTCCCTAAAGAAATAAGGAAGTAGATCTTTTATGAAAATGTACAAATTGACAATCACTTAACCATAAACATAATTATTTTCCCCCATGTCACTTATTCAATATTTTATATCTAAGACTAAGACAGCAGTATAAAGGCATATTGCATTGATGGGGTGAAGTCATTTAGGTACAAAAAATAGTCTTCGGGGGTATCAATCTATTCCATTCTTTTTGAGTTTATCAACGTGTACACTTTGAAGTAGACTAACTAGCACTGTAGTATAGCATCACAGTCTACACGTGCACCAGTATTAGGATATAGTAAATTAACTCTGCCATAAGATGGTACTGTCAGGGACACTGTCATTAAGTTCACTTAAATGCACATGTAGACTGTGACCACTGGGCAAAATTGTGCCTGGTCAGCCAGCCAGCCAGGGGCCAGACTCCTGGCTCCTCCCAACCCTATGCTGCCTACTGCCATCACCCAGAGCCTGGGGCTCATCCCCCATGGCCCCTGCCAGCCTGGGGCTGCTCTGCCCTGCATCAAATCGTTGCAGTTCTAGGCATATGCATAGATGTCGCACCTAGAAGCAATTTTCTCTGGCACACACTGCTACAGAGTTTATCACCTCACTTTAATTGCATGTGTAGATGCACACTTTAAGACCTACATGGTTTATATTAAAAGGTCAATATTTAAAAACAAATATCAAACAAAGATATCCAAGAAACCCACAGACAATTCCAATTTTGTTTTTTCAGGAAATACCATGATGATTCCTAACAGTGTACATGACACATACTATCCATGTAGTAACAGTTAGAAAGCTTACTATATTTCTCTTGGTAAACAAGAAAATGATCTAATTCAGTGGTGCTTAACCTTTCAGCCCTGCAAGAGAGATGCAGGCCAGTCCACAGGATGGATTCCATGGCTAGGTTTGGTTTGTAGGTCTGATCCAGTATGAAGTCAGTACAATGGTGTCTTGTGTCCTAAGCACCAGATCAGACCAGAAATGAGCCCTTGCACTGTGGTCTGGCACATGGGGCTGTGTTACTTGACATATGGGGCTCCGCATGGCTCCAGACATTTGATAGCAGGGGAGTGGTGGCATATGAAATTGCCATGGCTCTGGAAGCCATAGCAATTAATGTTGGCACAGATTCTCCGCTGACAAATTTCTGG
The DNA here is from genome assembly GCA_030014935.1 of Caiman crocodilus. Lineage (NCBI taxonomy): Eukaryota > Metazoa > Chordata > Crocodylia > Alligatoridae > Caiman > Caiman crocodilus. The sequence goes on from JAGPOW010003316.1 coordinate 137,478,874, forward strand.
CCTTTTGAAAGCCCTGCCGGATGGATGATACAGCCCCATGGGCCAGAGATTGAGCACAACCTACCTAATTATTCAAACTAAACTCAACATAAAGAAAAATGAAGTATTCTTCCTAGTTCTAGGTTCTGTAAAAGCTTCAAAATTTGTTCTACTCAAACTCTGTTTGCCTTTGAGCACAGTAGAAAGAAATATAAATTGCTCTGTGCAGGGTTTAACTAGTATGCCAAGAAATATAGTTCTCCCATTTCTGGAAATGGTAATGACTCTTTTTATAGATTCACAAAAGTTTAAGGCTGGAAGAGACCTCATGAGATTATCAGGTCCAGCCTCCCTGCTCTGGACAGGAAAGACTGCTGGGGTGAAATAACCCCAGCAAGGTGTGCATCCAGTCTCCTTTTGAAGATCTCCAGGGTAGCTGCCTATACCACCTCCACTGGGAGTCTATTCCAGAGTGAAGATGTTTTTCCTTATATCCAGTCTGAAAGTTTCTTCTAGGAGTTTATGACCGTTGATCATGATTTTCTCCTGGGGTGCTTTGGTGAACCTAGCCCCTGATGCTCTCCCCTGATATATTTGTAAGCTGCCATCAAATCCCCCTGAAGTCTTCTCCTTTCTAGGCTGAACAGTCCTATATCTGTCAGCCTTCCCTCATATGGCTTGCTCTTCAGACCTCTGATTACATGAGTGGCTCTTTTCTCTTCAGGCCTCTAATCATACGAGTGGCTCATGCTTCTTGAATTATGGCGACCAGAACTGGATGCAGTACTCCAGCTGCAGCCTCACCAATGCCGAGTAGAATGGGAGAAGAACTTTCCTTAAGATGCATCAACTGATGTATGCCAGCATATTGTTTGCTCTACTAATTGTAGCATCACACTGGTGGCTCATATTCATTTTATAGTCAATTATGACCCACAGGTCCCTTTTGTGCTTGCTGGCATAGCATAACTGAGCCTGTACATTTTTTGTGGATTTTTCCTCCCAAGATGGAGCACTTTACACTTCTCACTGTTGAACATCATCTGGTTCTGGTCCACCCATCTAACTAATCTATCTAAGTCCACGTGGATTGTTAACTTACCCTGATGTGTGGCTGCACTTCCCCACAGCTTTTGAGTTAAGTTAAAGATCCCTTAAACAGGAATAACTCTTATCTGAGCTACAAAATTATGCATACATTCCTTCTTCCTTCACTGCTTACTCCAAATTTAAGGATAAAAATGAAAACTAGCCTCTTCTATTTTACCATGCGTTTGTCTCTCTTCTGTTTCATTTACTATGTAAATGCTGCTTATCAGGCAGAATACCCCTGAACAATTAGCCAGTGTATTCTTTTCAAATTGTGCCATGTAGCATAATAAATCATAGTGGATTATAGCAATTTAGTGAGATTACGTGGTTTTTCCCTAAACTTGCTAAATAACCAGAGCCAAACCTGGTCATTACCACAGTCTGTAAATTGTCTTAGTATGTACTAGTTTGAGGTGTACATAATCTCTCATATAAGTTTCAGAACATAATTGAGTCATCACAAAGCACACAGGCAGAAGAATCCTTTTATGCAAAATATTTTGGAGCAAAAAAGTTTCTTTTCCTGTTTATATTCACTCACGGCTTTCAGAGCAAGACTGACTCCTAAGCTATTATTATCCACCTATAGTTGTAATTGGATCTGCATATTCTCAGAAGCCTACTCTCATTTGACAGTGATCTTCAAAAGCCTTTTGTGGGACAAAAAGTAAAAAAAAAAAAAAAAAAAATTGCAATTGAATTGGTGTAATTAACACCCGGAAAGAAAGACTTAAAGTTTCGCCAGTATCTTTCAAACAACAGATATTTTTGTTCTGAAGCTGTCTGAAGATTTTAGAGAGCTTCTTGGTATTTCAATTATATTTAAGAGGAACTAACATGGATTATTTCACCTTCTTCACTCAAAAGTCTGGGAGCATGAGCTTTTACACAGCCATTTTCATTTCACACAACAATTTAATCTTTTTTTTTTTGTTGTCATCTTCAACTAAAGAACATCTCTTAACAGACTGAACATGATAATGGTCTCAGGATGCCAACCAAGAAAACTGAAAACAACACGACATTCAGCATAACTGTGCAAGGATGACAATATAATCTTTCAACTACCATATGGAATGTACTGTATACTAGAGAAATAGCTCAAAATGAGAATGAAAAAATCTACTAATTATTTTTCATAAAATAGATTTGCCATAATTTCTCTTCCGCATTATCATCCCAAATGTGCACATGCCCTCATCCCAGGAGGCAAAGACCTACACAGGTCAAATTAATCAAGATATTTCTTCAATGTCCTTAGTTTATAAAATTCTTGAGGTAACTCATTAGATGCTAAATGAAATTCTGCTAAATTAATGGGTAAAAGGCTAGCAAGCAGAACATGAAAAGATCTACCTATGATAAAAAGCTATCATTGATTCTTCTGGCCAAACTTCAATCATGTTTCCAAAGAGAAAACAACAGATAATGAACAATACCTAAATAGATGTGCCTGCTTCTGGTTAAAACTGATAAATGTACTGATCAAATTAGCTTCATCTACAGGAAATGCCTTTCCCACTGGAAAACTGTTAAAGATAACAGCTTACTGAATTTGAGACCTACATACAAGCTTTGAAAAAAGGTCCTATTAAAGAAAGAAAACTAAGGAACTCTCGAGAAAGTCACGAGAAGCTTAAATCAGTGGTCAGAATAGATCATACTCTAATCTGAAAGTCATTTATTTTTGAAGAAAATTGTTTAAAGGAAAGGTTATTCCTTTAGATTATTTCCTTTCTTAAAATTTAAAAAAGCAAGCACTACTCATCTACAAAGTGAAAATCATATTAAAAATGTTGATACCCAACACATTTTAGGCTATGTTAAGATGTTTCCTAAAGACAAAAGATTAGAATGGTAGGGGACTACTTGGTTGCTTTCCATTTCTAAATCTGGAGTTCATGACTTTAGAAAAGTGGCCAGAAATAATACGATGTGGTCTGAGACAGATCGGTGCTTCTCAACTGGTCAACAAAATACTCTCTCTGTTTTCATTAAGTCAAATAATACTGTGCCAAGAAAGGGCAAAGGAGGACCAAAATAAATCTTTTTTGCCTGCTCTAACCTCAAGCAACTCTTGTTTTGTTATAGTTTAACTGATTAAACCATCATATATGAAGAAAATAATGCCACAAAAAAAGCCCAGAAAAAAAAAATACTTGTGAATACCTGAGACTACAAGTTGCATGGTAGTAGAAAGCCCCAAGACCCCCTGTAGAAACAGCCGGCGGTAGCAGCCTTCCAGATAAAAAATGAGCTAGAGGAAGAAAGAACCCTATAGAAGACAATCTTCATTCATTCATTGAACATTTAACTGTATTTAACCATTAAACAAGAACTCCTCATTCTTAATTTGGCAAGGGAGGCAAAATTCTCAAAGCAGTGATAAATACTAGTTGCAGATGCAACTAGATACAGAGAGTCTCCAATGGTCTCCATAGCAAACATGGCTGTATTAGAAGAACTTTACCTGATGCCTCAATTTGCAGGAAACAAGAGGAAAAACATGCTAAGTATTTACATAAGTGTCACAGGAATGGCATTATTCATGCATCAGCATTCAGTAATCTTAATAATTAGGGACCTACTTAAGTCGAAGTTTAGCAATTTTTTTGGAAACTGTAAAAATAACATTTCTATGATCACTGAGAAAAATGGCGCTTCCAACCATTTTAATTGCCAGAAAGTGCCAGAAAAAAAAAGTAAAAGCCTACCAGAATACAAAGAAACTGTGGCAATCCCTCTAGCCACAAAGCATGTGGTTTGAGAAGGGGCTAATGAGTGGATAAGCTAGTGACATGCATTCAATTAAGGAACCAGTCAGAAAAGCTAAAGGTTTTGGCACCATCTTTTAGGAGTCCATGTAATGCTGTAGCAATGCTGAAGTCTGAAGATGAGTGACTGACCTTTTGGCTCTTCAAAATTACTCAAAACAAACAGAGGATAGTATGGGGCGACGCTAAAGTAAAAGAGGAGTTTTCCATACAAAAAAGGTCAGAAAAGGTCAAATCTTTCAAAGAATCCATGCTGTTTTAAAATCAAGAACATTTTCCTGAGCCTCATAGAGACTGGCATCAACTTGTCAGTAAAATAACTTAACCAAAGCAGAAATGCATGGATGAACCTTGGCAGAAGCAGCAGCAGCAGTTAGAAACTTTACTCAAGAAAACCATGTACATTGCTGCAAAGAATAGTCCCAAAATGTGATGAATACCTGGAATCAGAAACCAGGAGAAGGCGAACAAATCTGTAAAAACACTTAAAATTGTGAGGTAGGAAATAGAATACTGTTATGTCTTGCTCACAAAAAGTTTTTAGCATAGGGACAATATTGATAGCCAATTCTCAAAAGAGAACTAATGACTGCAAAAATGACACCAGAAAATGCCCCAAGATGCTGCTTCTTTTCCTTCTTCAACTCCTTAATAACTGGAGAGTTCATTGCCAGAGATAAGCCAATAAACAGTTTCTCTGCCTCTATGAAGCAAAACGTGCAACAATAAGGATTACTGTACTTACCCTGATTGATCTGCAAAGATACTGTCATGTAGGATAAAGGAGGAGAAGTCTATGGCAAAGTCTAGACATGATTTTTTAGTCAATGTTGTTTATCAATGAAGTGAAAATGGTCATGAGAAAAAAAATCTCCTATAAACCCAGCCTTAATATATGATTCTAGGGGCACCCAAATGCGGTTACAATGTGCAGAAATAAAGCAAGCATGCATGTTGGTTTCCTTTACATTATATGGAAGGGAAATATAAACATAAGATGAAAGATCTACTTGTAGAGATTCAGGAGAAAACCCTATAAAATAATAATTGAGGAAACAGGATAAAAAAGGGGAAACGAAATAGTTTTGATAGTCAAGTCAGCAGATGCATACTGAGAATAAAAAAGCAGTATTGTGAATTAAAAAAAACCTCCTACAACTTAAAGAACAAAATTAACACTTTAAATTTAGATTACATCTTAACTTTATTTCTTTTTCCCCACACAACAAGCTATTAATTTACTCAGGAAGTCCCTTAACATACCATGCTTTTCAATTTATTAGTTTAACTTTACATCTTTAAAGAAAACAACAAGCAACTCTTATGTCTACAAATTTTTTATGTATTTTTGTTGTTGGCCATATAACATTATTTTCATTAAGTGAACTCTACTACATTTAGAGAAATGGGTACATTTGTATAAACTTCTGTAGGAGAAGAGCACACTAAATGAACTCTG
>JAGPOW010003316.1:137488149-137522117 GCA_030014935.1 Caiman crocodilus
GCAAACAGATCAGTACATTTTAAAAATAATATCTTTTTATTCACTATAAGTGCAACAATTTCAAAAGTGCTTGTACCAGATAGACACACAAGGTTTTTTTGGATAAATGTGATATATCTTATTAGACCAACTAAATAGTTGGAAAAATTGTTCCCTGCAAGCTTTCAGGCACAAATACCCTTCTCCAAATGCCTGAAGAAGTGTGTTTTTGCCCAAAAGCTTGCAAAGAACAATTTTTCCAACTATGTAGTTGGTCTAATAAGATATATTACATTTACCCCCCAAAAAACCAACTTGTCTGCGTATGTCCATAGATTGACGCAGCTACAACCAACAATATTTGTACCAGATATGTGAATACAAGACATTTATGTTAATTTTAATAATGACATTTGCATGCCCATTAGTGTATGGACATCTTTAATAAAATTAACAAAAAAAGGGATAGTGAATGGATAGAGGTAATATTTAGCAAAGCAGTTGAAGTTTTCAATAAGAACACATATAAATTATTGCAAAACTGTGTAAACGTTTCTATATGAACCAAGCACTTAAATGTTTTTAGTATACTGCATTTGCTTGAAAAGAAGGGCAAACCTGATGACACTAAGACAAAAACTGTTTGAGATGGAAAAAAAGACAATATATATTACCTTTCTAGTAGCTATTCACTTTCCTAAATCTAAGAAGCAGCTTGAACAAAGTCCTTATCTCATTTCTGCAAGGATTTTACAGGGTAAGGGTGATCTCCAAATCAACTTCACCCATATCCGCAAATAGACATGAAATTAAGCAATGTCAAACTGGTTAAATTAATTCTCCCTATATGGCCTCTATATTAAACAAGTTAAAACAGAGCTTTTCATCAAGACGTCTTACAAAGGTTAATATAATAGCACAATGTGGTCAGAGACATTTTATGCCTGATCCCCAAAACTGTGCATCCCACCAGGCATATCTGGCATGACTGGACAACACATTTTCCAGACTGACCATAAAATTCCTCTTATTTCAATCACGAAGCTGTTGTGGGGGAAGGGTGCTTGGCATTGTGACCCATTTACAGTTGTGGGCTCTCCCCCTGTCAGAATCTTGAAAGGCAAGCCATGTATGCCTTGCCTTGCATGGTTCCAGAGCACTATGACTGATGTGGAGAAAAGCCTGCTTTCTCCAATCTCAGGCTCATGCCACCCCAGGACCTTTAAAAAGCAGATGTGCACTTGGTCCCAGGGCACTATGAGCTCAACATCAGAAAGACTCACTAATCGCAGATTTTCCAGAGTCAAGACTTAAAAGGTTTGGTGCTGCCCAGTGGCTCTGCTGCCCTCTGAACACACCAGCTCCTTGCATCCTAATACGTTAAAAAGATGCGCATGCAACTATGCTGCACAGGCATTTCCTGGATTCTTACATGTCCATGTTCAAAATTAAGCATGGGACAAACCAGCCACAAAATATGCCACATTAAATATGGAACATCTTTTCCGGCTGGTTTTGCACTTTATTGCATCTTAAACATCTTGCACATGAGGCATGCTATCATTTAACCTGCAATTCATCTGATAAGTGTACAATAAATATAATATCTGCCAGGGTCCAAGATAATCATCCAAACTGAAACAAATCTTTTAAAAATATCCTTTCACTTTTTAAAGGCCTGCACATAAAAAAAGAGGGCTACACTGCATAGGAGGGGCTGTCTTGGGAAGAAGGGTGGAGGAGTTGCTCTCTAAGTGAAGGAACATTACACCTCCCTAGAAGCAGAGATTGGAAACAAAGAAGGGAAACTTGAGACCCGCTGGGTCAAAATATAGAGTGAGCATGGGGAAGGGGACTCACTGTAGGACTCTACTATAGACCTCCAAACCAAGAGGAAGAACTCTACCAAGAATTCTCTAGAGAACTGGCAGAAGCTGCATGGTCTCAGAACATGCTAATCATGGGTTTCTTCAACTACCCAGACATCTCATGGGATGAGCACACAGCAAGATCTGACTGCTCATAAAGCTTCCTCACTTGCATAGAAGAGCTGTACCTGACTCAAAGTCTACGAGCCAACCAGGAACAAGGCACTCCTAGACTTAGTTCTGGTCAATGAGGACAATCTAGTGAGCAACCTGGGAATCAAAAGGAAACTGGGAGACAGTGACCATGAGATGATCACCTTCTCCATCCACGATAAGCTAGGGAAATCAGTCAGTAGAAGAGAAATCCTTGATTTTAAGAAAACTGACTTCCACAAGCTTAGATTGGTTGATGAGGCCCTGTGGGACCATGGGCCGATGAGGAAGGGAGCACAAGAAGAGTGGTCATTCCTCAAGGGAGCAATTTTAAGAGCACAAAGGAAGTCTATTCCCTTTAATAAGAAAGGCAACAAAAGGACTGGGAGATTCTCCCACCCACCCTTGGCTCAATAGGGAAGTCACGGACCTCCTGAAATTAAAAAGAGAAGCTTACAAGGGATGAAAATCAGAAATTACCATCAAAGAGGAGTTCTCAGCAATAACCCACACTTGCAGGGAGTGGATTAGAAAAGTGAAAGCACAAACTGAATATAAATTGGCAACCAGAATCAAGGACAAACAGTCCTTCTTTAGATATATAGGAAGTCAGAGAAAAAATAAGGTAAGTATATGGCCCCTGACAAACAAAATGGGATAGCTGATAGCCAACATTCGGGACAAAACCAAACTCCTAAATGAATACTTCACATCAGTATCCCATCAGTCTAAGGGTGTTAGCTTGTTTGACAGAATACAGGATGATCCAGGTGGGAGTGATCACCCTCCCATAGTTGGTGAAGATTTTGTGGGGGTACACCTAGAGAGGCTGAATATTTACAATCAGCAGGACCAGATGAACTATATATACCCAAGAGTGCTAAAAGAACTGGCCAACATCATTGTGCGACATATGGCAAAGTATTTGAAGACTCGTGGTAATCAGGAGAAGTCCCAGAAGATTGCAAGAGGGTCAATGTGGTGCCTATCTTCAAGAAAGTGAGAAAGGAGGATTCAGGGAATTACAGGCCAATCAGTTTGACCTCAGTCCCTGGTATAATCTTGGAAAAAAATTATCAAAGAATCCATTATTGATAGGCTAACAGAAGGCAGTATCCTAAAGGATAGCCAACACGACTTCACTGTGGGCAGGTCATGCCTGACCAACCTCATTTCCTTCTATGATCAGGTAATTTGCCACCTGAATAGGGGAAATGAGGCTGTCATATACCTGAATTTCAAAAAGGCCTTTGACCTAGTCTCCCACGATGTCCTCATGGTAGAATTGGGAAAATGCAATCTTAACTACTTTATGGTCTGGTGGCTAAGTAACTGCCTTCAAGGCAGGACCCAGGGAGTCCTGACAGACGAAACTGAATCAACATGGTGGAAAGTGGCTAGTGGAGTCCCTCAGGGTTCAGTACTCAGACCAGTGCTTTTCAACATGTTCATCAATGATTTGGATTCAGGTATTAAAAGTGAACTGGCAAAGTTTACAGATGACACCAAATTATGGGGGAGTGTGGTCACACTCATGGGCAAGCTGGCAATACAGGTTGACCTGGACAAGCTTGTGAGGTGGGCAGAGCTTAAGCTGATGACATTTAATATGGAGAAATGGAAAGTGGTCTACCTGGGGAGAATTAATCTGCAACACACTAACAGGCTCAGTAGTGCTGTTCACCAGCACCACAACTGAAAGAGACCTGGGTGTTGTGACAGACCACAGAATGAACATGAACCATCAATGTGATGATGTAGATGTCAGAGCAAATCAAACACTGGCATGCATCTACTGATGCATCTCAAGCAAGACTCAGGATGTCATCCTCCCACTCTACTCAGCCTTCATGAGACCGTAGCTGAATTAGTGCAACCAGTTCTGGGTGCTGCACTTCAGGAAGGATGTGTAGAAGCTTGCAAGAGTCCAAAGGAAGGCCATCTGCATGATCAGAGGTCTAGAGAGCAGGTCATATGCGGACAGGCTGAAAGACTTGGGACTGTTCAGCCTGGAGAAGAGCCTCAGAAGGGACTTGGTAGCAGCCTATAAGCATATTAGGGGGTGTACATCAGGCATAGGGGGAGCATCTGTTCACCAAGGCCCCCAAGGGGAAGACAAGAAACAATGAGCACAAACTGACTGAAGCTCACTTCAGACTGGACATAAGGCATAACTTACTTATAAATTGAATGCCACGGGTCTGGAACAGGCTCCCCCCAGAGGTGGTATAGCCGTCCACCCTGACGATCTTCAAAAAGAGTCTAGACGCCCACCTCACTGGGGTCATCTGATCCCAGAAGTCTTTCCTGCCCAAGTGCAGGGAGGCTGAGACTGATGATCTTTTAAAGTCCCTTCCAGCACCTAACATTTATGAACCTATGAGTCTAACATTTCGAGAAAGGTTAAAATTACAAGTCCACTTCACCATCTACCCCTACCACTATTCCAAACAGCTATTGGAGACTGCACAGTAAATAAGCTAGTACATATATTCAAAAACAAATACATCTACTATAGTTAATTTTCATAAAAACATTTAAAACTTATTTTCTATTATTCATGTAATTGTCTCGATTAGCTCATTTTCCAAAGTTTTTTTCTGTAAATTCATGACTGCCCACAATTTATGCATCTTATCAAGACAAAATTACCTTTTTTTTTTAAAGGTATATAGGATATTATTCCTTCCCTGCACCCTGTATATAATCCCAATCATACATGTGTATTTAGTTAAGCAGGGGCAAAAACCAAAAACACAATTTGTTTTGTGGATTCATGAATTGTCACATCCACTTCCTATTTACACAGAAGACTTTTTAATATAGTAAAATAATACAAGATATACATTAAAAACAGACACAAAAGTTTAAAGAAATTAGCTGTTAAATCAACAATAATAAAAAGCAAAGAACAATAAGGGTTTTTTGTTTTATTGGAAAGCCTTAGAACTTGGGGGCAAAAAAAATCTGGAGAAGATTGATAGAGACATGACTTGAGATTGTTTTTTTTAGCTAAACTGTATCTGGAATGAACAAACTATTTGTGCTCAAACTGCACTCAACATTTTTCATTTCTTGACTTCAAAAGTTTTCGCATTTTGTTATTATATTTTTAATTTTTTAAAGTTTTAATTCCAATTTTTCCTTTTCTTTACACTACATTAAAACGATACGTAAACAATGAATGTGAAGAAAAACATTCTCCTGAGAATATGAAAAAAGGGAAATGGTTTAATACTTTCCCTCTCTAAGAGAAAGTATAATATATCTTAGTTCCTTCAATCAGTGTTGTCTTCCCCTGAAATCAAAAGAACGGTATGCTGCTGATTCTGAACAGAAAAATGTCTACCACAGAGACCCTTTTGGACAACAAGGCATTCACTTTTTCTCTGGGATTAGGTTGCTTCCCCTATCATATATCTAGTGAATGGAGTCTGCAGAATAGGATAGCTATTAGACCTGTACAAAGCAGCTAGTATTCCTGTCAGATTCAGATTTGAACGATTTGAGAGACACTGATTTGACTAGGTGATTCAAATCACTGCCTTGAATCGATTCGGCCAAATCTGATTTGGAGATTTGGCTCCTGCTGAATGAGCTGAATCTCCAAATCACACAGACACCATTCCCCTCCCGCTCTCAATGGCTGTCCTGCCTGGGCCCAGCTCCCAGCTCTTCGGAAAAAAAAAAAAAGCCCTCACTCACTGGCTCCTGCCCGGAGCAGCGGGTGGGAGAGGCAATCCCCACTGCCCCATGTCACCTGGGGGGCTCTGCTATGAGCCCCCTGATCCCCACCCCCACCCATGGCTATCCCACCTTCCCCAGCTCCTGGCTCTAAGAAAAAAAAAAAAACCAAAAAAAACCCAACCCTGGCTCACCAGCTCCTGCCCAGGGGGGTGGGGGGGCAATCCCAACTGCCCTATGCTGCATGGGGGGCTCTTCCACAAGCCCCCAGAAGCCCCAAGGCTTCTGCAGCAGCTGGTGAGCAGGATTTCTGTTTTTTTTTAAAGACCCAGGAGCTGGGGCGGGCAAGACAGTCATAGGGGGAGGCTGGGAGAGCAGGTAGGGGTCAGGGAGGGGGCTCGTGGTAGAGCCCCCCATGCAGCATGGGGCAACAGGGATTGCCCCTCTGCCTGGCAGCACCCAGGGAGTAGGGGCTTTTTTTAAACAACTGGCAGCTGGGGCTAGGTAGGGCAGCCATGGGGAAGGGCTGGAAGAGCAGGCTCTGGTCAGGGGGTGCTCAGGAGTGTTGGAGGATCAGGCAGGCGACAGGGCCTGGAAGGATTCCCCCCATGGTCCCCTCCCCCCTTCTGTAGCCCTCCTCCCACTCCCTACCTATCAACATGGAATCTGGGTCCAGCTCCCTGCTGCAGTCAGTGGGGCCTGCCCAAATCAGCAAAGATCTCCGAATATTTTCCAAATCGATTTGAAGAGCTTTCAATTGGTCTCCTGATTCGATTAGGAGGTTCAGCCACTGAATCAGGCTGAATCTCCTCTGAATCAAGTCAGCACCTGTAACATCACAATGCCCTAACTAAAGTGTAAAACTACATATACACACACACACACAACCCTACAACTGTGGCAGCATATTACTGCTACTAACAATAGGCTATTGTTTTCCCAAAAATAAAATAAAAGGTGCAACAGCAGTACTTGTTAAATGATTAGGGCATACCTTGTTGTCTTCCCAATAAAGAGCAAAACATTCATCCCCTGGTCTCCAGCTTTTTCCATACTCCATTGGAATTGATGGTTCTAATATTTTTTCTGGCTTGATGGGCCCCGATCTTCTTTTGGGTCCAGTGTTATAATACAACATTTTATCATCAAAAGTTGAAGTCACATTGGATCCTGGCGATTTAATAGGTCCCACTCGTCTTCCTTTCTGAGGATGTTCGGTATCTCCATTTGGTATAGCATTAAAACTGTCAGTTCTAATAGGATTCTGGTATTCACTATTCATACCAAAATGTTGCTCACTTTTTAAACTGAAGGTTTCATTACTTACTGTTCGTGCTTTCCTGTCATAAAAATTGTCAGGATTGTGTATTTGGTTTTCCCTTTTCCCTCGTTTTAGATTATTGTTACTTATGGTATCCTGAATACCAGAGTTCTCTTTCAGTTCCGTGAATAATGAACCTTTTCCTAATCTATTTTGCATATTGTTATCCCTCCTCTTAAAAGAAAAATCACTCTGGTAAGTGACTGTGGGATAAGCAAGATCCTTTGGTCTATCATTTCTAGGATTAGATCGATCACATTTATTTTTCTCCTCAGTCCATTGCTCTGATCCTAAGGAGTTGTGTCTTTCAGTGCCTTTGTTTCGTGGGGGCCCACTACCTTCCAAGGCCTGTCTTGAATTCTGAATGTCTCTTTGAAAACGAGGGGGTTTCTCATTTCTTGGTTGTCTTGAATCACTTCGAGAAAGGTGTCTTGGGTGGTTCTCTTTTATGCCATTCTGCTCAGTACTGAATACTTTATGTTGTACTTGGTGTTGTGGTTGAAACTGTGATTTTGGTTCTACAAAGAGAGATAACAGTCTTTCAAGTACATGCTACAATTTATTGTGCCAGAACACACAAAGAAACAGTGTTTATAAATAATATTTTTAATATTAACACACCTTTTTTTTTTTTTTTTTTTTAGACAGGATAGCATTCATCTGTGTGCACATTTGATAATCTTGAGTTTAAACCTACTCCTTCTCTGCACACTTGTCTATTTTTTGCACATCTTAACAGAGAAGGAGTAGGTTTAAACTCAAGATTATCATTCCTAAAACTCAGTGAGAAATGCATACCATGCTCTGTGGTATTTACATAACATTAAACCGCATATCCATATAAACAATAATGGTGTTAGCATTGCAGAGAGTTAGTCATTTATTCTCATGTATAGCAATAACTTGGTTGAATAATTGCCATTTGAAAGAGAGAGATAAGGATACAGTATCAGGAAAGAGAACAGGAACAAGAACTCAAAAAAGTAAAAAATAAAAAAATAAAAAAAATCTAGCCTCTATTTGGTGACCTCAGATTTAATTTAGATACAAGAATATATATTTTACTGTTTCTCAAGCAAGTAGGTTTGTGCACAGCTTCGAGTGCTTATTTGATTCAGAGGAGATTCAGCCTCATTCGGCAGCTGAATCTCCGAATCCAAATTCCATCAGGAGACCAACAAAAAGGTCCGAATCGATTCAAAACTCTTTGAATTAATTTGGAGAGCTTTGGAGATTCAGGTAGTACCCGCTCACTGCCACAGGGAGCTGGACCCAGACTCCGTGCCAGTAAGTAGGAGCCGGGGGCGGGGACCATGGCGTGACCCCTGCCAGGCCCCATCCCCTGCCCACTCCCTCAGCCAACCTGAGCACCCCCCGAGCCCTGCCAACTCTCCGAGCCCCAGCCCCCGCCAAAGGCTGCCCCAGCTCCCGGTTCTTTAAAAAAAAAGAAAAAAACCTGCTACTGCACCAGCCATTAGGGTCTCTGAAGGCTTGTAGCAGAGCCCTCCCATGCAGCATGGGGCAGTGTGGGGCAGCAGGGACAGGCCCCCCCGGCAGCATCCAGTGAGTAGGGGCTTTTATTTTCTTTTTCCAAGATCTGGGAGCTGGGGCCAAGCAGAACAGCCATGCAGGGAGCTTAGAAAATGGATGGAGAGTGGGGGTTCATGACAGAGCCCCCTCATGCAGCACCAGACAATGGCAGGCAGCGGGGATTGTCTCCCCCCTGATACCTGGCAGCAGCTGGTGAGTGCTGGGCTCTTTATTTTTAAAGAACTGGGAGGTTGGCACCAGGTAGGACAGCCACTGACAGGGATGGGACAGTGGGTGGGGGATGGGGCCTTTTTGATTCAGAGATTTAGTGGCAGCTGAATCTCTGAATCTGATTCAGCAGAATCAATTTGGGACAGTGATTCAAATCACCAAATAGAATCACTGTCCCAACAATCAGCCAAATCTGAAGGGAATACAAACCGCTTCACACAGGCCTAATATACAATATCATTGAACAGCTCAATCTTGCCCCCCGCATATATCACTATTTGCTCCTTTTGTCCAGTAGGGCTCCTATGCTGCCCTGCACCTCCCTTTTACTTCCTACATACCTAAAAAAAAGATTTTTTATGGCCTTGAATTTGTATTACCAGCCTCAGCTATGTAGTTGCTTTGGCTTTTCTAACTGCCTCCTTGGAAGTACAGGCCAAGTAGATATACTCCTCTTTGGTAGCTTCCCCTTGCTTCCAACACCTATATGCCTTCTCTTTTGCCCTCAGGCTCCCCTGGATTTCCCTGTTTAGCCAAGGACGTTTTTTGGCTTCTTTCCCCCTTTTCCTTCAGATTGGGATAGTCTCCCTCTGTGCCCGAAAGATCGTTTCCTTTAGGAACGACCACCCTTCCTGGACTCTCATCTCGCCAATGCTCTTCTCCTGCAGTGTGTCACTGACTAGACTCCTAAGCACACTGAAGTTAGCCTTCCTAAAATCAAGCACTTCCACCCGACTGGTTATCTTGCCCATCCTACGCCATACTGTGAATTTGACTGATTGGTGGTAATGTCCCCAAGGTGACCACGAATCTGCCTACCAGGTTCTCCCCCATACCCAACACCAAGTCCAGAAAGGCATAGCCCCTAGTAGGACCGTATACCTCCTGCATTAGGTGAAGCTTAAAAACCTATGTGAATGGTTGGGTTTGGCTGACTGCTTCTCCCAGCACATGTCAGGGTACTTTAGGTCCTCCATGACAACAACATCCCTAGGCTGTACTGCCTCTGAGAGCTGTTTCAAGAATTCAAAGTCTAGCTCTTCCTTTCAGTGGTCTTCTATTACATAATTTAGCTGAGAAAGCAGAATGTGACATTATACCACATTTTATTTTATACATATTCTTATATCCCTGTTTATACATATACATGCATATACACATATATTTATTTTACATATGAAAAAAATATATTTAAAGCACTTGCATGGAGGTAGTGGAGAAGGCAGGAATGAGGAGGGACAAGGGGCATGGGAGCAAGGGACCAAGGTCTGGCCCCTCACCCCCACAACACTACTTTCCCCACCACCACAACGAGGGGTTGGGGGAAGGGGAGGGTTGAATTTATGACAACCATCCACTAATTAGATTTATACTTTTCTATCTATAGAATTTAATTACTGGAGGAGGTTGTCTTAAATCCAAAGTTACCTTGGACTCAGGTAAATATGGCAATTTTTCAGGTAAGTAAGAAGTTAGGAATTTACAAGTAATCCTAAACTATGTGATACATTTAATTAATGCATAAGCAGCCACTTAAATAAGAGCTACATTATACTAAAGAGCTATGTTCCAAAATCTGAATTAAAATGACCCTGAACAACTTTTAGAATGTATATTGCTATTATATAAATTCACACAGCTTAAACAATGTCTTCTTCATATGCTTATATCAGTCAGTTATTATCCAAACTAATCTCAATTGTTCCAAGGTATGGTTAAAGAACTTGTTTATAACATGAAAACCTGGGAATTCAACTCCCAAGTATATATTCAACTCAGGTATTTTGATAGGAAAGGATAAACATTTTAATGCTTATGCAGTTCCATACAGTTCATTTGTTCTGTAAAACAACTCCTTACATGGTCTACATGACAATATAGAATGTATTTACAGTAAATTTATCACTTTAATCGGAACAGCTTAATAAACCATTTTTTAACTTATGGCAGCATATTATTTATGACATTATTTATGGCACTGATTACATAATTATTTTGGTTTGAATTGTAATTTAGGACCACCAGCTACAAGATACAAGTACAAACTTAACTATAAACCAATAACCAGCCCATCACCAGAGTATAAGTAAATGTATGTACTTACAAACAGATCTTTATCTGCATCAGAGCTGTTCCAACTCCTAAGCACCTGGAGGCCATATACCCTAAGGTAGGAGTAGGCAACCCTCGGCACAAGTGCCAAAGCGTGGCATGCAAAGGCATTTTCCTTGGTGTGCACATCTTGGGGCGGATGATGGGGAAGGGGCTGGGGCTGCACTGCCACAACAAGGATCAGGTCCCTGACAGCTTCCCTGCCATCTGTCTCTGGCACACCAACATCTTACAAGTCAAGGTTGTGGGTGTTTCTAGCATTCTGCCCAAAACCGCTGCAGACCTCTGCCCTATGGGCTGCTCTAGAGGAGGCCACAGGAATCCAAGGTTGTATGTTATATATGGGACAGTGGGCACTCCCTTACCCCGCTGTACCAAGTGCAGACGCTCCCCCAACCTATGGCTCTGAGTGCAAGTAGACACCCCACTCCTGCACAGTGCAACCTTACCTGCGACTCCCCATCAGCTCCCCCATGGCACTACATTGCAAAGCCACTCCAGGTTTCTGGCTCCCCAAGCACCTTGTGCTGCACCACTCTGTCCCCTGGGGAGAGGCAGCACAAGCAAGGGAGAGAGAGGAAACCCTAATACCCACAGAGATAGGGGCAGCAGCAGCCAGTTGAGACCCCAGGGCTGCATACAGCCCATAGGCTGCCAACTACACAGCCCTCTCTACACTATAAAAAATCCCAATAAAATTCAAAATAAACCATGTGACATGTCCACATAGAGGAATAAAAAGGACATATTTTATCTTAGATGGACTCACACATCTTTGATCCACATAAGGAAGGCAGATTAATTGTGTGGGGTTTTTTTGGTTTTTTTGGGGTTTTTTGTTTTGTTTTTTTACACATCTCCACCCACAAATAGACGAGTAGAGCAGATAATTATAGTTCTTTCTTGTTAATTGAGCTGCTAAGCAGAAGCATAGCAGCAAATTACTTATTACTGTGATAGGGCTGACAAAGCAGAAATTGCGATCCCAGTCTTCTTCAAAAGAAACACAATTACATATAATTCCATACCCTGGGCCACACAATTCATTTCTTCTTAATTTTTTTCCATTTCAAGAAATAATTAAATATGTAACTATGGAAAAATACTCCTTACTCTTTTACTCTAGGTATAAACCTTCAAAAAGCCTGAAGTGGAATCAATCTAAGATACAGAGTTTTCAGTCAGCAGTGTTGTTTAAATCAGCAGCAAACAGAACACACTTCTGCCCTTTGTTGGGGAGGGCAAACCTTAGACTGGGTTCTGTCATTTTTAAACCAGTCCGTGCATACCAAACTTCTGTTTTCGTACATCTATAGGCCACTTTTGTGTGTCAAGCTTCTATTCTGTTACAGGTATAAACAGGTTTCTGATCACTTATACTGGTAAAACTGCAATGTCTGTATGGACCTGGCCTTTAGGTTCCCGATAGATATTATATTTGCCATTCATTATATGTAAACATCATGTAACAACTGTAACCTACCAGAGATTAAACAGTTTATCCCAGTTAAACCATAAAAATGGCAGATCAGCCACTAAACTAGCTTACTGAAACATCACCTTTTTGTGGCAAGGAAGTATTCTGCAATAATTTTAACATATGACACATTACATTCTGTCACTCAATACTCAGATGTAACACATGACAAATGTAAGATCTGCCAGTGGCCTTCTAGTTCAAGACCCTCATGTAAAATCAAGAGAAGGAAATGCTGATGATTCAGAACTCAAATTATAGTAATCTGTTTAATACAAATTATCAGTAAAGACAACTACCTGTCAAAAACATAATATTTTAGCAGACAGCAACTTTATTTTTAAGATATCCAATCATTTTCTATCCCATAGAAAACATAAGGATTAAGAACAGGATAATAGTGATGGAAAAAATAGCACCTTTGTTGAAGGTGTTTGGAAGTATGTCTGAGGCTGATGCAATTAAATCTGCTCAGAATTAAGTTCTTATTGGAAGAACTCATATAACTGTTTCCTAAATATCACAAAGTTAGGAGCAAAGTAACAAAAATGGGAAAATGCTGTTCAAATGTTGTATATAATAAATACAGTACTAAATGCAAGATAAAGACTATTTTTTCTACCTGTATTTTTTATGATGATATGAAAGCAATGAACTTCACTTTCGGATTACCTTAATTTCCATTTTGCTTTGACTGATTGCAATGCATCACAATCTTCAAATATTCATGAAAATTCATGCGTTATCAAATGCTTGACAATCGGCACCTGCTATATTTGGGATTGAATTTAACACAGAACTAAACTATTCTGTGTTAAATTTACCTGCCTTGTCACTCAACATTGAAGACTTTTAAAACAGGCTAAACTGGCATAAAGTTTACAGCTTCTAAATAAATGTAGACTTTTTAAATTGGTCACTAAGTAGGTGCATGCATGCTACGCATCCCTTAACGGCAGAAGTTAGAGATAATGGATGCTTATCAGAGGCTTTATTTTTAATGCAGAGGTAGCAGAAAGGAATGTCCCTTGCCTTCACTTCTTTTTGCCCTCTCCTGTGAACCATTAGCTAAAGCTCTCAGGAAAGTAATAGATTTCCATAAGATAGCAGTAATATAAGACTTAATTTAGCAGTTTACAGAAATGACATGCTGGTCTGTCACACAGCAAGGCAGCTCAGCCCAGCCATTACTACTTTAAGTGAAAGTTTGGGAAAATGGTCTGGAAAATGTTCCATTTTGAAATTAATTACCAGCTAGGTCTTTTGCTAGATAGTTTGAAGGAAGACTACTAGCATTTTTCTTTTAAACTGTCAGTCAATTACTTTACTTGTCTAGATCTCCATAAATCTGTGACCTTGAGAAAAGTATACAGTGGTAACTATACTCTCTTATTTAGAAGAATGAACAGGAACTTGCTGGAGTTGCATATACAGCCAGGGCTAGTTAATGAAATCAGTTTTCATAAAGTGGTTATTCTCAAAATATACAAAAGTTATTCTTTCTAATATTCAGAAAATAAGGCAAAGAATTGGAAATGTGTTTATGCACTCTATTTGTAACAATAAAACTAATAAATGGAAGCTACCTAAATTGCTACCTAGAACAAAATGATAAAAGCGTGAAGCTAAGTACTTTTAGACTATTGTTTTAGGTCTGCAAGAAGAATAAATGTAGACCTGCAGGATTCACTGACTGAAGAACCAAATAATGGATGTGACAAAGTATGATATTTTTTTTTTCTTTCCTGAATCTTATTATGATACAGGATGCTATTGAAAAAAAATGACAAAACTTAAATTTCTTTACCTGTGCTTTTAAAAGCAACTTACCATATTAAAACAAAAAAATGTGTGTATATCTATTTGGATTTCTATTTGGATTTTTACCATTAATGAATTTATTTTTATTTTAATTTTATTTATTTATTTATTTATTTTACATATTAATGACAGTAAAAATAGGCTTGATTTGCACATTTGGTTCTAGAAAACTTCACCTCCTAAGCTACCACCGAGCAATATTTTCTTGCAAACGCTGCACTGGAGCACTAATTTAATAACAACACCACCTCTTTTAAATGAAAGAAACATTTCTATGATAAAAATCTGCCTGTCTCCACTGAAGTCCTGAAGTTTTAAGATGTTATGGAAACCCAATCTTAGTGTTAATTGGAATGGTATCTAAAGGGGTGGGACGTGTAATCATATTTCTCAATTGTAGATATGTTACTATGGAGAACCCCCATTCCCAGTTGCACCATGGGGGAAGCCTATCCCTAATATCAGGGTTATAGCACTCAGAAAAAGTGGAATAGAGCATTCAGCTAGAGCTCTCAGCTACATAGCTACTTTTTAAAGGTCTAGGGCACTGGAAACCCAATATCAGTGAGCCTTTTCCTAATGTTGGGCTTGCAGCACCCCAGACCCTTATAAAGCAGGTGCACAGCTTCAAGCCCAAAGCTGCATGCCTGCTTTTCAACATTTGCAAGTACTCATACAAGCAGCACCAACTGGGGAGCTACTGGCTCCCTAGCTGCCACTTGCACCTTCATGAGTGTATGCATCTAGGGTGCAGGGATCTTCCTGCTCCCTAGCTGTAATGACTATGATAATTAAACTATCTTTAAAATCAGCCATCTTGGTTACTGTAGCAGACTAGCAGCAACAATACAGAAGTCAGTATGCATGCAAAATCTTCCTGAAAAGCAGATCTGCAAACAGACCGTATTTGTGGAATAGGAAAAAAAAAAGATTCAGGAAATAAAACTGCGCACTCAAAAATAATTAAGCACCCTAAGAGAGAAGACATTCAGAATGAAATAATCATAGGATTGGAAGGGCCCCAAGGGGTCACCTGATGGAAATTCCTGTATGAATGCCCATCCTCAGAGTGTTAAGGACAAAGAATTAAGGACATAAAGCAAGCTGCCATCACTAGTTTGATGTTTTGATAGTCTATACTACAATATCAGTGATCATCTCTAAAAGCATTGTTCCTTTATCATCAAAATTTCCAGTGGCCTGCTCTGCTTCAACTCCAGTGAGTACACTTCCAGCACGTTTACAATTACTAGTAACACTCTTTGTTGCACCTTAAGGCTAAAATAATCCATTCCCCAGAGTCAAGCATATAACACGATACAATGTTAAAATATATGACAAATAAATTACTATTTATTAAGGGAAAAATGTACTCAAAAGATACTTAAGACAAAGAACTAAGACAAAAAATACATTTCAATGATATTCAACATCATTATTAATGAACTGGAAGAAAGATAGAAAAAAACTAACAGTAAAATTTGTGGTTACACCAATTCAGTGGAAGAGTAATTAATGAGGGAATAAGAACACTTAGAGACCAATCTGTATGACTTGATAAAATACATTTACTTGAACAGGAACCTACAGCTCAGTGTTCTTGGTAAGACGGTTAATACAAGTTCTCTGAAGTATAAACAAGAGACTATCAAACAGGAGTAGGGAGGTTGTGTTACCTTTTGACAAGGCAGAGATAAGAACACGCCTGGATTACTGTATCTAGTTCTAATATATACACATCAAAAAAGAGCCTGAAAAATTGCAAAAGCTCAGAGAAGGGCAACAAGAATAATCAGACGTCTGGAAAAATGTCTCTTTCAAGAGGAAGTGAAAGAGGCTAAATCTATTTAGCTTATCCTAGAGAGCCAATTTACTTGAATGTGCTCTACAACTACTTACACAGATTTTTGACGAGAGAGTTTCAATAAAAAAAGGCACAATAAGTTCCAATGCTTGAAAGCTGAAGCTATACAAAAAGGGATAAGTATTTTTAAAACATGGATAGCAATTAACCAATTAAACTATTCATCTTCAGAAATGGTAAATTAAAGTGAATTTATTAAGGTTTATGGACTTTATCTAATGACTGCCTCATGTAAAAGAAAAAATAGTTTTGGGAACAGGGTCACAGACCCCAAGTGCTCTAACCACAAGACGTTGACTCCTCAATCTACATTTTCACTGACCACCTGTCTTGTATGCATACCAGCCCAGCCGCTGGCTTCTTTACTTTTCATTCCATCCAGGAAGAGCACACACCAACTGCTGAAACTTCCTTAGCCTGATCAGAATAGTACAGGTTCAATAGAAAGGGCAAGAAGTGCTCCAGCCCTGATCTATCACCTGGTGGTTAACGCCTGGGAAATTAAATGCCCTTTAGCTGAGGACTGTATTGAAACAGAATCTCTTGCTTTCTAGACAAGTGATTTAGCCACTAAAATATTATATAAAAAGCAGGCACCTCTTCCACCTCCAACCCAATTGTTGAATGAGACCACACTCAAATACTTCACAGCATGTCTGCTCTTACCATCATGGACCCATATCAGGAAAGAATTCCAGGCTCTGGATTCTCAGTATAAGGGGCACCTCCCTCCAGCTTTGAGTCACATACATAAGTTTTATAAAGGGGCATGATTTCAGAACCACTTATCCTCAGCATTGCCTACTGGCACCCCTTCCACCACAAAAAACTCACCAGCTGCACGCAGCTCTTCAAGCTGTGCTCCTTGCCACCTATGTGCTGCACTGCGGTTACATGCATGCACAGGGCAATTAATTAGCTACATTATCAGCCACATCAGGATGATTTCCAATAACCAATTTTTTTTATATCAGTTCCAGTCTGATATCAGGCACCTGTAGACTCTCTTACTTTTGAGTTAGATTTTGTTTTTATGTAACACAATTCAATACTGGTCCAACAGCTTGGTTATATGCTTGATAACTGCATCAAGCTATGGTCTTTAGTTAAGACACAGCTAGACACCACTAGACTAAGCTACTACACATGCCCATAACATGCACTGCTTTGAAATGCAATTAACTGTGTTATTCAATAATTGGACACGAGTGCACGAAGCACCCAAATGGTTTGTTTTCTAGGTCACAATCAGAGAACACTTATCTGGCCAATCTACACTTGAACCTCTGGACTGCATTTTTATTTTTATTACAATTTCATTAGTTCCTTTGCCCTCAGCTATTCAGTAAATCTGTTTATACATGTCCACATGGTTTGCTTTGGCTCAACCAGCCATCACCATAGCAGTCCCTGTGATCTGATTTCAGCTATCACAGGATAAATTCCTCTGAAGTTCATCACATTTAAGTGACTGTCGGTTGCTGTTATCTTGCATCTAGATAGTAGTTCTGGCAAAAAGTGTAAATTTGGTTGATTTTATAAATGTTTTTTGTTAACTTATCTATTATGAAATGCAACTGCGTCCACTACGAACCGTGTTAATATAGAATTGTGCCATATATGTGATGTAGTCTCTCATACAAGTATAAACAACTGACTTTTTCCACAGTATAATATAAAGGGATTTTTAAAAATGTGAATAAGAAACAAGAGAAGAATAAACAATAAACCTGATGAAAGAAAAGAGCTAATAAACAGTCCCCGCAAGAGAGAGGAGGGAGCTCATGACAGACTCAGATTTGCTATACATGATGCTGGCATATAAACAATATAAAAAAATTACATGGGATTTCTATATTTATGCTCAGTTCTACTAAAAGCAAATTTATATATCCTACCTGAAATACAGATTTATGTCAATGCATCCCAACATATCATCAAAGTGCAGTCAGGGCAGCAGAGAACTGCATGAGTGCCACTTAAAGCCATGAAAGAGGGGCAGTCCCAGGCACATCTCTATTGTACACTCCTATTCACCAGTCTACAATATCCCCAAGCATAGTTTGCTAGCTGCTATGAATCCCCACCAATATGCAAGAGGCTGCTTCCACTAAAGGAATCAAGATCTAGGATACAAAACCCCTTTTGAATTCTGCCAATTGGTGCACACGCCTGCATTTTAGATACAATTCTACTACAAATAAGAACTTTAATGAATCAGTGCACAGGTGGCTACAAGTTAGGTGTTCTGATGCATAGCTTACAGGCTCTTTTTTTTTTTTTTTTAAACACATCTAGTTCTTAGTTATACTTGCTCTTAATGTAGTGCATTAACTTTGATTTTTGTAATAGCACATTACAAAACATGATGCACAGTGTTAGCACCAATACTTCAACAGTTTTTCTCTGCTTCCTCAATCAGAGCTCCCAACGCTTTCCTGCTCTTTACGAAAATCCCTATGCTTCCTACCACCTGCCAGCACAGGGAGCTGACCTGCTCATTACAGAAATGGTATAATCCTCTACTTTCAGCATCAGAGCACAGTTGTTTCCAAACAATGTTGTGTTGCTCTAACAGCTGCCTCTGGTATTTTCATTGATTTTGTACACTCAGCAGGTTTTCATCTAGCCCAAAGGCTCCAACTGGCTACTATCCCTATTGAAGTATCTTTGTGGATTAGAAGTACAAAGCAAATATAGTAAAGTATTCTATAGCAAAAACACAGAGTTCTACATGGACACCATTTATTTTAAATAAGTTAAGCTTATTTAATAGTTACTGTGATTTAGAAAATCTAAAAAACTGTGAGACATCCAAGTCTTTTTTAAAGTGATAACAATTAACCACAGAACAATTTACCTCACATGCAATTAAAAAATTATTGTTGGTATACAACTATGTATTTCTAAAACTGCCACAATTATCAAGCCAGATATTTCATTACATACCTCCAAATGCAGCAAAAAACTTGATGTTTTTAAAAACCAAAGCAGAAGACATCCTTTATAACTATGTTAGATAGTGAAACTCAAAATACTCTGACGCAAAACTCAAAATAGGAGCCAGAATCTCTCTCTAGTCCTAATAATGTTTGGTTATATGGCTTTAGGAAAGACAACATTTTTCCTGGGAGCTCTTTTTTTCATCTCTTAAATGTGCTGAATTGTACCTCCAAGTTAATTCTGTGATACAATTTTTAAAAAGAACACACTTAGAAAACACACAATGTTTATAAATATATATAACCTGGCAAGAATGATTCCCTGTCCCTCTACTTGCCAGGGAAAAGTGACAAATCAATAAAAGAAAACAAATATAAAATAACTGTTATAGAGTTTGTATAGTATTACACCTACAAAAAGACTTATCTGGTCTTACTAAGGCAGAGTAGAAATTAAATTTACAAAGAAAAATGTTTTAAACTTTGATAGTTGAAAATGGCAAAAGCATAGAACTTCTACAATGAATTAGAAACTGATGATCACAGACATAACATTATTTTTTTCTTTTCTCCTTTTTTGTCACTTCTTGATGAAAAAACCAAAACATTATCTAAATATTCTGTCTAGGAAAGCAAGAGTCTACCAAGCAGCATTTCCTTTTATTTCCATATTTGTGCAAATTTAAAATCTTTCAATCAAAATGTAAAGAGGCATTGAACATACCTAAGTGTGTAATATTTGCTACAAGGAGATGTGTTTTACAACTTCACATTACCTCATTTTCCCATC
This sequence comes from Caiman crocodilus, assembly GCA_030014935.1. NCBI lineage: Eukaryota > Metazoa > Chordata > Crocodylia > Alligatoridae > Caiman > Caiman crocodilus. The sequence continues at coordinate 137,507,922 of JAGPOW010003316.1, forward strand.
AATATGCCTTCTCTTAGGGCACTGACAGGAGTAAGTCTATATTCCAAACAACTATTTCTCCACAAAGTTTTTCCATGTTAATGGCTGCACAACTGAAGGGATCATACACACATTTTGGGTTGACCCGTTATAAAACAAAGTCACCAAAAACTCATGGTTTACTAACTGGTGTTCATTTGCATTTGAAAGAAAAACAATCCACAGTACACATTTATTCTATTTTACAATTACTTTACTGACACTGAACTCAGGAACTGGATCTGGTTGTTTGAGACAGCGCATTATACATTCAAATCTCCAGTTATCAGGTAACAAGTCTTTTGCCTTCTTTAATTTACCTTCCAAAGAGCCCTGCATCTACACTGTTAACAACTGACATGGAATGACATGGCCCTACTGATATGGAATGAAATCAGTACTATAAAAAGGTGCTTGGGATACATAACCTACAGTCCATGAGCATTCGAGGCAGGCTTCACAGACAAAAAAACAACAGAATTCTATAGCACAACATCTATACAATCTTGATAAGCAGGTAAATATAAATGGGCTCAGATCCTGAACTTTGTTGACTTTACACAAAACTCACTAATAGATCTCGCAGTATGTTTTATTGTACCACCTGTATAGCTGGGAGAAATATTTGACAGGATTCTGGACCCAAAGCGCCCTTCTTCACAAGTCTGGGAAAGATTTAGACAAACTTTCTTTTCCCCCAGATGTGAAGAGGGGTGCTTTTTGCCCAAAAACTTGTCAAACATTTCTCCCACCTATAAAGCTGGTACAGTAAAAAGATGTTCTACTCTTTGAACATAATATACAGAAAATCTTGGTTACCCACTATGCTAATTTTAAAATGCCTTCCATAAAAAAAATGATTTCTCAAAAAGTTAAAAGGTTGGGTACTGGATTTCCCAAATAAAAGCTTTCAAGCTGCTCAATCTCCCTCACTTGTCTTCAAAATAGTGGCAGCTGATTTCTTTACTGATCTCTTTCCCGATTTTATAAATGTTAACCCAAGAATGAAGAAGAAAGTTGGCTGCCCACTTGAAACTAAATACAAAAAGGATTATCGCTGTTTTTTACTGTACATCTCCCACTGGTACCAAACAAGTTTTCCCATTCTCCTCGTACTGCCTATTAATGGCTGCTGAACAGGGTGGAGATATTTCCTTTGGCATCTCCAAACAATAATGGTGAATGCCAAGGAAAACACTGAATAAAGGATAGATAATTCTAGAGATATACATCAGGGTCAAGGCTCTCCCACTACAGAAGGCACTGATGGCTAGAAAATGATATTTAGAAATTTGCTTTTACCAACTGCCTTGTAGGTAGCGTAAATACAGTAAAAGCTCTATTATCAGATGTTGGATAACAAAATGTGCCAGTTAATTGAGCAGCCCCGGCCGCTGCTTCTCACACGATGTCTGGGGCATCCCTCCACCCCTCCCGCAAACAGGGAAGCCAGTTCTACACAGCTTTGCACAGCCTGTTATGCCCCCGGGCCATGACGGCTCAGCAGCGTAGGCTGCTTTGCCCTGAGCAATGGGGGCTTAGAGAAACTGGAAGTGCCACAATGGGAAGCCGTTGTTAGTCTGCCCACTTAAGTCTGACTCACTATTAAGCCATTATCTTACTTATAGATTTGTTTTCTTTTGGAAATAAATCTCTTTTAAAAAAAATAATTGTTAAACAAAATATGTTAAGACCTATATTTGTTATATCCATTAAAGACCTTTCAGTAAAATAGGAACAATCAACAGCCAACTATAAAAAAAAAATCTGAGTTTCATGATTTATGCTTTTCTACATTGAGAGAGAGAGAGAAAATTAGGGAAAATAGCTAATTTTTTAAAGTAATTAAAACCAGTGATTTTTATTAATAGTTTCTCTACTTAGTGATTTAAATTTAAAGTGTTCCACCTTAATATTTTTGTAAAAATAAATAAATAAATAAATAAAAGGAACTCTGTGTAAAAATGCTTGTGTATGTGGAGTAGGATTTTTTGAAAGCCATGGATTACTGACAAAATGATTAATCTTCATTTTAGCTAATTCTCCCTTCTACAACTGCAGCTGAGCGTCATAAACATGAAGAAGCCCAAAACACATCCTGGATACAGAGCAGAAAAAGTAAAAATGCCACACAACACAGAGAAGACCCGTTAAATGTTTTTTTCCCTTCTTGCTGGATAAACTGCTTCAGGTTTGATATATAAACTGAAATATAAAATAATATTCAACTATTTAAAATTACTTATGTTACAGGCAAACAAGGGATTGTGGTAATAAAGCTCAATTAAATAAGTAACTGCAGTAATATAGTATTTACTAGCAAAATACAATTATACGCAAACACATTTTACAGGAAAATACACTTCTGTTAATAATGAGATCCAAGGACCTCATAAAAATATTTGGTGAACTCTAGAATGGCTCATAGTGCACCTGACAACATAGTCAGTAGCCAGACACCTGGTAGTGCCAGCTGCTTTACTAACTCTTGGATCCAAGTGTTTTTGCAAGAATATACTATGATAATTAATTTTAAAAAAGCCTCTTCCATCTCTGCATAACATTTCTGAAATGAAGAGGAGATTTTCCACAAACACACAAGACAGCTTTGTAGTAGGGCTGTGTGAAACACCATCATTTCATTTCATTTCAATGTCTGTTTTGCCGTTTCAAAGGGACAGTCTTTCATTTCATCATTTCGTTTCAAAGCACAGTCCCGTTTCATTTCATCAAAACTGTTTCGTTGTTTCAATGCATTTTGATGTTTCACCCATAGGCTATAATGGGAAATCATGAAAACGCATAAAACTTTGTCATTTCTTGCCTGGTGCAGATGAAAGTTACAGGAATGGTAGCCCCTTCAGAGGGCATGGAGCCTGCCAAGTTTCAAGAAGATAGGTGCAGAAGTATCTTTGAAACTGCTCCTCAAACTGCCAAAAGCAAAACTTGACACCTGCCAGCAGTGACAGCTTCCTGTCATCTGGTGCACAGAAAAGCACCAGAGTGCCGGACTCCTCCTAGGGGTGCAGGTCACTGGATCTGTGCCGGATGACAGATGGCTGCCACTGCCGCCTGGGACTGGTGCTGTATGCAGCCCACACCCAGCACCAGGCTCCATGGAGCTCAATCCGGTGGCAGGAGGCAGACCACAGCCCTGGCTCTACCCACCTCCCACTGCCAGGCTGCACTCCATGGGGCTGGCAGAAACAATCAGAGTGCAGTCCTGGCTCTGCCTGCTGCCAGGTTAACCCCTAACAATAACAGTTCTACGTATACTACTTCCTTTTTATCCCTACTTGCATTTTCTACAAGTTCTTCATACCCTGTGTGCAAGAATAATGATCTTAACCATTAAGCTAAAAACTTAACAAAATTGTCCTCCAAGTCTAAAACCTTCTACCTTCAGCAAAGCAATGCATATTTCACCCCCCACCCGCTCAGTCCTTTTGAAAATTCAGCACTTTATATATGCAATAATTTTCCCACATACTTGCAATTTCCTGGTCTAATATAGTGTACTGTTCTATTATACCAAAGAATTTGTAAAAAGGCCCTGTTACATGTCTAATTTTACTGCACCTTGTCATGCATCCATAGATGCATCACGAGCAGATCCAAGAAGATGATCCTCCCCCTCTACAAGACACTGGTCAGGCTGCAGTTAGAGTACTGCATCCAGTTCTGGGCGCTGCACTTCAGGAGGGATGTGGATAGCATCGAGAGGGTCCAGAGAAGGGGCACTAACACGATCAGGGAGCAGCAAGGCAGGCCCTATGAGCGATGGCTACAGGACCTGAACCTGTTCAGCCTCCATAAGAGAAGACTGAGAGGGGATTTGGTGGCCATATACAAACTGGCCAAGGGGGTCCAGCAGGCTATAGAGGAGTCTCTGTTCCCCTGGAGCACTACCGGGAGTAACAAGGAACCATGATCATAAGTTTACTGAGGGTAGGTTTAGACTACACATTATAAGGCACTACTTCACAATCAGGACAGGTAGGATCTGGAACCAAATTTCAAGGGCAGTGGTGCTTGCTCCTATCCTGGGTGCTTCCAAAAAGAGGCTAGACAATCCTAGCCGGGGTCATTTGATCCCAGCATTTTTTTCTGCCATGGCAGGACGTCAGACTTGATGATCTGCTCAGGTCCTTTCCGACCCTACCTACTATGAAACTATGAAGTACTACAGAAGTTTTATACAAAACATTTTTCTAGGGACAGAAATTATTCTTGTAGGTTCTTAACTGCCGATAATCCTCCTTTCCTTGTTTAAGCCAAGTATGACACTTACACTTGGTTTAAAAAGATGATTAAAGGATATTTGCCTTCTAAGTACAGTACCTTTATTGTCCAAAACTATTAAAGCCCTTGACAAATTGGGAAAAACATTTCTAAAGCAAATCTCCGTATTACCCTAAGATGCATGTTATTCAGCAAAATACAGGTTTAGCAAAAATTTACTTTCCTTGATTTTATCCTATCTGCAAATCTTATTGAACATCTCCTTACATTATTGTTTTGAAATGGGGAGAACCTGTACCTCCCAATGATCACAAAATCATAGAACATTAGGGTTTGAAGGGACCTCAGCAGGTCATCTAGTCCAACCTCCTGCTCAAACAGAGGTGCTGAATAGAGGGGAAGAATCACTTCCCTTGACCTGCTAGCAACACACCTACCAATGCAGCCCAGTATGCCATTAGCCTTCTTAGCAACAAGGGCATACAGTTGGCTCATGTTCAGCTTTTTGTCCACTGTAACCCCCAGGTCCTTTTCTGCAGAGCTGCTGCCCAGACAGTCAGCCCCCAGCTTGTACTGGTGCATGGGACTGTTCCATCCTAACTAAAGAGTAAAGGATTTTGCACTTGTCCTTGTCGAACCTCATGAGATTTATTTTGGCCCAATCCTCCAATTTGTCTAGGTCACTCTGGATCCTAGCCCTACCCTCCAGCATTTCTACTACTCCTCCCCAGCTTAGTGTCATCTGCAAACTTGTTGACGGTATAACTCCATCACACCTTCCAGGTCACTGATGAAGGTACTAAACAAAACCAGCCCAGGGACTGACCCCTAGGGCACTCCACTTATACCAGCTGTCAACTAGACATTGAGTCATTGACTACTACCCTCTGAGACCAGTGCTCCGGCCAGTTTTCTATCTACGTTACAGTTCATCCATCCATCCCATACTTGGCTTTCCTGCAAGTACGCTGTAGGAGACCATATCAATAGATCTGCTAAAAACAAAGGTATACCACAACCATTAGTCTCCCTATGTCCACATAGCCAGTCATCTCATCGTAGAAGGCAATCAGGTTGGTCAGGCATGACTTGCCCTTGCTGAATCCAAGCTGACTAATCTTAATCAACTTCTTCTCTGCCCAAGTGCTTAGAAATAGATTCCTGGAGGATCTGCTCCATGATTGTTCCAAGGACTGAGGAGAGGCTGGCTGGTCTAGAGTTCCCTGGATCCTCCTATTTCCCCTTCCTTAAATATGAGAACTATGTTTGCCCTTTTCCAATCATACAGGACTTCATCTTTGAAAATTCATGGAGATCAGGAGATGGCCAAAAGCTTTGAAATCTCACCAGCCAACTCCCTCAGCACCTTCAGGTACATCCCATCTGGCCCCATGGACTTGTATATGTCCAGCTTTTCTAAATTCCCTAACCTGTTCTTTCACTGATGTTGGATGCTCACCTTCCCCCCTCAAACTGTGCTGCCCAGTGCAGGAGTCTGGGAGCTGACCTTGCTTGTGAAGACTGAGGTGAAAAAGACATTGAGCACTTCAACCTTTTCTGCAACCTGTCACAAGATCACTTCCCCTGTTCAGTAAGAGACCCATACTTTCCCTGATCCTCCTCTTGCTACCAATATACTTGTAAAAACCTTTCTTGCTACCCTTCACATCCCTTGCTAGCTGCAACTCCAGGTGCTCTTTGGCCTTCCTGACTTCATCCCTGCATACCTGAGCCGTGCACTTATACTCCTCCCTAGTTGTTTGTCCAAGTTTCCACTTCTTACAGGCTTCCTTTTTGTGATTTCATTTACTGAAGAGTTCCCTGCTAAGCTATGGTCTTCTGCCATACTTGTTAATCCTCCTGTACATCAAGATGGTTATTTCCTGCACTCTCAGTGAGGTTTTGTTGAAGTACAGCCAGCTCTCCTGGACCCTTCTCCAGCCTCAGTCTGGCTTCCCAGGGGATCCTGTCAATGAGCTGCCTGAGCAAGTCAACATCTGCATTTTGTAAGTCCAGAGTTCTTACTTGTTGCTCTTCATCTGTCCTTTCCTCAGGAGCCCAATCTCAATCTTCTCAGGGTCACTGCTTCCTAAGGTGTCATTCACTACTACGTTCCCCAACAATTCATCTCTGTTTGTGAGCAGCAAGTCAAGAAGAGCACTGTTCCTAGGTGGCTGCTGAAGCACTTGCTCCAGGAAGTTGTCCCTAACACCCTCCAAAAACTTGCCTAAGCGCTGCTGTATTGCCCTCCCACCAGATGTCAGGGTGATTGAAGTCTCCCATGAGAACCAGGGCTTGTGATCTAGACACTTATGTTAGCTGTTTGAAGAAAGCCTCATCCACCATTTTCTCCTGGTCTGGTAGCCTATAGCAAACAGCCTCTACAACATCAGCCTTTCTGTTTTCCCCTCTAACTTAACCCAGGGACTTTCAACAGGCCTATTTCCAATTCCATACTGGAGTGCTGAGCAATCAGATAGCTCTCATATAAAGTGCAAGTCTCCTCCACATCTCTCCTGTCTGTTCTTCCTGAACAGTTTGTACCCATCCATGACAGTATGCCAGTCACCCAAGCTGTCCCCACAAGTCTGTTATTCCAATCACGTCACAATTCTGTGACTGTGCAAGGACTTCCAGTTCTTCCTGCTTGCTTCCTCGACTCCGTGCATTTATGTACTGGTAACTAGCCAATTGCCATGATTTCTCAGGAAGTATGAGAGCATCTCCCCATCGCCCTCTCCTGCTTGCTCTTCCTCCAGGTCTCCTGCTTACCCACTTACCTCAGGGCTTTGGTATTCACCCCCCGGTGAACTTAGTTTAAAGCCCTCCAGTTTGAAATAGTTAACTTAAAACTTATAAACCTTAAGTACATATTCTCCCCTTCAACAAATATGACTTTTAATAATAAAATAAAACAAGGTTCCACATAGGTTAAGTTTTGAGACAGCCCATTGTCTACTTTTTACTACAAAAAAAATGACTTAAATCCTACTGCTAGTCTTCATCTCCTAGCCAATTTTTGATCCATAGCAGTAATGTGCCTCTTACCTTACGATTAGTTACAGGATGGGGTTTATATCTATAGTGAGGGACACTATCACTAGCCTTTTTAAAGTCAAAATACATTTTTGTAAATGAGTCCCATCTTATCTGCTACTCTACAAGTTCTAACAGAATGATTTGATTAGTGAAACGTTTTCCCCTTGTAGAAATTATATTTGTTAGATCTGCCATACCATCACCTCCAAAGTATTTTATTGTTTTTCTTGAATTAATATTTCAACTAATTTGCCAGATATAGACATTGTTGGCCTGTTGTTCCCTTCAAGATCACTATATTTTTTAATATGATACAAAAGCTTTTTCATAAGAATTTTTTTTTCCAAGCAATTCAGCCAGTTATTACTCCCAAGCACTAGTGAAACACAGCAAGGTTCTGCTGCATGTTAGAGACTGCGCCTGATTTATATATAACCCAATATAAATTCATAAATTTAAGGAGATCAAAGTTTCAGAAGCCTCTGCTGCAGGGATATCAAACCTACCACTCAAAGGCCAGATTTGGCCTGTGGGTCCCAGACCAACCCCACATACTACATATAGTGTGTAGAGTTGGTTTGGTGTGTGGGCTGGAACCAGTCCTACAGGTGCTGCACTTGGTGGATTCAGGACTGGTCCAGATCAGGCCATACTGGAGCTAGTGCACAGGGCATCGCACACGACACACATCCTGCTGACCCCCTGTACAGCCAGTCCAGTGCCACATGTTCACATGCCACCTGCAGTACACTCCAAGTCTTGCACAGCAGGCAGTACATGGGGCCAGCATTGGGCACATGCTACATGCTATGCCCCACTAGACTGGCCCTGCCCACTGGCTCTGGCACAGCCTAATCCAGACCAGCCCCAAAGTCAGCATTTCTGGGCTGGTCCATGCGCCACATGCAGCACACCCAGTGTGCTGGTTCCAGCCCACACATCACCTGCAGCACAAGCCCATAAACAGGGCCTGTGCATGCTGCACACAATACAGAGAGTATACTGCACATGGTACAGAGTGTGCACTGCACACAACGCTCTATGTGCTGGCCCTGGGCACTGACTCATCCAGCCTACAGACTGGCCCACCAACGCTCACCGAGCCAAAAGGACCAGGTGAGTTGGACAGCAATGATGTAATGTACACCCTCTAGACCTGTAAATTACTCTATTTTAAAATATCAATATATTCCTTACCTCCACAATGACTGCTGAATATCACTGTTATTGTTAATAGTTGTGAATATTGTTAATAGTAATGAAAACAGTGACCTAGACAGTGCCACAAAAAGTTTACAATTAACAGTAAAGGTAAAGTAAAGGTAAGAGAGATGAGATACAAACAAAGTGAAGAATGTTATGACAGCAAACATTAGTTTGATGTTCTTCTGCATGGGGGGGGTAATTTTATGGAGATGAGCTAAATTGAAAAAATAGAAGAGGAAGGGAAGAAGTAAGAAGATTAGGTGTGAAGTGGAAGTGCAGGGGGGAGGGAACAGAAAAAGTGGGAGGAGAAAGAGACACCCTCTACACATCACATGTATTACACAATTAACTGGTTAATTGCATGGTTAATTTAGAATGGCTACATGTGCAAACTAACTATCACATTATACAAAGATCCATTCAGCTATAAAAGTTAGAGACAGAAAATATGCTGTGACTATAGCTGGTTTCTATCAACTTTTAATTTGCACATGCAGCAAGGTATGCCCCCATACCTAAGAGCCCCATCAGAATCTTGCCATCAGATACTGCTGCAGCTGAGAAGCCGATCCTATGGATGCCACAGCTAAGAGAGCCACCAGCTGACAGGACTCTGCCACAACAGGGCATGGTATACATATGGCTGGGACACTGTCAATGTTGAGAGTCCTGTCAGCTGCAAGACTCTTAGCCATGGGAGCTCACTACCTGCTGGTGCAGAGGGAGCTCAGCATTGTCACCCACGCTCACCCTGCACCAGCAAGTGGATCCCACAGTCACCTTCTGCCATACACAAGTGGCAAGGCAGCAAGAGCAACTGTGTGGATTGAGCATCAGATCCTATTATGTCTTTACCTGAATGTAGAGAGAGAGGGGTAAAGGAAACAGCTGGAATAAACACAGCCAATCAGGAAGGACAGTCCAGTATAAAGTTCTCTGATGTTTCTTCCAACCACTTTTTTAGAGGTCCAATAATGCCACTTCTTGAATTTGCACTTGTGCATTATTTGACACCAAGAGCTGCCTTTCCTTGTATATACTCTGTCTAGAATAACCTGTCTGAAGAATAGTCACTGAGGGAAAGTCTTACCATGCATATGTGATCCATACATGACCTAATTTTTTTTCTAGTTCTGGGCATCACAAAAAATTAATGTAGATGGTGGCACTTATCCCCTTTGAAAAAGCAAAATGGCAATGCTTGATATTTCACAAAAATATTTGAATATCAACAACTTACCTTCCACTGTTAAAGTACCCATTTTGGACTCCAAGAAGTCAAACAATGTGCTGGGTGCAGAAGGTCTGGCATTTCCTAGTTCCTCTTCATCATCAGGTCTTACCCGACCTCGGCCCTTTCCCTTCCCTAGGGATATTGCAGACAAATCATTTACATCTGGGCAAATTAAACAAAACTCTTTTTATTCTACTTGTTTTTTGTTATTTTTTAAATTAGAAAACAATACTTAGTCTTTCAGGAGGAAAATATAGGAACCACACATTATATGGAATTTTCCCTCCCAATTAAGATACCTAAAAATGTGTTATGGTTAATTAGCAAGCTATTGCAGATATAATATGCTGAGGTACTCCAAATGTAATGCATTCAAGGGTTAACACTGAACAACTTAAAGGAACACAGTTATGCAGATATTCACTAACTTAAGTGCAAAGACATTAGCAGTGAACAAACATTGTTTTCTGTTTAAAATACACAAATTCCTCTGCTACATAAGCAATGCAGATTAAAACAGATCTTTACAAGTTATACCTCTAGGTGGTGGTCCCTGAACAGGTTTCTGTTTGCTGCTGTTCAGAAGAAAATTTAGTGCTGCTTCTAGGCTGTTGCTGTTATCCATAAGCGCCTGCCTTGCTGCTTCTTTACTGAAACCCATTTCTGTTATGTGCTTTAGAGCCTTTTCATCAACCTGTAATAAAAGTTGCACACAAAACTAATCACAGGCTACAACACAGATTTCATAAAAATCCTACGTTTGTTTTTACATTCCACATTAATATTTAATTAACACATTAATTTATATTTCATGGATGATGATAAATACTCAGACAGGGCTATTTATAAAACATTTGCAAATAAGCTCTCACGAGTTCATGTAATTGAGCAACATATACTGAGGTAAGCAGATGGCAACTTCAGCTGATAGATTTTTTGCAACTTGGTTTTTATATTTAAGTGCTAACAAAAAAAATCAAAGCAATAATGTTAGATGGTTTCAAACTCTGATTCCTATAATTCACCTCTTCCTTCACCAAATACATATATCTCACTTGATAGACAGCAGCATTTCACCTTTTAGCAGGAAGGCACAAGTATGGTAAGAATATTTTAAAGACCATAATTATATAAATTTTAGTTGCAGACTTCCCCAAAAGCAGTGCAGACATCAGAAAACAATTACTTACTTATTATTGTGACCTTTACTAACCATGTATAGCTAAAGTGAGTATTGACAAAACCAGAATGTTAGCAGTTTACATCTCTCTTCCATGAGCGTAAAGGAGAAAAGAATCAGATCATAGAGTGTTTCTGGAATCAGAACTCTCTACTCCCTTAAATTAAACAATTTTTTACTATATTTCAGCAGAGCCAAGCATTACACTGTAAAATAAATGCCTCTAACAAGCATACTTCTAGTACAGTTAAAACTTAAGTCTCATTGTAAGCTGCCTTATAAAAGAACAAAAATATTCCTTGACTGCTAACAGGAAGCATAAAAGCATGGAATTAGATTGCCACCATAAGCACTGTCAAAATGAGCTAATTCACAATGCAAGTGAAAAATCTAGTGAGGCCAAAAAGCTTTAGAACTGAATGCAAAACAAGGTTCTCTCATGATGATAATACTAACATTATACATAGGTGGCAAATGGTAAGGACTTCAATAGCAGTTTGAAAATCAAGTTCCACTATAGCATTCTCTCCCACAAACTTCTGAGATATTCACCTTTTGAGCTACCATATTACTTTCTACATAATCATACCCCAAAGGGAACTATTTTAGTAAACATCACTGAAACCAAGTCCATTTTTTGAGATTATAGGATTTTTCTTGAGGGGAGCAGGGTGCATTCAGTGAATAACTCAGAAAAACAAATTTAAAAAGTGTAAACAGGAGAAGTAGTATTACAGAAAAATTACTGGACTGTGAAATTTAAGGCATTCTGAAAGATATTAGCAGATGAGACTATCAGTCAGATTCACAAAGTTAAGACAGGCAAACAAATTATTCAGTTAAAAGGCAACGTGTAACTTACTGCCATTTCCTGTTCAAAAGTAAATGGTTCATTTTCATTCAGAGGTAAAATGCCTGAGTTTGCTTTTGACCTTCCAGAAGACAGGAGCAAATATACAAAAGAGATACCACAGAGCAGCTCATGTTCAGTAAGTTCCCTCCCCCTTCTAACTCAGCTTGTTCATCTGTCTGTACTCAAAGGGATTTAGGTATGACAACACAGAGCATTCATAAAGTTAGAACCTGAACTCAAGATGTGGAAATCATACACACCCATCCTAAGCATCTAAGTTCCTTTTATTTTAAATTAAGAACATGAGGTGTCTAGGAATCTGATTCACCACACTGAGAAGGAAAATGCCTAAATCAGGAAACTCCAGAGAGAGACGAGAGTTTGAAAACCCACACACAGACTTAAACAGCTATTCCTGAATTAGGCACCCAAGTAAAACCTGGATTAACAGCTGCAAACCTTTGCCTTAGACTTAGGTCCCAAGTCATGCCTTGCAAAAGCAGAAGCAGGCAAATAAACATTCAAAGATCTTCATGCATTTTACCCAATGACTCTAATTCAAAAAAAGTTTTGGAAGTGAGGACCAGAACCTGAGAAGTTTCTTTTCAGATAAGTGCCCTGATCCCCAGATTACAGTAAGACACCATGAGCACATCTACACATGAAATTAATGCACGACAATAAACTCCAGTGCTTATCACACCAGAGTTCATTGGGCATGCCAACTGCATGTGTGCCTAGGATCAGAGCACATGAAGCTGGGTTGGAGCAGTCCCAGTTGGCAGGGGGCCCAAGGGGTCAGTCTGCCAGCCCCGGGCTGTTCCCTCTGGCTCAACATGCTATGGTGGGGCTGGCTGGGGCACAAGGGTGCTTCAGTGTGGGGCTAGCTGGCTGGGGTAGCATCCACATGTGTGCTGCTGCAGAGTAAAGTACTATCGTACTGCAGAGTTTCTTATTTACAAGTACTATGAAATGTGCATTTCTACAGTATCTTAACTTCAAGAGGAGGGGAAGAGAATTTCTCCAGCCCAGACTTGCCTCTTGCACTCTCTTGGGATGTAGAAAATGTAAGGGGGGTAGAAAATTTAGGTTATTACCTGCTCAAAGTCAGGGGTCCCAGCACTCAGGTCTTCCATGTCCCAGACAAGTACTTTAACTGTTAGGGCACATTATAAAATGTGACCACTACTATGACAACCTCCTCTGCCTGCATTTTAGAATGAAAGTGACCAAAGATCCTGAAATTCAATGCCATCCAAGAGTGTTAAGGATAAGCCACATACAGGCATTATGTTACTACAAAGAGAACTGCTATTCTCTGGGTAGAAACTGAAAGCATTAAGTTTTTATTCAATTTCTCCCAGGGGAAACATGCTCCCTCTGGAAGAAAATTAACACCCGAAAGATCTCCCTCATGATATCTTCTTGCAAAATTTACTGGCAGGACTGAACATTAGCAATCCTCCTTCTGAGTATGATCCAGGAGGGGAAGGGAGGAGTGGGGAGCACAGCCCAGTTTGGGAAACAATCTTGAGGCTTTGTCCTACTGATCCCCTCCCTCATAGACCAGCCCAGGAGGGAAGGGGAGCAGCCTGCTCTGAGGAACAGGCTGGAGGCTTTGATTCGCTGCTCCCTCCACTCTGCTTCCAGAGACTGGAAGTATAGCAGAAAAGGTTGCTCCCTAGATTCCAGTCAGGTGAAGAGGTGGGGAGGTTTCCCCATCACTCTACTACCCATGGGGACCAGGAAGAAGTTGAAGACAGAAGCAGTGAGTGAGGGATCTGATTTCATCCCGGCAAAAGCAGCCCATAGCCAGAGGGGCAAGCTGCTGGTGGCCCAAGCAACCCCTGAACTTTGGGGGGCCCCAGACCTTCCCTGTGCAATGGCAGTGCCCTGGGGCCACCCACACAGGCTGCTAGCAGGCTGGGTACTGCCCCAGCTCAGAGGCAGCACCCAGCCCAATCCAACTGATGGGTCAGTTTTGACCTGGAAGGGTGTGGGCAGTGAGGTCCTGCAGGGCTTCATCCTTGGAATGATACTCTTCAATGTCTTCATCAGTCCTAGTGGACTCCAGGATGAACATGAGTCAGTAGTGTGACGAAGCCATCAGAAAACCCAATGGCACTTTATCGTGCATCAGCAGATGCATGACAAATAGATCCAAGGAGGTGATACTTCCCCTCTATCGGGCGCTGGTCAGACCACAGTTGGGAGTACTGCACGCAATTCTGGGCACCGCACTTCAAGGGGGATGCAGATAACCTGGACAGGGTCCAGAGAAGGGCCACTCGTATGGTTAAGGGCTTGCAGGTCAAGCTACAAGGGGAGACTAGAGAACCTGGACCTTTTCAGCCTCCGCAAGAGAAGGTTGAGAGGCGACCTTGTGGCTGCCTATAAGTTCATCACAGGGGCACAGAAGGGAAT
>JAGPOW010003316.1:137522217-137574855 GCA_030014935.1 Caiman crocodilus
TTTCAGCCTCCGCAAGAGAAGGTTGAGAGGCGACCTTGTGGCTGCCTATAAGTTCATCACAGGGGCACAGAAGGGAATTGGTGAGGTTTTATTCACCAACATGCTCCCGGGGGTTACAAGAAATAATGGCCACAAGCTAGCAGAGCACAGATTTAGAGTGGACATTAGGAAGAACTTCTTCATAGTTAGAATGGCCAAGATCTGGAACAGGCTCCCAAAGGAGGTGGTGTTCTCCCCCAGCCTGGGGGTCTTCAAGAGGAGGTTGGATATGCATCTAGCTGGGGTAATCTAGACCCAGCACTCTTTTCTGCCTATGCAGGAGGTCAGATTCGATGATCTGTTGAGGTCCCTTCCCACCCTAACATCTATGAATCTATGAAACTCTTCCCTGAGCCCACCCACTGGAAACACCCCAGGTGCTGCTTCCTGAGTAGGCTCAGGGAACAGTTCAATCAGGCTCAGTATTACCTCCAACCTGGGGCAATACCTGGCCCACTAGCAGCCCATCTGGGCAGTCCTGAGGGTGGCATCGCTACCACCAAGGTAAAGATCAGAGCTTCCCACAGCTCAGAGGCTCCCTTGCCCACAGCAACTTAACCCTCAGTCGCAGGGCAGGCTCTGGCTCCAACCAAAAGGAAAAAAACAAAAACAAATGATTGGGTCCTTCACCACAACGTAACAGAAAAATTGAAACAATGGGTTTCAATTTAAGGGGCAGAGAATAAAACCTTGGGGATTAAACCCCCATCACATGTAAAGACACACAATGAGACTAACTTCTGATAAAGGTATTTGCTCACCAGTTCTCAAGGCTGTTCAAAGTCTCACAAAACTATTATGCTCATGTTCCTTACCTAATCTTCCAGAAGCAACAGCAAGTAAAAATGTTTGTTTCCTTTATCATCTAAATTGAGACTAGGCTGTTGGACTACTTTAGAATGTCCTTAAAGACTATCAGGAAACTGAAATTAGTATAAAACCTGGCTGGCTAAAAAAAAGAGACAAGCACACCATGTTCTGAACTGGCTACCAGGTCATTCAAGTCCCTCTCATAACTTTTAAAGAGCAAATGGAACCGGACACATTTATCTGAGAGCCTATCCCCATGTTTAAAATTATGAGGACTGAAAGTGGTTTATTCTCTACAGCAGACTCTCTACTTCAGAAACCATACTTAATACAATTCCATTCCCCCTAAAGTTTTGTCATTTTAAAAATGTTATGTTTGTTGCAATTCCCTCAACTTCTGGTTTTACAATTCAAATGGCAAGCTATCTTCTAGTAGGTTCTCCCATGTCTAGTCTCTCAAAAAAAAAAAAAAAAGTCAGCTCTTGATTGTGAGAAGAAGGGAAAGTACTCTATATTAATTTCTGAAAAAATATGCACCAAAAAGTTCTACGATACTCAGGTACTATGATAATATGCATCTCATATGAATAAAAATTATAGTTATAAGACACATAAAATGACCTGTGGTTTTTTTGTTTGTTTTTTTTTAGTCTGCAGTTACATTTGGCATTCCTAAATTAGTGCTAGAAACAGCTATGTTGCTGAGAAGGCATGGCATCTGTAATGCAAACAATGTAAAACAATATTAAATAAAAATATTTATGTTATACTATTCTCTAGGCTTTTAATAATGCTAGAATAGTAAAAAGAAAAATTAAAGGTATTTGACATTTAAGCAGTAAATATTGGTTTTAAATATTTTACAATTGCTAAGTAATTATTACAGAAGTTTGAACCTGAGTTTTAAAGACTTCTTTATTTTCATCAAGATGTTCACCTTAAGCATTAATCTCAGAAATGCCAATGATAATTTTATTATAAATTATAAAAATATCTTTGACGGTTTACTCTTAATGATAAGTGCTTCTTACCTTATAAACTTTTAGACTGTTGAACTGAACAACATAGATGTGTTTTTCTTTAAGAATTGTTTGCCTTAACTATCCATTTAGCTCAGTGAAGTGTTCTGAAAGTTCACAAAGCAGGAGAACACTTCTCACCATATATAAACTGTGAAACAGATTGGAAAGTAATGCTCTGGATTAAGAGAGACAGTTTTAAGCCTCAAGCCAACAGCTGCCATCTTACTTAAAAAGAAATCATATTTGTGACCATGACAAATAGGGGTTCCAAAGTCGGAACGAACTGGTCCATCCTGTTTTATTGCTAGTTTAAAAATGTGAAGCAGCACTTCATTTCATGAACATTAAAGGCACAGTTTAAATATTAAATCAGCAAAAATTTCTTTCTGATATTAAAACCAATATTAATCCAGAAGGAAAACTGAGATTTTAAAATGAGATTTAAGAATGCCACTATTCAGAATAGGGAAGTTACTTCAAAAAAATCACTGCTTCATTCCTTTCAGAAACTTTATGAAAGGAAAAAAGAATACTGTAAGGGATCTATCACTCAAGTGTTACAATATTTTGAATAATTTTACATAGTTGCAGTAGCTAATATGATTAACTATATTCTCGGCATCTTGGTTTTCCCTTGAAAATTGACGTTTCAAAAGGGAGTACAGATTAAACACTCTTTTAAAGAAATTAAAGAAAAACTAATTTCTCAGTGTTTAAATGTACAATCTAATACACATTTAGGGCCTTAATGTGTACAGATGCTGAAGCCTTACCAGTTCTCGATAAACACCTTCATTCTTCCCCTCAGGTTTTGTTATCTTTTCTTTCTGGAACACTTCCCTGTTTCGATTCCCTCCAGCATTCACACTGAGATTGCTTCTAGTATTGCCACCACCTCCTCCAAAAGTCTTGGTCTTTAGATAAGAAGAAAAATACCATTTCAGTAAACAACTTGTTAGGAAACTAAACCGTAAGATTAAGTTACTATTGAAAAATGCAATATACCTAAGGTAGCTAAATCTTTATGATTATGCTTTATATAAGCAAATAAAATGTTAATGTCCATAAAACAAAGTAATTTACTAGCTAGCATTTCTCCTCTTCCTTATATCCAGATTAGGTTGTAAAGAAAAAGTTATATAATTTTAATTTTTATGAGTTACTCTGAGGCAAATCATAAAAATAAACTTAAATGGAAAACTAAAGGAAGACATAAAATAACCCATGCATTAAACAGGTTAAGTTCCACAGCAGTTCTATGAAACCAAAAGCAATGAATCAAAGTTATCTGGAAGCTAGAAACAGTAGTTGAAATTTAATAATCTGTATTCATTACCTTAATCTCAGCATCACAAAAAATCCCAATATAGATTGCTTGTTAAAGAAGATTTGCTTATTCAGACTGTACTGTTTGTATAAAGCAAAATTGAATTATAAGAGTCATGCATATTTTAGCAGAGATGGTTAAGTCAAAAACAGATATGCAAAAAAAATATTCTACTGAACTTTCTATACCACAATGCCTTTTTTAGAATTATAGAAGTAGAGCCAGAAGTGACCTCATAAGGTTATCCAGTGCCTCAAGGCAGGATTAGAAGACTAAATGCACTCCATCCTACAGTAGGACCCAAAGATTTAAATTTAGATTATGCTGTTCTAAATATCTCCAAGATAAACATAACAATGGCAGGTACTATGCATTGAGAAAAATCCTTCAACTAAAATGATATGATACAGTAACTAAAATACTGTAGCAAATGTGCATTCTAACCTCCTTGCTCTTCGCTACTTCTGCAATGGCAGCTGTTCTTTGTTTTTCAAATTCATCATTCTCTCCAACGGTTTTAGTGGCACTTGTTACTTGCAGAGTCTTTCTTCGATCAAGTTCCCTGCTGTCCACTTGGACATGAGACACGCATTTCTGGCAATGCAAAAGGAAGCTTAAAAGAAATCCACTCTCCTGTCTATTTCCCATTACAAAATAAAATTCTGGTATTTCATTAGAACAGTACAATTCTCCCAAAGACTTTGATCACAAAAAATTGTAGGACAACTAGCTTTCTTGGTTGACAGCATGGTCCATGGGAAATGCATACTGGCCTTCAGAATTCTACTTCAAGTACAGGAAGAAGAGATCAAAGTTATGCCACATACTCTTACCCTCTAAGAACAGAAGATATGCTTGAAAAACATGATCAAAAAAGATTAAAAGAAAAAGTTTGAAAGTCTCAGTACAAATAAAAAGTTATTAACTTTGATGAAACTGTTAGGCATAGGGATTCATTAAATAAACATATAAATTGAAATGATCTGATCATCATTACACCAGTAATTTCAGTTGAAGCAATAAATGCTGAACACTACTAAAACCTTGTCATTTAAGCCCTTATCCTTAGGCATCTTGGTTTAGATTCATATTCAATGTTGACAAAATTTTGACAGAAGAAAATCATTTCCTGCTCAAGTTGTTCCTGTTTGTAATGTGGTCGAAAGACAACCAGTGTTGAACTATTCTCTTAAATTATCTGGATGATTTGATTAAGTTTAATACTATGGTAGGGATCAAAGAATCCAGCAATATCTTCACTATGTTCCCACAGTTAGCAGGACTTCAAACAAAGCACCTGAAACCCAAACTTGTCTCTGTGAAACATAAGTAAAAAGGGACAAACTAGATACAGCTTACTTTACTTTAGAAACTCCAAGATATTAGGCACTGAACAAAAAGGATTAATATATGCCAGTATTGGACAATATTCTTAATATTGGCATTGTTAATCAAGATATACAAAGTGAAGCAAATCATTTACTTATAAAGCATCAAAGCTTGATATTGGTTTCCATCTAATAAATCCAAATAGGGTTTCTATCAATTAGTTTTAGAAACATTTATCTTCCTTGTAATTTGTACATGAAAGTAAAGGAGAAAAGTCTATCATACCTGTCCAAAAGGCACAAAAGGAGGTGGTCCACCTTCTGTTCCAATATTACTTCTATTGTGCTTTGCTAAACTCTATAAAAGATGTCAAAAAGTTTTTAATTAACAAGCCGCAAATGAAAACATATCAAACTTTCTCTGATAAATGCCTGTTTTGGGGAAGTAGATAGAAATTGTAAGATTAAAAACATCATCTTGAACATTATAAAAAAAAAAGTCTGCTTTATACTTTTTATCAAGCATTTGGCCCGAGTAATGAACTTTAAAACAAGAAGCGCCCTTTGTATTTCTTATCTAATTTCTTAACTTAAGAATTATTCAGTCAGCTGAGGCAGCTTGGGCTCCAATGCAGACTTATGAAGCAATAATCATACCAGATGCACAATCAACCACCTGCTTACCCTCCAGTTGAGTATCAACCCACACATAATTACAGGAGAACAAAAGACCCAATTGAGAAGTACAGACTGACACTAGTGCAGCTTCCAAGCTGTGCACACATGATCTCACCTTCAATATACCATATTTAAAACCCCCACAAATCTAGCCTAACTGAACTCAGAACACTTGCTTGAAAAGGTATTTATATTCCTTTGCCAATTAGCAGTACCAGAGTATGCAGACAATTTACTGGAAAAGTAAATTCTTGATAACTATTTCCTGTATGTTAATTGGCAAAAATAATTAAAATTGCACAGTTTGTTCATAATTGTTAAGGTACACTGCAAATGTTAGCAAAGAAACATGAGATGGTCTAAGGGGACAGAGTTAGAGCTAGTTCACATTGCTTAATTTGAGAATATACATTTATTAAGAAAATATGAGTTTCTGAAATAATCAACTCTTATGTGAATAATTTGAGTCTTTAGTACTAGCAAGGTATCTGGCAGTAAATATAATATAATGTAATATATAATATTATAATGATAATATAATAATATATAATGTAATATACAGAACCTTCACTCTGCAGGGAAAACAGAGTGAGGAGGTGTCAGTGCAGCAGTCACTATAGGATCAAGGTTTAGAACATATAGTCAGGTAAAAAAGAAGGGTAAATGTGTCATCCCATACGCAATTAATTGCCACAAGAAACAACAGTTCATCTCAGGAAGAGGTAGTCTACCCATATCAGTGTCATGTTGTCAATCCGGCAAGTAGTGTGTGTAGCCACCATATTAGAATCCAAGATAGCTGCCATGAATTCACATTTTGGTCAATATTTGAGCCCCCACTGTGGTTAGTAAATTAATTTCAATGACTTTACTAAAATTGCATGAATGGAGATCAAACGCAATAGTTCCAACATGGTAGTCATTTTGGATTCCAAGACAGCTGCTGCGAATTTAGTTTTGTACACTGTTAGATACCCAAAAGGTCTGCAAAATTGCTATAACAACTGTGTTCCATTTCAGATTACCTGGACATGAAAACCTCTAATGGAAACTGTCGACAAGAGACTTGTCCTTATCACCCTTAAACAGACATTACAACAAGTGGGGCCAATAGCATCACTGAGTCCAGCAAAGTATGGGAGGGAAGGTATGGCTTAGAATCTACAAGATGCATCATATGTCTTGAAGTAGGCTCACAGCCAATGATTAGCTAAAGTATGCCTGCTAGAATTGTG
Organism: Caiman crocodilus; assembly: GCA_030014935.1. Classification (NCBI taxonomy): domain Eukaryota; kingdom Metazoa; phylum Chordata; order Crocodylia; family Alligatoridae; genus Caiman; species Caiman crocodilus. Next base: position 137,528,657 of record JAGPOW010003316.1, read on the forward strand.
CAAATAAATGAGACACCCGTTCAACATAGGACAGTTGCTGAATTTGTGCTGCAATTTTCTGAAAGTCTCAACTGGCACCATTCTTGCTACCATTCTTTTGTGTGTAAAAAAAAAAAAAAAAAAAAAAGACATATTGATAGACTGTTAAGAAAGTCACGAAAGGTAGACAATGAAAGGGAAACCATACCAATAATATCAAGTGAAGAACACACTGGGACATGAAGCAGATCATCTACTCCAACAGTTCACTGGATGATAGAATATTTCTGGCAGAATATGCACAATAAGAGACTGAGTCGAGTGTTATTGTTTGAATCAGCCAATGGAATATACAAGCTGGCAGAGAAGAATAAAGCGTTGCATTGCTGAGTTGGTATCAAAGATCTAATAGCTCCTGAGGCACATATTTCTATGCTGAACGCACACAGGAGGAACAATGAAAGCAACCAGTCTCTCCTTCCCATTCACATGTGGAGATAATGCAAGAATATTTTCTTTCTCCTTAAGTGAGAGCATGGCATCAAATGATTGATGAACTGGATGCTGGTTTTGCACAGAAAAATGTACAGAGTCTGAAAAATATACTTGAAAGATACTGTGATTTAGCAGAAGATGAAGGTGGCAAATGTCCTCTGACTACAGAAAGACAAATGAACCAAAACTTCAGACTTACTACAAGACAGCCATTCGGTTTCAGCACCAAAGAAATGCAAATCTTCCACTCCTTACCTTCCAAACTGTTAGAGCTGGTAAAGCCATACAAGCAGTTGTAACTTCACATATAAAGCTGTTATACACGATGAGGAAGCTGTTGGCAGTTCAGAGAAGAGTTTTTGGGCACATGAAACTTGTACTATGCTATGCCAAATTAAAGCAGATCTGAAAGTTATAGCCAGCATGAAGGGACACAGCAACCTGAATTAAGAGTAAGCCCAAAAATGTTTTTCTGATGGCTTTTACATATTGATCCATTTGATTTTGTAAGATGAGAATGAAAACTTAGCTGTTGAAAATCATGTGTAAGATAAGAATCTAGACAGAGATGTACTGAATATTAAGGTTGTGAAAAATATTGGCGGCTATTTCATTTAATTTTGGATTCGGACATTTCAGAGGCCAAAACACTGAATCTGAAATGAAACACAAGGCTCCAAAAGAGATCTGATACAAAATAGATCCATCCAAAATGTTTCAGACATGTTTTGGAGGCGGGCTTGCAGGGAAAGAGAAACTAAGAAGGCAGAGAGGAAGGGAGAGGGGAAGGACTGCTCTGATATTGACATCTGTCATTGGCCAGTGACAACAATCTGTCCCTGAGGTCCCTTCCAACCCCAGCGTTTTAGGGGACAGACAGAGAAGCACCATAAAAGGCTGTTTGTGAACTGCTGTCTGACATTTTGCAGCTGCGTCTGTGCCTATGTAGCAGCAGGAGCAGCTTGGTAGTGCCTTCCCATCAAGTTGTAGTCAATCCTTTCCTACTTACCTTTGCCTACTCTCCCTGTTGTTATCTCTTGCAACTTTCTTTCCCCCAAATCCTGTTATTTGTTCTTATTTACCCACCCCAAATGAAAAGCAGTGGTTTACCTGGCACTGTCTCATCACTGTACACTGCAGGAAAGCACTACACATACATTACACACACATGCACACATTTTTTCCGGCACACAAAGTATGAAGCATGTGGGAAAGGCAGGTGGCTAAGTCTTCTAGCAGGGGAACAGGAAAGGACAGAAGAGAGCTATAAGTTCCCCTACTCCAAACTCCTATGTATCCTCTTTCCGAACACTAGCAGGCATGAAGCTTCTAGTGCTAGAGGCAGCAAGGAGGTGGGACCAGTGCCTGCATATGCACCCCTTACAATAACACCAGCCATAACAATAACCCCCAGGACCACCATCATGACAAGCAGCACAGCATGATAGTCTCCTTTACCTCCATTTCAATTCCCAGCCTGAACCCGAGAGGAGAAGCTGGATCTGGAAGCAGGGGACCCGAGTGTCCTAGCAAAAGAAATTGTGGGGAACAAGGAAGAATTTGACTTTGTGCTCTACTCCTCTCCAAGTTCCCCATCTCCTTCCCTGGAAGGCAGTTTGGACGATGTTGACATTAAGGTTGTGGAGGCAAGTGGCTCAGATGAATCAGCTCCTCCTGTTGTTGTGCCTCTGCCTGCTGAGAAGGGGGATCAGGCAGAATCCACACCCACACCCCAGAAGTGAGGAGATAGTGTGGTGTGGGATCATTTTGAGGTAGCAGATGATCCCACATATGCTATCTGCCTGCACTGCTGATGTAAGACCAGATGGGGTAAGGAGGTGAAACACTTGAGCATCACGGGGATGCTGATGCATCTCAAGAGGCACCACCCCCTTGCCCTTGCTTCTCCTCAGCCTGGCACCGGTGGGAGCATGCCCAAAGGGAAGTACCCCTCACTCCAAAGCCTCCATCCCCAAGAAGCAGAGGCAGGCCACCCTGAAACAGTGGGGCAAAGGTGGATAGGAAAGGGGGCATGTTGCAAAGGTGAGCAAGATCCCCCAGAGCATCAGAGAGATGCTTGTTTTGGATGGCTAGTCCTTCTCCCTAGTTGAGTGGCCAGGGTTCAGGCAACTCATGGAGCTCACAACCCTGGCAGAGTGCAGCTTTAGGTCATTCCCAAGACCTGGGAACTCCTCCTCCCCCATAGCTTCAGGCCATACTTCCAAGTTGGTCCTGGCATGGGAGCTCAGCAGGGAGATGTTCTTCCCCTGTTGGCTGGTGATGCAGTGAGAACAGGGCATTAAATGTTTGGTTTTTTTAGTTTTAAAAAGGAAATGGGTGCGAACAGAGTGAGGAGAGTGGCGCTCACTCTATCCACACGTGGAGCTTGGGGAAGCCCAGCAGTGAGAAGTTCACTTTTAGGAATACCAGCTGCTCCCCCAAACTAGGATCCACAGAAGTGTGGTGGGGTGTCACAATACCCCCAGAGGCTAGCATGCAATGCAGGCAAGAAAGCCAGGCACATCCCCAGCAACGCCCCCTTCCATCCAGGAAGGGCACACACAGCAACTGCAGACGCTTCCTCAGCTTGATGAAGCATTTTAAACCCAAAAGCCCATGCCTCGCAGATGGCACCCCAGGCATCTAAGCTCACCTAAAGTATCACACCTCTGCAGCAACCAACAAGTCACAGGCCTCTCAAAGCTCTTACATGTCTGGACTTTCTCTAGCCAGGACTGTGCATGCGTGTGGTGACTGGAAGTTATACAGCACCTCCCACCTGCCTTTCATCAGGTAGGTCCTCGGGACTGGCATTTCTTGAGGGCTTCTGTGCCACCAGCAGTAACCCAATAGATTTAATCCAGTTCATGATATTGCGTCAGAATTGCTTGAACAAGTGCATGCATTTCTATTTGGATTTCACAGTGTCACTAGTTGCATCATCACCAGCCAGTTCAGTGGTCATGCTAAGAAAACTGCTTGAAAAGTATTCGTTCAACATCCACATCTACTGACAGGTCTAGGAAGTAAGCCTGATATTGATAAGGATTTGTGCAGTTGCGTAGAAAAGCCTGTTGTGTTGCTATATCAGCTGTCAACATCTTTGAAGACCCTTCTGGATGTTACGATGAAATTATTCCATCAAGGAAAAACTCAGGATAAATTTCTGCCTACATATGACACTCTTGTGCTTCACATACATAGAGCCAAATACCAGTCTTGCATGACAAAGTACATTTGAACCTAATCTACCATTCCTATCACCTGACCAATGGGGATGGAAAGCTGAAAATGACAGTTATGTTCCTATCATAAATATGCTTGAACTATTACTAGCAGAATACCTTTAGATAAGTTGCAAGAACAAGATGAAACGTCAGAGACCAGTAGGCTTGTGCAAGCATGTTAATATGCTATGCACTTCTGGCTGCAAGTGCTATGAGACATCATGTTGCAATCCATGTAATAACTAACAGGATTCAGAAACAGATTCAAGTGATGAAGAGATTTGAAAAACTGCACTGGCTCTCTGCATTGTTATATATACCATGGTATTACCATTGTTATCACTGAAGACTATTAGACTACTATTAGACTATTATATTTTCCTACTGCCTTGAGCTGAACATATATCAGTGTATTTCACTGCCATTGAGTTATATGTTATTAATATCTGACTTACCTACATTTTGAAATGAAATTTAACATGGTATCATCTTATTCAATGCAACTTGAACATGCAGGCTAGCCTGAACTATAGTGTTTTCAGTACTGTAGGAGTCAGAGTTATACTACCCCAAGCCCCTTCCCAGCTGCGCACCCCAAAGTGCATGTATAGCCACTGCTGCCACAGAGCCCAGCTCAGCTTCTGGACCCCTGTGCAACTTGTTTGCCTGCCATATCCAGCCCTGGCTGTGGACAGCTGCTGCCTGCCATGAAGCCTGGGATGCTTGCAGCAGGGCTTACAGCCTCTTAGCTGCCTACTGCAAGCAGTCTGGGCTCTGTGGCTGGTGATAGCTGCCCAGAGTCCAGACCAGCTGTGGTGTGCCAAGCAAACTGGTCTTGTGTGCCATGTTCTGGCACATGTGCTAGGGTTGCCAACCCTTACCCTAATACTAAAACCTCACAAATTCTATCACTACAATTTCATAGCAGACCTAAAGGCTGCAACCAGCTGCACCAGGCTCTGAAGTCCCAGCCAGATTCTGTGGTGGTGGCGGCTGCAGAGGCTACACGCAAGCCTACAGACAGAAGGCAGGGATGGAGCTGGGGTTGCACTGCCCCAAGCCCCCTCCTAGCTATGTGCCCCACCAAGGCATGTGTGCAGCCGCCACCACCATGGAGAAGTTCTAGAGCCTCGTGCAGCTGTTTGCAGTCTCCCAACTGCCTGCCACAGCTGGTTCTGGCTCTGAGCAACTGCAGCAGGCAGTGAGCAGGCTGCAAACAACAGGGTCCATGCAACCAGCTGCACTGGCTCCATACCAACAAAAGCTGCATGACTGTCTTAGGAAGGACAGGAAGGGACCTACAGCAACACAACCCTGGGCCCTCCCCTGTTGTCCATCCAGAGGCACGCACGCACCTGCCTCCAGCAATAAGTCCATCTGAGACTGTCTCTTGGCATGGCAACTCGAGGCATGGGTGGAAGCTGGGGTGTTTCTAGCACTCAGGCCAAAAACATTGCTGACCCCTGTATAACAGTACTGTTTACTAAGTTATTTAATTATACTGAGAAGATATATACACAGGCTAATGTGTCATCCATCTTAGACTCTAATATGCCTACCATGATGGAAATTATAAGGTTGATCTCCTCAGTTCATATACAATGCTGGTTTGGCCACTAGAACTAATTTTCTAACTCTAGTGAGGGGTGAAATATTGCCCAAAATGTGAATTTACTGCAGCCATCTTGGATTCCAATATGGCAGCTATAAGAACTACTTGCCAGGTTGCAACACGCCTTTTTTGACACGGGTTCACTACCTCTACCTGAAATGCACAGTTGCCACTTGTAGCAATGAGTTGCAAATGACAACAAAATCTAGAGACCTTATTGGTCAATTTATACTCTCCTAATAGATGTACAGAAGGCTGGCCGCAACATCAAATGCACAGGGCCAGGATCTGTGGCTATTTATTTGTTTTTAACTTTAAAACTCAAATTAACATTGGATGATCTTATTCGAGAAATTACGATATGTGATAATATTTCACAAGTTTTATATTTTAAATGCATTTTATTTATTTTCCAATGCAAATTTATTTTTAAATGCAAACTAAAACCCTAATTTACATTTCAGCAGGATTATTCTACACGTACATTTATACAAACTTAAGCCTTTTGAGGATTAGGGATAAATTGGATTCCAAACAAATTTACCAAACCTGTGCACTCCAAATTTCACAAATACAAAGTTATTATTATTATATTATGTTTACATTACAGAAGCACTTGGAGGATACAATAAAGATCAGTCCACATGTCCAAGAATCACGCGAGAATGTAGCCTGTCTCCACAGCTATCTGATGCATATGCCCCACTGTCACCGCCCAATTCTCTTAGTAAAGATTAGTTTCTTAAAGTATTTAAATAACATAAGTTCACATTTTGTGCAGTGTATCAATTTATTCTCTAATTCTAACAACAGTGGCACAATGCAGTGACATTTCTATTCAGGTATCCACTTTGTTACCCTGTAACTTTTTATACAAGGTATTTGAAACAGTAAAAGAAATAAAACCATTAACAATTATTTTAACATTTTACAAATCAGCTAAAATGGAGATGTTCAACACTATCTTTCTGTTCCTTATTGTCCATTTTTGCATTGTTTTCCCTAAAAATTAAATTGTATATAAAATAGTTTTGTTTAGGTTTTGAAGGCTGATCTAATATTTAAATTAATAAGTGTCAATTTTGATATTAGAAAGATATAATGTTATGACAATACTGTATTGTGAAATTATGTTCTAGTATAGTCTAGTATCTACTATAAACAATATTAATAATAAAAGTATTGAATATGATTATCCTATGCAATTACATATGATGCATTACTATCCTTGATATTCTGATCTGTTTCTTTTACAACCAATTTTTCATGTCAGGCCAAAATAGAATATTTTTCTTAATCTTATGAATTTCTTGAAAAGTTAACAAGACATGTTTTCCAGCATTGGATCATAGCACCTGATAATGTAATCAAGAAATATGTTTCAAAAACGATTTTAAAGTTTTCCATATTGCAGCAATTTGAGGAAATTTTGATATAAAACCAGTTTAATTTAGCAGAAAACTATGAACAGACACTTGCAAAAAAATTACTACTCAAAGTAATAAGCTCATATCTCCAAATATTCTAAGCATAGTTTACTAGCCTGAATACTGAGCGAGTCAGAATGTTTTTCATGATAAGACAATAATATGTATAGGTCTTTTGTCTATGCTTATATGAAAGATACCATAGTTTTAAAGAACTGTCTCTGTCATTACATAATAAAAATATTACTATCCATAGGCCACTGAAAAATTCCTGTATGAAACAAGTTTACTAGGCCTCTAAATATATTTGCCAGACTGTGGAATTGCAATGTCCTACCCCAAAGAGAAGTGAAAATTCAGGTCTGCCATTTGAAAGGAGTTAATTCAGGGAACTCTAAAAAGAGGCATCTTACTCAAGATCTAGGGTGGGATGTAGAAAAAGTAGTGCATCAAAACAGAGGAATGTATGGTTTTTATGCCATAGTGCTATTAATGTAGTATCCAAGATGGACTTCACGCTCTTTTTGAAGGAAACAAAAACAACAGATTTGACAATTAAAAAACAACTGTAATTTAATATAGGTAAAAGGAATTATATAATATTTAACATAAAAAGTGATTTCTATAGTCCTTTCATAAGCATCTATGTCCTTCAAAAATACAATCTATAAAAATGTTTTATAGTAGGAATAGGGAACCCCCCGAGCACACATGCCAGAGCATGGCACATGAAGTCATTTTGCTTGGCAGACGTGCCTTGGGGCAGATGGTGGGGAAGTGGCCAAGACTGCACCACCACAAGGATGCCTTGCAGTTACCCTGCCAGGTGCATCTGGTACAACAACATCTTACAAGGTGAGACTGCAAGTGTTTTTGGCACTCTGCCCAAAAACATTGTGCACCCCTGCTTTGTTTTGAATAGTATTGAAAACAGTACTACAGTTCACTGCAGAAGTGTCTGAAATTCCCTGGAGATGACAATCTAGGAACTGGATCATTTGAGTAGGGTTAATTCTCTTTACTTGAAGAGGCCAATCTTTTGGAAAGCATCCCAATGCAAGAAAACTCTGAAGAACATGATTAAGTTTAAGCACCTGCTTCAACGCTTTTCTAAATCAGGGTCATGAGGAGCACCTGTGAAAAAGACTGGTCCAAGTTATCACTGAAGTAAATTGCTTAACAGATTCAGAAAATGATTACCTATTTATAGGAATAAAAATAGCATGTGCAATTACACCAGATAGGAAACAATTACAAGGACTGTTAAATCCTTAAGATTCAGGTATATGACTACCTTGAATCTACAAGCCCTCTTCCTACTGATAAATATTTCCGCAATTGTATACAGGATTTAGACACTTCCTTCTGAAGCATTCAGCACTAGCTCTTGTATGAGACAGAAAATATAAAGGATCCCCCAAGGTTTCATACCACCCTTTCAAGGGTGCCACAGCCTGGACACTGCCACAGTGGTGACCAGGTGAAATTGCCCCACATGACTTGTACAATTCAGATAAGCCTCAAGGAGCGCATCCCCTAGGTGCACACGTGCAGTTTGGGGCGCTGCAGACCCATCTGCAGCACCACAAGCAGCACACACCATACATGCAGGTTTTTTTCCATGCTGCTAATTCACAGCCCAGTGAGGTTTTTTTTGAACGCAGGAGTTTAAGGGGTCAAAAACACCTGCTTCAGAAAAAAAGTGGGGCAGCAAACAAGGCAGCAGCATTCACCAGCCAAAAACAGTCTGGCCAACCCAACCAGACCCATGCTCCAGCTGCTTGCCAGGCTCTGTGCACCCAGATCACCACTGCTGGAGCTCCAGGAGGCATCCATGACCACAGGAAAGGCCAGCCCAGGTGCTCTCCTACCCTACCCGGGGCAATGACCAGAGCAGTGTGTGCAAGGACGTTCCTCAGGGACAAGTAGCAGCAGCATAACTATGTACTGTTGCTATCTGTCCCCAGGGAAATGCACATGTGCATTCATCTGGATGCGCCCAAGCAGGCAGAAGCACCCAGTCCTGCAGCAGCTCTTCCTGGTTCAAACCTCCCCTTCCTAGAAGCCCATGGAAGCGGGTCTGGATAAGCAGGAAAACCAGGCTTTCCCCACTTACCAGACTCACCCCAAGGATTTGCAGGGAAACATCTGAGAAAGTAGGAAAAGCCACATAAGTGCTCTCAGGGTTTGAAGGTCCCCATCCTGCCTGGAAATTCCCAGGGAACACAGGACCCAGCCCTTCAAGCCCCACAAGAAAACAATGCCTTTCATTCCAGACCATAAAGGAAGAGAGCAAGGAATAAACGTGTTTTTCCAAACGAAACATAACAGCCATGTTTGTGACACAATACTTAGGGCATACACAGAGGTCACCCAATGAAGTGGATCAACTGTGGTGGGATGTGTCCTGGTACAGCTGATTTGCTTTATTGGGCAAAACGCACGTTATCAATCATCCCAGAGGCCCAAACCTGGTGGACAACAAGAGACACATTCCCCAGTTGCATAGGAATACCTAGGGATTTCTCAAGGCACATTTATCTTAACAAGGGAAAGTCTGCCAGGGGGGAAAGGCAGCAATTCCCCAGAGCATGAACTCCAAGGGCTTGAGAGGGCTGATCCTGCAAGGGAATTCCTGGGGCACATAATCAGACCTTCAAGCCCCAGAAGCACCTATTTGAGGTGGCTGGAGAATTTGGGCAGTTCCAGGCTGACCATGCTCTCCCACCATAAAGCTGAGACATTGTCACAGTAAAGTAACAAAAATTGATACCACCTATGTTGTGCCCACAAATTTTAGGCACCTGTAGAGATCTATTTCCTGGGTCATTGTGCCACCATCAAAAATTTTAAAGCAGTACAAACGTGCTATCAGTTTCCACCCTTACTGGTTCAGTGCCATAGCAGTGCCTATTACAAGGAGTCAGCTTGAGAGACCTGGTTGCATGCGCACTCCTCATTAGAGTAAATTGACAATGGAGTCAAATTAATTGACATCAATCATATTATATGTCCACAACCATACACAATATCCTGGAGGGGGAAAAAAGTGATATAATTTTATATTTGCCTTTTCACCACCTTTCCCTTACTTTATCTGCTGTTCTTGGATTTTTCTATTAAAATCAACAATTAAAAAATTCCCTGATAAATTCAAGGTCAGTTAAGCAAAAAGATTATATCCATTCAACAGCTCTGTTTTCAGTACTTATCGTATAGTTTCCCCCATCACTTAATTTTGAGTTTAATGTATGTATTATATAGTCTATATGAATAAAAAATATAAAAGACCCATCCAACTGTCATCCATCATCTAAAACAGTTTGCAAGTATCCATGTGGGCCATTTACCGCTTTCCCTATTAGTTAATCAAGGTGTTCTTAGGAATGAAACGGAAGGGGAGTAAGCAATTACTCAGTGTCTCACAGCTGAAAGGATAAAATAGATTATCCTTCAGTCCTACAGTATTGACAATATTTTGATAACAGAGGATAATGGACAGATCTTTGGTCTATAATTCTAAACACTCGTACAAGTATCCTTTGGATTAAATCCAGCATACTTTTTTATTTATTTATTTATTTATTTTTACAAACAACATCAAATAACACTTCTGTATTACTTAAGGAATCAAGAAATTTAATATACGAGCAACTGCTGAATCACTGACATCTCTAATAACCCCAATAGCAATACAAAACAACTATTTTTATGTAATCAGAATAAAAGCTGCTGACACTTCTTAGTTTGTTAAACACTATGACGGACAATCTAAGAAAAATCAGAAGTTAAAATAAAAGTTTGTTTATATAAATAGCAGTATATTGAAAAGTATCCTGAAACAACAAAGTAGTCTAGATAAACAAGTAAAATCATTAAGGACCATTAAAGATCAATCCCATGATGCCACTTGCTCAGCTGAATTCCACTCTGAGATCTTACATTAACAGGTTCTCACCCCAAACATCACCACTAAATAGTACGTATTAGTAAGTATGCATACGTAAGCTCAGTCTCATTAGGAAAAATATGAAGCGATGAATATTTGGAATTTTAATTAAAGGAGGATTTCAGAATCATGCCCATTCATACAAGTGTGAGATGGCAGTCATTTTGAAACAGGTTCGATCTTTGCATAGTCTTATCCCTCAGAAAAAAACAACAACCCTCAAATACATGCACATGAAAGGAAGAGTAAAGAAGGCAGGCTGAAACAAAGCTACAGAGGCTGCAAGGGAATGTGGGTGTCAAGAAGGCACAGGGGCTTTGAAGTAGATATTCTACAAGCACGTGACAGACTGTGTTCTACCCAGTCCATTTACTTTACTCTGATGGAATAAAGCAGAACTCCGTTTCATTGTAATCCACCTGCTTTTCACTCCTTCAAAGCAGGTACATAGAGATTAATCTGACTATACAAGTTCATATAAAATAGACTTAATATTTTGTATCTTCATATATTTACAATTACCACATGGGTCCTTCATTTGCTGTTCTGACAGTATTTTTATTTGAAAAAGATAACAGGGAATTCTTTGACAAAAAACTACATTATGATTAAATTAAATACTGTACAAGAAATGTGGCAGGGATTGCAAAACAACGCAGTATAAGCACAAAACAGCCTGAATTAAAAGGCAGACTCCAAATAAATGTATTTATGTAAGTATAGAGAATTGACAGCTAGCTCACCCAAGCCACTTTCACTCTGTTCTATAGCGATGTTTTGGGTGAGTAAAAATAATCTCATATCTTTGACCCATGACAGACATTAAAACAATGGTATGCCTGCAACTGGAAGAATTTTATGCCCAAACACTGAGCCTAATGCCACGTCATGCATGCATGGCAGGAGCGGCTCGTAAAATTTTGCCAGTCCCTGCCACACCGCTGCTGAGCTGCTCCCAGACCAATACTGGGGATCAGATGAGGGACCTGATCCAGGTCCAGTGACACTACTGCCAGACCTAGTCTGGACAGTCCAGGTCCAGTTTTAGACCCAGGCTGTTGGGATCAGGTCCAAAAATCAGCTGCTTGTTGGGCCAGCCCTAGCAGTCCTGGTTAAATTAAAGACCGAGGCTGTTAGGCCAGGTCAGACAACCAGCTGGTTGTCCGCCTAACCTGGGAGAGCCTAGCTGCATACCACGCATAGATAGAACTGAGAGGTTACGCAGCTTCAAGACCTTGGGATTAGGAAGCCTTGCCTCCACCCCAGGTCCCTGTGCCCTGGGACATCTAAAAAGTGGATCACCCAGCACTATGGACTGCACTACACTGTCCCACCATCCGAGGCTGAATCAGGCAGTGGAAGCCAGGGGAAGAAGGGTGGGTGCAACCAGAAAAGGGGGCAGAGATGGGAACCTGGGGGGAACCCAGGCCACCAGCTGGGTGGTGGATAGCTCTGCTCCAGAAGTGTTCTAAAATACTCAAATGTCAGACACTAAAGAGCAACTAATTCTGTGGGCTTCTCATAAAATGCACTTGCGTTAAAAACAAAATTCCAATTTATAGCACAATTAAAACCACCTTTCATTAAATCTTTCCAAATAATAAATCTGTAGCAAATTCAAGAAATGCAATTTGCATCCTCTTTGAGGTTATTACTTAAGGATTACAATTTCAGAATAGTCTGGCATAGTTTAGAGGGTTGGTTTTTATTTTTAAGAAGAAATGAAATAATTATTAGGGGACACAGCTACCTTATTTTTGTAATTATATTCATGGATATTTTTCAAAGATGGCTTGTTATTAATACATTTTTCATATGCTTATTCATGCTTTTATTCCATCATTCACTATATGGTAGCAGGACCAATTGGTATTCAGTCTCCTTTTCTTCAATTTTATACTTAATTTCTTCCCTCACACTGCTTTTGAACTCCATAACATGTTCAGACACCGAGTCACTATACACACAGAGTCTGAACTGAGTTCTTACTCTTTCTGTTCAATAAAAGCATACCTATTTTTTTGCAGAAAAATAGCAAAAAATAAGGAGTTTTCCTGCATTAATCTTTCACTTCGACATGCTTTTTCCTTCTTTTTCTTTCTCCCATGAGAAAAAATACACTACAAAATAATTAACCCTCAAGTTGTTTCACTTGCAGAAAAATAAAAACTGATACCTAAAATCAATATAATATGCTTTTCCAAGGAAGTTGCAGTTTTTAATTCATGAAATAATTTAACTAAAAATACATACTATAGAAAAATGTATTGGATATATGCTGTAAAATAAGTTTGCAATGGCTATTATTTCAGTCAGTAACATCATTTCACAAGATTTTTTGTTGTCATTTTGTAACATGTATGAAGTTATGTACTATACATGCTGTAAAAAAGGCCTTACTACACCCTGACCAAAAAGATGATATTCTCAAAATGAATGTAACATAGATTTCATAGACATTAGGGCTGGAAGGAACCTCACAAGATCATCTGTTCCAGCCCCTGGCACCAAGGGCCAGAAAGTCAGCTGGGGTCAAACGATCCCAGCAAGATAGGTATCCAAGTGCTTCTTACAAGTTTCCAAAGTAAGTGCTTGCATGACTTCTGGGGGGAATCTATTCTAGGCTCTGGGGACTCAGACAGTAAATAAGTTTTTTCTTGTGTCCAGCTTAAAATGGCCTTCCAGGAGTTTGTGACCATTAGACTTCGTCTTCCCTGGTGAACAAACACTCTCCCAGTTCCTGATGCCCACCCCTTATATACTTATAAGCTGCCACAAAGTTCTCTCTGAGCCTGCGCTTCTCTAGGCTGTAGAGTCCCATGCCTCTCAGCCTCTCCTCATAACGTCTGCTGTCTTGCCCTCAAATGATGTGCGCATGGTTATTCTCTGGACTCTCTCAGACTTCTTCACATCCTTTCTAAAGCATGGAGCCCAGAACTGGATGCAGTATTCCACCTGCAGCCTCTCCAAGGCCAAGTAAAACGGGAGGATGACTCCTTGGGTGTTGCTTGAGATGCATCAGTAGATGCAAGCCGGGGTTTTGCTGCAGCACCGCAATGGTGGCTCATGTTCATCTTGTGGTGAACCATAACTCCCAAGTCTCTTTCAGTCATGGTGCTAGTGAATGTAGCACTACCAAGCCTATAAGCATGGTGTGGATTCCCCCCCTCTCTCAAGGTGGAGCACCTTGAATTTCTTCACGTTGAATGCCATCAGGTTTGATCTACCCACCTTGCAAGCCTGTCCAGGTCCGCCTGGATTGCTAGCCTGTCCTCTAGTGTAACCACAGTTCCCCATAATTTGGTGTCATCAATTAATTTAGCCAGTACGCTTCTGATATCTGTATCCAGATCATTTATAAATATATTAAAGAACCATTCCAAGTACAGAGCCCTGGGGGAATGCCACTGGTCATTGTGCACCATGCTGACACAGTTCCATTGACTATCACTCTCTGGGTCCGATCATGGAGCCAGTTCTCCAGCCATCGGACCATAAGGTGTCGAGGCCACAGTTCCCCAGTTTTACCATGTGGACATCACAGAAAACCAAGTCAAAGGCTTTTCTGAAGTCCAAATATATGACATCAACCTCCTCTCCTTTGTCCAGGTGATGCGTCATCACTTGATCATAGAAGGAAATGAAATTGGCCAGGCAAGACCTAACCTCAACAAAGCCATGTTGGCAGTTTCTCAGAATGTTGCATTCTGTTACCCTGTTAATGGTTTTTTCAATGATTTTTTCCAATATCTTGCCAAGGACTGAGGTCAAACTGATTGGCCTGTAGGTCCCTGGATCTTCCTTCCTCCCTTTCTTGAAAGCAGGCATCACATTGGCCCTCTTCCAAGCATCATGAGTTCCGAGCCCTCCTAGGCATCATGAGTTCTCAAATATCCTCACCATTGGCTGCGCTATAATGTTAGCCAGTTCCTTAAGCACTCTTGGGTCCATTCCATTCAGGCCAGCTGATTTGTGGATGTCCAGCCTCTCAAAATGTTCCCTCATGAGATCTTCATCAATGTGCTCACCCATATCCTAGCAATTCTGCATCTTATTAGGCCAGGCTTGTCCAACATACGGCCCACAGGACACTGCGTAGCCCGCTAAGCCATTTTCTTTGGCCCGAGGTCCCTCGCTCAGGACAGGCAAGGAGTCCCAGCGCCTGCTCCATGCTCCATAGCAGCGGTGGGGCAGCAGCAAGGCGAGGCGGGCAGGGCTGGCCTATGGGCCTCAACCAGCAGCAAGGAAAGGGGAGCTGCTTACCCGTGTGAGGCCAGGCTCAACAGTGAGCCGGGTTCTGCCGCCACTGCCCCAAGAGCTGTGCGGAGCAAGGCTGCCCCAGCAGTGCCTGATTGGACGAGCTGGGGACAGTGCATACAACTTCTTCTCTGGCTCCACCGCTTGCCCCCAGTGTGAAGCTGGGGAAGCTGCAGCATGGCCCGTGCCCTGCCCGCATACATGGTGGACAGAGGCATGGGGTAAGTTCCCGCACGGAACTGGGGGCGCCTTGGGGCCGGGCCAGGGCTGCGGGATGTGTGGTTGCCGGAGCTGGGCTGGGCTGGGCGGGAAGCAGGAGAAGCCCGGCCCAGAGGCTGCATTTGTCCCTCAGACCAGGACATCCAGGATGGAGACATACAAGGGAGAGCACACATGCACACACACACACACATATGCATGCATGCTGAAGTGTGTGGCAGTGAGCAGAGCCAAAACAGCTGTCAGGAGCACAGTGCCTCTCACCACAGCCAGGGCTGCAGACTGGGGCGCTGGCCAGACTGGGAACACTGCATGGGTTCTGTCAGCCTCGCACCTCTAGCCTTGTCCCCGTCCCCATCCTGACACCTGCAGCTGCATCCTGGTCATGAGTCCCTGGCTGGGCAGGGGCAGCCAGCCCCAGCCTCACACTCCCCTCTCTGCTTAGAGCAGGATGTGACCAGGCTAGACTAGGCTCTCCACATGGGGCTGCAATGCAGCTGACTTTGACTTAGCCCAGCAGCACACAGCGTGGATGCAGCAGCAGATGCCAGAAAGGGGCCACAGCCATGAGTCAGAGCAGGGCAGACAGAGCACATGCAGCAACCCCAGCCTGGCCAACACCTGAGTCCCCACCCCAGCTCACACCCCTTGCTACAGTGACAAAAGTACCATGTTTCCCAATAGCTGCTTTGACCCTGTCTGCTGCAACACACGTGCTTGGAAGTGCATATGCACACATGCACGCAGCCCCAACCCCCCAGCTCCCTGATTCCTACCAATCTAGTACTTTTGCTTAAATTTTCTCTAATGGCTAGGACACTGAAACAATCTATAAAATCTGGGACTGTCTCAGCCAATCCAGAATATATGGTCACCCTACGTATAAATAGTCTAGATTATTCTCAAAAATGCCCATATTTTGTAACTTTGATTAGTTTCCGCTCTGGCTGATATCTTTTCCACATTTGATCTGTCAACTTGCATTATGCTTCTTTCATTCACTGAGAAGTGAGTAGAAGTGAAAGTGTTTATTTTATTCAAATGTTTGGTATTATTTCATTCGTGCTTTTATATTGTTTTATTTTGGATTTTAACCACATTTCCAGACCCATTACATTGTCACTTCCTGCAACTTCATTGGTGTCAAAGATCATGTGACATCACTTTCTGTAAGGTCTTTGAATATGGCTCACCAACCCACTGGGTAATAAAAAGTTCATGATCCAGCCCCACATTCAAAAAGGTTGTACACCCCTATGTTAGGCACAGTGATCCCATTGGGCTGGTGGAAGACCAACACAAAGTCATTAAGGAGATTCCCTTTTTCTTAAGTGTCAATTGTCAGCTGTCCCATTTGGTTTAGCAGGGGTCCGATGTTACTCTTGTTTTTCTTCTGACTACCCATGTATCTGAAGAAGGACTTTTTGTTGTCCTTGATTCCCGTAGCCAGTTTGAGTTTGGTTTGCCCCCTGGCTTTCCTAGTTTACTCCCTACAGGTGTGGGCCAGTGCTGAATGCTCCTCCTTAGTGATGTTACCTGACTTCCATACCGAATACGTTTCTCTTTTCAGATACAGAGATCCATGAGTCCCCTAACTTAGCCACAGGGGTAGCCCAGCCCTTTTGCTACCATTCCTATGGGCTAGGATGGGCTTCCCTTGTGCTTCACAGATTGCATCCTTACGGAGCAACCACTCATAGTGCACTCCCCTCCTTGTCAGATTATGGCCTCTTGGGGCCTAAGCAACCAGCTTCCTGAGTTTATGAAAGTTGACTTTCCTAAAAATCAAGGATTTCTGCATTGCTGACTGATTTGCCAGCTTTGTGATGGATAAAGTAATCGACTCATGATCGTGGTCTCCCCAGCTTCCCTTCGATTCTCAGGTCACTTACTAGATCGTCTCATTTGGCCAGCACTAGATCCAGGAGTGCCTTACCTCTTTTTGACCTGTAGACTTCTTGAGACTGGTAGAGTTTGTCAATGCAAGTGAGGAAGCTATGCAATCGATTAGATTTGGCAGAGTGATTTTCCCATGATCCTCCCATGTCAGTTGAAGTCACCCATGACAACCATACATCGAGAGCATGTAGCCTCTGCCTGTTCCCTAGCAAATGTGTGGGCAAGATCCTCCTCTTGGTCAAGAAGTCTGTAGTACACTCCTACCATTATACCTCCTATACCACATCCCCCCTGTAATTTAACCCAGAGGGTCTCAAGTTGCCCTTCTTGAGTGCCAAACTCCACTTGTAATAAAGTGTTCACATACAGAGCTACACTCCCACCCTTTCTAGCAACACAAGAATCCTCCTGTACAAGGTATAGCCATCAATACCTGTGGTCCATTCCTAGGTGAAGTTCCACCAGGTCTCCATTATCCCCATGAGACTGTATTCACTTTTGTTTAGCAGAAGGGGCAGTTCACTCTGTTTGCTCCCCAGGCTCCTTGCATTTGTATACAGGCAAGTAAGCCTGCCATTGGAAGCTCTAGGCTTCCCAGCACTACTAGAAAAGTCATGTCACTGGGCTGGGATGGAACAAATTCTCTTGTGCTGCCTGACCTGCTGATTTTGTGATTCATGCTTGGTGGGCCTACAATGATGGTTGTCTGCCAATCCCTTGGCAAACTTAGTTTAAAGCCCTGTCAAGTAGGTCAGCATTCTGGCCAAGAAGAGCTTCTTCCCCATTGGAGTGAGGTGAAGGCTGTCCCTTCCCAACAGGCCAATGCCTCTCTCTCTACCAAAAGCTTTCGCAATGGCACCAGTGCCACAGTCTTCTGTTTAATTTCATCAATTTGTCTCTCCCTCCTGTGCCCATGACCTGTAACCAGGAAGACTGAGGAAAAAACTAATTTGCACCCCAACTCTTTGAGCCCTGCCCCCAGAGCCCGATAGTCACTCATAACGCAGCTGGGATTACGCCAAGCCATGTCATTTGTGCCTACATGGATGAGGAGCACGAGGTAGTGGTTGGAGGGCCAGACAAGTTTCAGGATGCTGTCAGCTACATTCCTGATACAGGCCCCTGGGGACGCACAAGACCTCACGGGCCAAGGGGTCAGGGTGGCAGATCACTCTGTCACCCTCAAGAGGGAGTCACTCATGATGATCACTCTGCATTTCGTTTTTGGGGTGCTTGCAGGCTGTCTTTCTTCCTTGAGTGCTGGAGCTGGTAAGCAACATCAGGATTTGGGGGAAGGGGAAATCAACACACCATTACAGCTGCTCCCCAATGTTGTGTTTCTCGCCTGCCACTCCCTTGATGTTTTTTCAAGTGGGGAGCTGCTTATACTGGCTAAAAAATCCAGGCCTATTGGAGGAATTTCTTCCTGGGGCTCCACCTCCCTTTGAATGCCAACCTCACCACTTCCTAAATGTTACCCATTTTCTTCCTTGGAGTCATAACCCTTGTGGGCAGTAAAGCAGTCCTCCCTACACCACCATGACCCCTGTCAGGCATTTCAGGTCAGTTCATAAGAAGTCTATCTGTGACTCAAATCTTCACAATCCATCACACATACAGGGTTCTTTCCCTTTTATCAATTGATTAGCAGACTCAGAGGTAAATCAACTCAGACCAAACCCATTCATTCATATATGCTAGGGCTGGAAGGGATCTCAACAGCTTACCGAGTCCAAACCCCTGCCTAGGCAGGAAAGAGGGCTGGGGTCAGGTGACCCCAGCCAGATGCCTATCCAGTCTTCTCTTAAAGACCCCCACGATAAGGGAGAGCACCACCTCCCTTGGAAGCCCATTCCAAACTTTGACCACCCTTACCATGAAGATTTTCCTGATATCTAGCCTAAATCTGATATTTGTCAGTTTGTGACCATTGTGCCCTGGTGAAGAGAGCATCTCCAATCCCTTGCTGTGTTCCCCTAATGAATTTGTAGGCAGCCACAAGGTCACCTCTCAGCCTTCTCTTGCAGAGACTGAAGAGATCCAGGTCCCTCAGACTCTCCTCATAGGGCTTGTCCTGTAAGCCCCTGACCATAAGAGTGGCTCTCCTCTGGACCCTCTCAAGTCTATCAACATCCTTCTTGAAGTACAGCACCCAAAACTAGATGCAGTACTCCAACTGCAGTCTGACCAATGCCACATAGAGGGGAAGTATCATTACTTTCCCAGTCGCTGTTCATTAACAGTCTTGGAAGGTACATCAACTGAGGTCTCTTCATTCATTCAGGGTTCGTTCCCCTCAGTCAACTGAATAGTTTCCACAGTAAAGCAACTCAAATCAATTCAATTATTTCATAAACAGTCTGCCAACTGAACATCCATTCATACACTCAGGTTTCACCCCTTTTATCGATTAACTAACAGTCTCTAAAGTAAAACATTTTAACACCATCCACACATGGCTGGCTCCACTGCTCCAGCTCACAATAGGCTCAGGCTTCTACACCTCACACTACCCAGCTCCTCTTCAGCCCAGGCTTTGATCCTTACTCAGGCAAGTTGTACCAGCATTTTGCCTGAGGGTGGCTCTCGACCACTCGTGACTGCTGCTTTGTGTGCTTTCCCCATAGATCGCTGCGGACTGGCACAAGCAGTAGAGTTCTCCAGCATCCTCTCTCCACAGACACTGCAGTCTCTCTCTGGCTGCCCCTCTCCAGATTCGGAAGTACAGCTCCAGGCTTCCCAGTGTCCAATTCGGATAGTGCACATCTGCAAAAGCACAGTAAGTTGCTCTGGCTATGCTCTTCATGTCACCCAAGGTAAGCGGGGAGTGATCTTCATTCCTGGGACCTCTTCTAGGCCCAGAGCTTCTCCCTTCACACCTATAAAACAGCCAACTTCCTCAGTCCTCTACGGACTACTTTCACAACACTCTCCCAGCTGAGAACCTTACTCTAGAGGCTCCAAAGATTCTGTCCATCTTCTTACTGGACAACCTGCCACTGTCTTTTCCAGTTCTCTCCCATAATGAGAAGTGTGGCTCACCTTTATACCATATCTTTTCTCTGTATGTTTTTAGAAATTCAATTAAATTACTTTAATATTAAAAAATTCACAAAAAATCACTTATCTACAGTAAGCATCAATGATATTAAAAGATCACTCCCAAGGTATGTACAGCTATTACATATAATGTCTATCTCTACAGGCATTCAAAATGGTGGACCCAATCTGAATTAGTTCACCTCAGATTGGGAATGGCTTAATCCCATCTACTGAACTCCTGCACGTGTTCAGACCACATCTTCTGAGCTAGGGGCTAGCCTAGCCGCCCACCCCAGTGCCAAGACTGTTTTCTTCCAACACTCCTCCCCCTACCCCCAAGTCAGACTAAGCCAGTTTTAGCTCCTCAATCCTCCCCCCAACCCCACAGATTTCCGATCTTCTCCTGTCCCCAGATCCTGCCTACCCCTCTTGCTAACCTTGAGTTACTGACACTGGATTCCCTGCCCAGGTCCTGACAACAGCAAACAGTTGTATACACCATCGTTCCTGGTCTATGTGCATGCAGCTTGAAGTAAACCGTATAACTACGAACCACGTGTGGCCAATAGCTTTACACATTCCAGACTCCATGTAGGCCTCTTATGGTAGTTACTCAACCTCAGATACACTCACAGAACTAACCACATTGTGACTGTGGTCTTCTGAGGAGAAATTCTTATTTCTGTCTACACTCACTAATGGTCAAAACACTCATATTACACATGGAAATTACAACTTTCTCTAAAACACCAAACTATGACCATTACTGCCAACCCCACCCACATCCAAAACCTTAGACCAGGGGTTCTCAATCCCTGGCCGATGGCCTGGTGCCAGGCTGCTGCAGGTCAGCTGCCAATCTGCAGCACAGTAGGCTGCTGCATCAGAAGTGGCCATGGACCAGCAAACAACAGCCCCGCAGAGCCAGGTGAAGTGGCTGTGGCTCCTTCTGCAGTGCCCATGGCAGCACGCAGTTTGGCCCACCCCTCCCCCCACCTCGGGGGTGGAGATATCCTTATCCATCTTCTGGCAGAAATTTCAACCATGATTGGTTGCAACTGCTGGACTGTGGTCTGCGTGGATAGGCCATGGCATAAAAACTTTGGGAACCCCTGCCCTAGACCATACTGAATTCCAAAATTATTTTCAAAAGACAGCATAGGAACATAAGAATTAGACTTTCACAATACCAGTTTCTAGACCATTTCTATAGATATCGCAACACAAACACCACTGCTCACCTTTGCGTACCTACAGGTCAACAGAAATCTTAGAGGGCCTGCACCAGAGGAAGCAACTGATCATCTAGCCTATTCTATAAACTCCTCATAGTCAATGCAGTTACCCAATCAGGTTAAAGTTTGTAGGAATACCTGAACAGGGAATATTCATGAAGAGAAGCAATTGTGCTCTACCCAAATACTTGCTATGCTTAGCTCACTATTTTACAAAGTGCTACAACACCAGCAAGCAACAGAACAGAACTAGCTCTGAAGCAGTTATTTATGCAAATGTCTATATAGCCAGAAAAAAGGTATCACCACAACAGGAACTAATTTAGCTGGAAGACAGAAAACAAAAGAAGCAATTACCTGAGAATGGAGTTAATATGAGAATAGAAAAAAAAAAAATCAAGTAATGACTAAACCATGAAGACAGGTAGGGGAAAGTGAAAATGCATGAAAGGCAGAATGCAGACAGGAAGACATAGGATTATGAGCAGGTGGATGAACAAGTAGTTAGTAGTAGACCAAGACAGCAAAGACAGAAAACCACCTTGGTGTCAGAAAGAGAACACATGCAGTAAACAGACTGAAACAGAAGAGGTCAAAGGAGCAACTGAGATGAATTAATAGATCAAAGAGTAAGGAGAGAACTACAGAGGAATGGGAAACAAAGAACAAAATTAATAATAAAATTAAAGAAAAGAACAAGAAAGAAAAGGGGTGGAATAGGAAGTGAAATGAGAAAGCTGACAAGACAGAGGCCTCAAAACAGTTTGAAAAATCAAGTCTACTGGACTCTGACAAATGTTCTCCTAATTGATAAATAAAATAAAAATAAAATAAATAAAAGTTCACAGATGTCTGTATCACCATTCTGAGATTACCATTACAAAATAGAGGGTTTTCAATGCACAGATTAAGTCACTTTAAAAAATGATCTTTTTTTAACCACAACTGGAATATTAAAAAAAAACTAAAAAAAACCCCCAGTTTCAACAATATTTACTACTTTCTGTCATACTGAAAAGAACTAAATCAATATCTAATTCACTGCTAAATATTTATTCTTTCTGAAATTACACTGAATTGTAGAATTACTGAAAAAAGAACCTTCATTATGTTACTCAAAAATATGAGCATACCAGAATTGAGTAACATTTCGGAAAGAACCAAAAACAAATAGAAAGGGAAAATTAAACTTTTTTGTGCAATGTTTTTGTGTTAATATATCCTACTATCACAGTATTGACATCTCTTTCTTATTTTATAGTGAAGATACCAAAAACTGAAAAAGTAAGGCAGGGGAAGAAAATATGATTAAGGTGAGAATGTCAGTAAAGTTTTAAAACTTAGCTTTTAAAACTGAAGTTAAACTTAATTTTCATTCAGAAGATAGTAAACAACACAGTGATGGACAGAGGTCTAAAAAAGTGATAGAAATGAAAAAAACTACAAAGAAATTATGACAGAAGGTTCAGAATGATTTTAGGATCATGATAAATGTCATACAAGAACAAAACATGAGAACAATTTATACTGGGCAATAACAACAAGGAACTAGGTCTTACTGAGTTGAAAGTTTGAGGAGAGTAGAAAGCAAGGAACTCTCACATTTCTCAGAAGGCAAAGATCTCTCTGTTTTGGTCTGGTCTGAGATCAAGTGTTATAGGAGCACTTTCACAACATGGACCAAAAAAACAAAATTGTACTAATGGGAATGAAACTGTTGTAGTCGATTTAAAAGGAGATGGATTTGATCAGAGAGCTTGGAGGAAGTTCAAAGGGTGGAAATGACTTAAGTCATATAGCAAAAATGAATGAAAGCCTGGGGCTTGGCCATGCACTAGTAGGAAAGCTCAAATGTTCCCGCAAACAGTATGAGTAAAAGAAAAGGTTTTATAAGTGGTTTGACATTACAATTTTTCAAAATGACCCACTGAACGAAGTATCATTTTAACTTTCTTAAAAGAACATGTAGAAAGAACACTTTTCTTCTATATATGGAAAAAGTACAATATTTTAAATTGTTCACGTTAAGAGGGTATTTTTATAAAAACTTTAAATTAGTAAGTCAATAAATTTATAACAAGGAGAGAAGGTAGCCACCATTTATTAAGGTTTGTTGACACTTCCCATAATACTTTTCTTTAATTGTTCTGCCAATCTTAAACTATTTAGGCTGAAATTTTACTTGATTTAATTGAGGCTGAACTTTCCTGTGATTTTCTATCAAAATGGTTCAATCATTAGTGACAAAGAGTATACAGGGGGAAACATTTGCTTTCCCATGTTTAAAAAAAATTCTAGTAACCTTTTTGAGCATCTTTATCATTCCCCCAAGTGCTGCTTTGTGGCATTTTACAATCAGAGGAGTAGCTTCTATATCATGGATGTGCATTTCTTAGAATCCCAATAGAAATCTACCCAAATTCGGCAGGAAAAAAAAACAAAACCAGGTTTAACATATACAATAAAAAATTCCCAGTTTCAACAATCAAATTATTTGCAGATCCTGCCTTGAGTGAATAGATCCTAGTATCTCAGAGAATCTAGTTATGACCATGTTGAACATACATCACTTCTCCAAGAAGCACCTGAGTGTGCTCCAGGGCCCTCATGTTTTCTAGTACTGACTACAGAGTGTGTGCTTTACAACTGTTTCATGAGACAAGATTATGCATATGCCGCTTTTTCATAAAAGTGACTGAGCAAACTACAGAGACAAAGCTAGCTTTTCTCTCTTATTGCTGGCTCGCACCAGGTATTGGAACAAAGAACAGGGAGTGTCTCTCTCCAGTGCATTCAATTACATTCCCTGCTGATAACCAATAAGGAAGGCATCTAATTCAAAAGCAAATGGGGAAAAATAAATCACCCAAAAGAGAGGAAAGTAGAAGAATCAGAGAGTCTGGGAAAACTGCAACTGGAAGAAGGGAAGAAAATGAGATTTAGAACTGTCTGGGCAAGGGGACTGGCACTGGAATCCAGAAGGAAGGGAGTTTAGTACTAGGAGCCAGGGTATAGGGGTGTGAAATTTTTGCCCCAGTATCTTTTCCCAGGCCAGAGTCCGGGAAATAATGCAGGGAAGACAGATAAGATATAAATATGAGGAGGGACAACTGGGGGTAGGAACTGGGACTGGCTCGATAGAAAGACTGTGATAGGCAAGGAGAATGGGTCTAGCGCAAAGACCTAGGGACACATAAAAGACAGGTTGGGGGAAAAAAAAAGAGTGAATAGGGCTTGCACAACCAAGCATGTGTTGGAGGGGTAAGGGAATGGGGAAAAGGAGTCTATAGCCACAGGCGTACATTTCCAAATCCTCAGAATGAAAGACAGGTTCTCACAACTCACCATTTCTTTGCTGTAAAAGCAGTGATTATAGCCTTGCTCAAGCTCACACTGAAAGTTGACAACCTTGTTGATTACCACCTTTTCTGAACAATCGAACTCTGAGAACATTTATTGAGTGTGCTGGGATGCAGCAGCTCAAACAGCACCTAAATCTACATATTTATTTGATACTTACTAGTATAATTAGTACCCACCTGGGCTGGAACTGTAACAATTACCTATAACAATGATACTGGCTCACGTATCCAAAATAATTCAAATTATCCCTAGATTTATTAACATGCCCACAAGACCTATTACTGATTAATTACTGGGGTTTAAGATGTCTCGTCCATATGACCATTCTCACTGTGGGTCGGCATGTTCCTTGGATATTCAAGGCAAAAAAACCCTCAAAAAAACAAACCAAACCCTGAGCTTACATATCTTTACAGCATGTAGATGCCCTGTGCTAAGGACAAAAAATGGTAGTGCAATTCCTGCCTGTTTCCTTTGAACCACAAAGCTAAAAGTATAATGA
The DNA here is from genome assembly GCA_030014935.1 of Caiman crocodilus. Classification (NCBI taxonomy): domain Eukaryota; kingdom Metazoa; phylum Chordata; order Crocodylia; family Alligatoridae; genus Caiman; species Caiman crocodilus. The sequence continues at coordinate 137,553,863 of JAGPOW010003316.1, forward strand.
ACTCAAAGTAAAAGGTGACAAAAACAAAGAAAGATGTCAAACGTGCACACAAACCATGCATTTCCAAAAACTTCAGAGGAGTTACCTACCAGCAGCTTTGTCCTTCAAGTACTTGTCCACTAGCAGTTTGACTGAGGGTGACTCCAAAGCTTGGAGTATGGTGGGCTGATACGGCAGCCCATTTTACCATAACAAAATGGAGGGATAAGCTTCATAACTCAGATGAATGCTTCAAAAAAAGATATCATACACCAAACCCGAGTATCTAGTCCACTTAGCTGGAGAAGCATACCTAGTCAAATCATCTGCTATGGGTGATAAATGTCTTTAATGAGAAACCAGCAGGCCCACTCTGCTATTGTAACCATCCAATGCCTATACTGTGAAATAAAGAGAGTATAAGTCATCGAATCATAGAAAATTAGGATTAGAAAGGACGCCAGGAGGTCATCTCGGCCAACCCCCTGCTCAAAGCAGGACGAGTTCTGCTTTTATCCAACTAGATCATCCCAACCAAAGTTTTGTCTAGCCAGGTTTTAAAAACCCCCAAGGATGGAGCTTCCATCCTCTCTGGGTAACCTGTTTCAGATGAAGTATCCTCCTTTTATTTCCAACGAGCAGGTCTGAGAACAGCAAAACTGTCCGAAGTCATTGTCATTTAAAGGAGGTTGTAGTACCAGAAATACCTCAGCCAGATAATAAAATCAGTCATGTAGAATCATGAATCACCTTGTGAAACACCTGCAGAGGTAAAGACGTATAGCTATGAAAACATAAGGTGTTTCTGTGAATAGGGAATAAGGAAAATATCTGATAGGGAACTTCATTTTAGTTGCTCTCTGGAACACTTCCTGTAAAATCAGAAGCAAAGAGGGGATCTGTGGGTACTCCCAATCAACTAATATGACCTGAAGGACCAAATACTTTATGACCAGGACCTTCTGAGCCAGAAGGGGTGAGAAGATACTGCAAAATTTTAATGAGGACCTCCAGTGCTGGCCTGAAAGGCAGGGTCAGGTAACTAGGAAAGTTAAAAGGGCATGGAAACAAAAGCTGGCTCCATGTCACTAACAGGGCATGGAAACAAAAGCTGGCTCCAAGTCACTAACAGGGAGGGAAGAAAGGCCTGGAAGTGGGAACCAGGACAGACTATCCTTGAGGGAAAGGAGGGGAGACACCCCAGTGAAAGGCCACCAGGGTCCAGGGCATGTGAGCAATGGACCCAAAGATGAGGAGATTTCAGCAGCAGTAGACCGAGTGGCTTCCCCCCACCATTATCTTTTGGAGCCAAGGGGCGAAGCTTTATGTTTTTGACTTTGCTGATGACCCACCATGGAAGGACAGTTCATTAAAATCTCTAAGAGAATTGGGAGTACTTGCTTCAAAGCCTGGCATCTGCCAAGGCAGTTGAAGGCTAGAAGCCCACGGACCAGGATTAAATCCCTCAAACAGCAGAGATGAAAAAGTTAACCAGGAAAAAGAAAGACTTTGCAAACAGAAAGGCTGAGTCCCTGGAAGGAGGCCTGGACCAACCATTTGATAGAGGAAATGTAGATAAGGACAAGGCAGTGACACCTGGCTTTAAATCCACAACACCTTCACTCCACATAAACAGGGTAGGAGGGGAGAGTGAAGTGAACCGTGGGCACTCTCCTGGCCAGAGCTAGCCTAAATAACAACAGAGTCTGTGGAAATAACCCCAAGGCCCAACACCTCTCTTTTCAGAAAGCTTTGCATCTTTGACCAGTTTCACCGCTTTGCCTAAATCCTTGCTCCTTGCTGTTTTCAAGGAAAGAGTAAAAGAATTGGATTTCTGTAAGCTGTGGCAAGGACCTGAATCTAGAAGTGAATCTGCAAACACTGGATGGGCAGAGACTGAAAAGATGCAGATGTGGTCCCAAAGGAGGATCAGAAAGCAATGGATACTGCCAAGTCACCAGAAGCTATGAAATGAATCAGTCAGAGTAGACACTGGACTGATGACCCAGAACAGAGCTACCAAAAAGCATAATGGTTCACCAAGTCTCAGTGCAATTGCTGAGCAGATGTCTTCACTGCTCAAGCCAAAGATAGTCCTGGATCACTGAATCTGTTCTTACCGTAATAAGAAAACCAAGCAAAAGTGTGCTTGTCCCTATGTTTTCTGAGCACCACTTGAGCAGTCTGAGCAATACAAACAACAGCCAATACTGGAGTCTTTTGGAGCCAGGAAACTGCCAAACTTCCACAAGATCCACCCATACCCATGAATTTTGAACAGGACAAGGGAGACTGTTAAGAGCACCTCTTTGTGCAATCCTGAGATGGTTATTTCCCTCTTGCAATTAGCCCTGGCACTCTGCACAGGTCTTCACCAGTACCAAAGAAATAGATGACCTTGAAGTAGTGGCATTTTGGGGTCTAGGAAGGTAGGAATACAGATATTTAGACAAAAGCATAGCACAAAGTACTGAAAAAATGAAAAAGAAAAGGGGGATGGGGAAGTCTTAGATTCAAGTACAAGTGGGTCAAGGGAGGGGAGGCTGAACCACTAGCCCCAAGCCCAGGGTCAGTTCAAGTTGCAGCTGCTGCTCCTCCTAACCAGCCTTTGCTCCCCAGCACTGTTCACCTGCCCCTTGTCACTCCGGCTCCAGGTAGGAGGGGGCAGGCATGGGGCATGCAGGCACAGATATGGGATGTGCAGACAGCTGGGTGGGGGCAGGTGAGCAAGGTGTGTGTGAGAGAGAGGAGGGGAAGAGAGGCAGTAGTAGGGAGGGGTCAGGCCACTTGACTTCCCTGCTGCCTGCCCCACTATTACCTGACTTTATCTTGCTGCTTGCCCTGCTACAGTGGTGGGTGAGGACAAATTTAAGACAGCCCTCCAAAAACAGATTCTAGACAAGAAAGATTGTAACAAATGTATACATTTTTCCATCTCTAGAAAGTTATTTTTGAGGGGTGGGGTGTCTTGAATTCAGAGTCATGTAGGATTCAGGTAAAAACGGTGTTTTTAGAAAAGCCAATAAAGATGTGGAGTTTCCACAAGGCACAAATACAAAACATGAAAAAGTGTGTGAAAAAGACCCAGGAGTCATACTAGTGAAAGAAGAAAAAGTAAAAAATGAAGAGTCAAATGAATACACCAAGTTCGCTGATGATACCAAACTTTGTGGTAAAGCATCCATGCCTGAGGACAGGAGGGCAATCCAGTCTGACCTGGACAGACTCAGTAAATGGGCAGATGAGACCCTGATGGTGTTTAACACTGAAAAAATGCAAGGTTCTCCACTTTGGGAGGAAAAACCTGCAGCATCCTTATAGGCTCGGCAGTTCTACACTGGCTAGCACTACAGATGAAAGGGACTTGGGGGTCATGACTGACCACAAGATGAACATAAGCCTTCAATGCGATGCTAAGACTAGTAAAGCGAGCAAAATGCTGGCTTGCATCCATATATACTTCTCAAGCAAATCCCAGGATGCGATTTTCCCGTTGTACTTGGCCTTGGTGAGGCCGCAGCTGAAATACTGTGTCCAGTTTTTGGCTCCACAATTCAAAAAGGATGCGAAGAAGCTTGAGAGAGTCCAGAGAAGAGCCAAGCACATGATCAGAGGTCAAGGAAGTAGACCCTATGACAACAGGCTGAGAGGTATGGGACTTCAGCCTGGAAAAGCACAGGCTCAAGGGCGACCTGCTGGCCACCTATAAGTTTATTTGAAGTGTTCACCAGGATCTGGAGGAACGATTGTTCACCAGATCCCCTCAAGGGATGACATGGTCTAACGGTTATAAACTCCTGTAAGACCGTTTCAGGCTAGACATAAGGAAGAATTTCTTTACTGTCTGAGCCCCCAAGGTCTGGAATAGCCTGCCATCAGAGGTGGTTCAAGCACCTGCACTGAACGCCTTCAAGATAAATTTGGATGCTTATCTTGCTGGGATCCTATGACCCCAGCTGACTTCCTGCCCCTGAGGCAGGGGGCTGGACTTGATGATCTTCCCAAGGTCCCTTCCAGCCCTAATGTCTATGAAATCTATGAACCTTCTACCTTAAAGGAATATGAGGGGTGCATTTTAAATAAAGTTAAACAAACTGGAGGGGAAAGGGTGAAGTTAGTCAGCTGTTCATGTCCTCATAATAAAGTGAATATTCTACATTGTTATTTTCCAGTTTCTGTTTTCAGTAAAGACGGTACTTACAGAACAACATATCTGTGCTCAGGACCATATAGGGTGAAAGTACAAGCAAGGTTCAATGTAGTGTTAATACTCTTGATTAAACTGACTGGCCATTTACCAATTAGTTTGCAGTTTCAAGTACTTAAGAATCACCACCCCTGAATTCTTAATTTACCTTTTCCCCTCTACTGTAAAACTCAAAATTATATTTAAGCCAGTTACAAGACCCAAGATATCTACTTTTTTTCTATTCTTAAAAAGAAATCATAAGTTAAGATGTTTTGCTGTTGATCCCATAATATTATTATTATGATGGTAGAATGTTTTTTAAAGCATCATATAGTTTGCAGAACACATTTCAAGAATTTTTCAACTAAAGGAGCACAAAAATCATTTTAACAAACATTTACCTTTTTAATGTATTTTTAGAAATCAGAACTATCAAACTGATTTTAGTCCAGCTTGCCCAAAAGAGCAAGGGGAAAGGAGGGCACAGAGGGAAGGGACTCACAAAGACTAAAGAAAGTTTCAGCTATAACTAAGCATTCCATTCTACGTTTGACTAAAGAAATGTTCTTGAAGTTTAACTTGAAACTTCCTATAGTCTTTGTGGGTCCCTCCCTTCCCTTCCCTTCCATTCAAAAAATGGAATATGTTCTCTAAATTGTGTATAGAGTGTATAGAGAGGAAAACTTCCTAGACGGTATGTTTATAAACAAGATGCTCCTTGATTAACTAACATACATAACAAATCTTCATGCTATGTCAATAAATATTTATAGACAGCAAGAATATTTGAGTAAGCAAATGTCACTCGCAGGATACCTCACACCAGCCTAACAAAATGATTAAATCTCTAACAGCCATTTGGTAGAAAAGAAATACATTAATAGAACAGAACTTTGTCACCAGATCAAGGTTTTCTGATCTGGATATAATCACTGCTTTGTATCAGTGGCAGGTAACAGAGACAGCTTGAAAAAAAATAATTTTTAATATACTCTCCTATTACTAGACTGAGCATATTAGAGTAAAGGTTCAGATGTCTTCATGGTTTGCTTAAAAGCTCTCTGTAATTCATCTTAGTGATTATGGCCTTGATAAAACTAAACTACAATTGACCATGCCAAGCAGAAAATATGTTGAAACATAGTTATCATGAGGGATCCTGATTTTCTCTTAAAAAATCCAAAATTGTCTGATTAAAACCCACAAAATACAACTTTTTCCACGATTAAAATGAAGACCACTATATATATATATGTATGTATGTATCAGCTTAACAGAATGCTTTGTTGATATATATTTACAATTTTAAAGCAATCTGGAAGCCTACCAGTGCCTCAGTCATTAAAATAAAACAAATTATAAATATCTATATGTATTTTAGCATTAGATTTTGGTTTTTCAATCATGGAAAATTCAAAATCCTCCTGACCCTTTCACTCCAGGATGCACGCCCAGCTGTGGCAGTCCTCCCCACTGCTCCGGGGTGAGGGGTGCTGAGCACCCCCGCCATGTGCCAACGCCCTGCCCTTGCCTATGCTACAGTGCCGCCCTGCCCTGCTGGTGTCCCTTACTACAGATCCTCAGATCCCTGGCCCTACCAGTGCTCTTTGCTCCCAACTCACAATCCCCAACCCCCTAGGCCTGCTGATGTCCCTCACTCCCAATCTCCTGCCTCCGGGCCCCAGTCCCCCAGTGGGTGGGGAAGGGAGCGGGTATGAGAGGCAGGTAGTGGCACATAGGCAATGCCATAGGCAACACATTGAGACGGCAGCGGTGAGCACATGCCCAACCCCCAGATTTCTGCGTCCACAGTGGGGCACGGGGCTGCAACCTAGACAGACAGGCACCAGATGCCTCTGCAGCTCAGCAGGCAGGACCTGACTCAGGAGGGAGCACTGCACTGCCATGGCACCAAGGTAAGGTGGGCCCTACCCATCCAGCAGTAGCCATGATGCACAACTCTGCACTGTCACCTCCAGGAGTCACACACCAGGCACACTGCCACAAGTGCCAACATGAGGCGCTACAGCAGCACAGAGTGGTGCCCTGCTGCTGATGCTGGTGCTTGGCGGTCATGACAGCATGGCACTGTCAGCACCAGCATCACTGAGCCTCCCCACCCTATTATGCCCTCCTGTGCTTGGTCCAGACTGCTGGGCCGTGGAGGCAGCTACTGCCAGTGCCAGTCCAGCCAGGCTGCAACCCCATGTCATGTTGTGGGAACAGAAACCTGGCAGGGGGACGAGGGAGGTTTCCTGCCTCCCTTCTGCATCGCCTATGGATCCAATCCCTCCACGTGATTGTGCACAGGAGCAGAGAGCCTCCTCCCCTCCCTATAGGCCACTCATGGCTCCGTCCTGCTCCTCACCCATGGACTCCTATTTGCTCCAGCCCTGACCTCAAGCCCCAAGTACCATGCACTGACTCAGCTGGGCTGCAACTCCAGCCACCAACCTTGCCCCACTCCTTCCCTCACCATGCGGGCTCTGAGCCACTGTCTCAATCTGCCCACCCCCACCCCACAGACTTACCTGCAGGGAGCTGCGGGAGCTGCTCTCCACCACGCTGCCTGACTATCATTGGGCACACAGACCCCCTGCCTCTGATCACCAACCTCCCACTCTCCCCAGCCCCAAGCAGCCCCTGGCAGGCTTACACTCCGCTAGCCTGCAAAGGGAAACCTGTGGTTTCCCAGATTTTTTTTACTTTTGAAGGAGAAAATACATGTTTGTCTGTAGGAAATGGAAAACCTGGATCCCTGGTTATCACTTGCAGAGATTTAATGAAATTTTCCTAGTTACCTAAACAGGGGTTACAGTATTTTATCACTACCTTATAAAAACTTATGACATACTTTGTCTGTAAAAGTGTCACTTTATAATGCCATGGCAAGAAAAAAATGTATACATTTTCAGGGGAACTGTCAAAAGCCATCACGCTTAAAAACATCTGCCATAAGTGACTTTACACCTGCTTCAGGTGAAAGTAAGAATTAACTTCCACTAGATATTAAAGTTTAAAATTCCACAGAACACAACAGGAATAAAGTTTCCACTCAAAGATTTCTGCACTTTCAGTATTTAATATGAACTCTCATTACAGGTTATCAGCAAAGTGAAATTGAGCAACTCTGGCACATTTCTAAAGACTAAAATGATTTTTATCACAAGGAGCTCACTACCACCACTCTGCTCATAGGCATTAGATATAATTATCATCCTGGAAGACAAGCACTGACAGTGATGTTACCTCACCCTTTGTAACTCCCATTTTTCTATAAGATGCTCCACTTCACCTCCAAGAACTACAATGTTATTGTCGTCCAAAAGCAGAAATCCATTCTTCACGTCAACAAGTCCCAACAGCTTAATTTTTGTTCCAGGTGGAGTGTTCAGGCTAAAATCAGAAATAGAAAAATTCTCAAATATATATTTTAGCAGACAAAACAATATAGTTCTACTTCCATTATACAGTGAACACTGTCATGATTCTTAGTAGGTTATTAGTATCTATCACTTTAGCAATAAATCATTTAATGTCCACTTAATGTGTTCAATATCTTTTCCTAGAACACTTGCCATTATAGCACAGAGATACGATATTGTAAACTGGATTTTAAAGCAGATGAATCCCTGTAAACTGTCTGGTTATAACACAAACCAAACTATTTTATTTATATTAAAATTAAGAACTAGTGATGATTTAATAGTATTTCCTAAAGTCATTAATGCATGTATGTTCTTCTATTCTCTAGTTTTACACACTACTTATTCTACAATAAGAATCTCTAACCTTTGGTACTTTCCGTTCCACTTACTCTGATGATTTAAACAGGTCAGGGCACCCATGAGCCTGATGCACAGCCAGACAGAGATGGGCTGAGGCACATGTAAGGACTCCTCCTCCATTAGGCTTCTTTGTTCAGCCTACATCAGGCAGAAGAGCCAGCTCAAATTGCCGCCCTTTCTGTACAACCTTGCAGGGAGGCATAACTGTCCTACCTACAAACATCTCTTTCCATGAGGAGTTGGCAGAGAAGGAAGGCAGACTGGGAAAGGCCACAGCACAAACCAACTCTTCTGCCTGCTTCAGGGTTATCAGAGAGCCCTATGCAGGAAGAACAGGCTTGCCACAGTCCTGCACATGAGGCACTTTTATTTAGGCCTCATACAGACATTGAGTTTTTCCTGGGAGAGTCACTGCCAATATAATGGTGGGGATTTATTATAGGCCACCTAATCAGGATGAGAAAGTGGATGAGGCACTCTTCAAACAGGTGACAAATCTATCTAAAAGCTATAGGATGGTACTGATGGGAGACTTCCATTTTCTGGACATCTGCTAGAAGAACAATGCAGCCAAACAAAATATGTCAAGTCATTTCCCAACTTGTATGGAAGACAACTTTCTGTTCCAGAAGATTGAGGATACTACAGGCTAATCTGTCTTGGATCTTGTCCTGACTAAGAGGGAAGAATTAGTGGAAGATGTGAAGATGATGGGTAACCTGGGAAAAAGTTATCATGATATGACAGAATTCTAGATCCTGAGACAGGGAAAGCATGAGGCCAGCAAAATTAGATACTAGATTTCATGACTCAAGGAGCTAATATGCATGATGTCACGGGAGGATAAATTGAAGGAAAAAGGTGCCCAGGAAGGCTGGGAGCTTCTCAAGGGTACAATATGGGAAGCCTGAGAAACTGACCCAACATGATGGGAGCACAAGAAGTTCTACTGCCAAAAAACATAATAATTAATGGAAATTTTTATTATGTGAAACTTATCCATTAGCCATTTTTAAATTGAAACACCCACTGATCTAAAATAAGTCATTCATCAACTCTCACATACTAGCTTTTCAGCAACTACCAATCAGGCCAAATTCCAGCCAGTTACCTAGAGGACACTCTGCTTCCAAGATCATTATTCATTCCCCTAAGCCAACCACAAGAATTTTTGTTACTACTTCATTAATTTATTCCATACAAATCCTATGAGCTTATATGCACTTATGTTAGAAGTGTGCTACTATGGCAAAAAAAACCCCACAGCCTAACAATCAGTCTGAAAGACCAATTTCATCAGGCTCCAGGCTGAATTTAGCAAACACAGTATATAAAAACATCGTGAAATAATACTGATGTCAATGAATAAAAAAATCTCAGTCTACTGTAACTAAACAAAACATACAATATATTCTACAGATGAAGTGGAAGCATCACACCACACCGCCTACATACACCACTATAAGGAACTTTGTTTAGCCTTATGTGCAAGCTTCAATTCTTTTCTTTTGAGAACCTGGATAATTAGCTGCAGTTATGCAGTAACTATAATATGTTCACATTTCCTGCTGCTATTTTTAAATAACAAGCTCAGTTTTAAGCCAGAGTTTTCACCTTTTCCTTCTCAACTACTAAATTCTCTATTGTTCCCAGCAAGGAGGCACCCAGAACATAAGTTTGCGGGAATTTTTTAGACAAAAGTACAGCATGATTTAAAGTCAATAAATGGAACCATGTTGCATTAACAATCACTTCAGTGAAGGAAGAAAAAGGAAAACTATTGTGGATTTTTGGTAGTAGCAAGTACAGTCATGACTATTTTGTATAGACTGTATGTTAACAGAATACTGCAGTAAATTCTGGCACCCAGAACAGGCATGTGGCTTGGAATGTCAAGCTCTTATTGCAAGTGCAATAAAGATCACTGACCAAATCTGTCTGATCCAATATCAAAAATTACATCATTCCATATAATGATTTACTGGAGTATTTGCCACCTATCAGGCAAATAGACTTTTTAATGATATGGTTCCGTACAAACTTTTTTAAATGTTAACTTGTCAAGATGTGCAACAATGAAACAATAACAACTAATTAAACCTCAAAATTCAATATTCAGAATGCCTAGATTTAAGTCTTTAGTATTATGAAATCTCCTCAAGTAACTTGCATAGCCCATAACAGGCTTCCTATTTAAAATACAGCCACGTCTGGCAAACCCACCCAATACAGCGTAACAGAAAAGCACAGCAGTGTTGCTAACTAGCTGTGACTTACCCATGACACATTTTTCTCAGGTTTCCCTGGGACAAACAGTATATCACTTAAATCCAGAAATACTGCAGAAAACAAACAAAACCAACTTTTTGAAAGCCAGTAGTATAACTAAAATTAATAGACTCACACAGTTTCTAGTACTAGGTTTGTTTACTACCCCACAATTTTAGTAAAAAAAAAAGCATGAGTACTAGGCTTGTGCAAGTAGGCAGCTATTCAATTCGGCTTCAGATCCAGCCACTTCAGATGCCAGCGATCAGATCTGGAGCTGCGGACTAGGTTCCTGCTTTGGCCACACTGAAGCGGGAACCCGGTCCGCAGCTGTATTGGCTGGGTTTGCCATGCATGGCTATATTTTAAATAGGAAGCCTGTTATGGACTATGCAAGTTATTTGAGGAGATTTCTAATCAATTTTAATTAAAACCAGATTTTTAATAACAAGCTCAGTTTTAAGCCAGAGTTCTCACCTTTTCCTTCTCAACTACCAGCTTTAAGCCAAGGGCTTCAGAGATCCAGCCATAGGATATAATCGAGAATCAATGAAATACTATAACTTTCTTTTTTGTCTGATTTGAATGAGACATGCAGGAGTGGTAGCCTCTGTTTGGTGCATGAAGCCTGCCAAGTTTCAAGAAGAACAATGCTGGGGTTTCTGGGAAACTGCAACCCAAATTCTTGAAAGCAAAACTCATGCCACGTGTACATATTAAGCCACAGCACGGTCAAAACTGCAGGAGTGGTAGGACCTGGTGAGGTCACAAAGACTGCCAAGTTTCAAAAAGATCAGTGCTGAGGTTTGGGGGGAACTGCACCTAAAGCTGCTGACAGGCAAAACTCATGACCTAGATGACCCTATGTGTGTTAAGGTGCAGCAGGCTGAAAACTGCAGGGGTAGTGGCCCCTGCTCAGGCCACGAAGCCTGCCAAGTTTCAAGTAGATAAGTGCAGGGGTTTGGGGGAAACTACACATCAAGCTGCAGACGAGCAAAACTTGTGACATGGGTGACACTCGGTGTGTCAAGGAGCAGAAGGGTGAAAGCTGCAGGGATGGTAGCCACTGCTGCGGCCACAAAGCCTGCCAGCTGTCAAGGAGATTGGTGCAGGGCTTTTGGGGCCTTGCATCTCTACCTGCTGACAGGCAAAACTTGTGACATGAGTGCTGGTACACTTTAATGCACACAGGGTCATCTATGTCATGAGTTTTGCCTGTCAGCAGCTTGAGGTGCAGTTCCCCCCAAACCCCCACAAACATGTTTATGTGTACACATACACATGACGTGAGCTTTGCTTTCAGGAAACTGCGGTGCAGTTCCCCCCAAACCGCTGCACTGATCTTCTTGAAACGTGGCAGGCTTCATGCACTCAGAGGCTACCACCCCTGCAAGTCTCATGCAAATCAGACAAAAAACAACAAAGTTGTTTTTCCAATATTTCATTGACTCCCCATTATACCCTATGGCCAGATCTTCGAGGCAGCTCCATTATACCCTATGGCCAGATCTTCTTCGGTCAGAAGCTCCGAACCGCTTTGGGAAGCCTAACAAAGCCAGTGCTTCGATCCAAACATGCTGCTTCTGACGCCGAAGCATCCAAAGCTTCTCTGGATCCAAAGCACAGTCTGAAGCCTTGCACAACCCTAATGAGTACAAGAGTTTCTTTGTGTTATGCTAACGAGGAAACAATGTAGTGAAAAATGCTACTTGGTCTGGTAGACAAGGTTCTTTGGGTAAATCTGATACCTTTTATTAGATCAACTAAATAGTTGGAAAAATTACAAAAAAAAGCCAACAACTATAGGAAACAGATTCTAGACACCCAAAGGACCCTGACCTAAGCAAAAAATATTTCTGTGATGAAGAAACTTAGACAGGGAAATATATGGACGGTTTAGTATTTTGGTCCAGATCTGTATTGTCTTAGGCTTATAAAGATAAAGAGTATCTCTGATCTAAAACGTGGTGTAAAGAGCATCTGTGTCAAAACTGTGTATGTGTATATGACAGTTGGTACACCTACACGGATGCTCTACTAAGGAGCTGACTAATTAACTCTGCAGTAAAGCATCGCCATCTACACATACGGCACTATTAGGCTGCAGTAAACTAGTTAACTCTGCCATAGGACAGTACTGTCCAGAATCAGTATTATCCTAGAGCGGAGTACATATATGTGCTTTTGAGCACATATAGATGGTAAAGGAGACTGGCTAGGGCATGAGGGTGCTACAGTGTGGGGGCTGCCTGCTAGTTAGCCCTGCACTGTAGCACCTTCATGCCCCAGCCAGTCCCTATGCAGCACATTAAGCCGGGATGGAGCAACTCCAGCTCAATAGGCTGTGGTCCCAGCTGTACATGTAAATGCTGCACCTTGAAGCAATAAACTATAGCGCAAACTCCACCAGAGCTTTTTCAGGAGCATTAACAGCAAGTGTAGATGTGCCCACTGTGTACTAAAAACAGGGGCTGTAACCTCTGAAAGATAATGCCTCTCTGAAGAAGAAAGATGATACCCTGTCCTGGCTTCTTCCTAATATCAGACTAACATAGCTAACTACTCTGGTGTTTCTAATGAAGTAAAGCATTGATCAATGTCCCATACCTTTAGTGGGTTTCTGGAAAAACTGAAAATTGTGTGAGAATACTGGGTGGCAACAGTTTCAGTAGCTAGACAACTAGACTGGGGAATCCTCATTATCAAGAGGACTGTCAGATACGAGATCACTATACAGAATGTACATCTAAGCTCCAAATTGAAGGCACTGAGGTCCTAGTATGGAACCCAGCATAACAGTCTGGCAAGTCTCCAGCAGGGGAGCTTGACGAGATTATATTTCATATGAGACCTTAAGAAAAGAAGGTCCTGCTGGTACATGCATCTTTTGCATCATCTGCAAAAATTATTCCTATACATAATACCTGGAGTAGCAACAGAAGGACATACTGTGCACAAAAGCTTGTCCAAAATTTTTCCCAACTATACAGATGGTTCAATAAAAAGTATTAAAAAAAAAAAACCCTTGCATTTCATTTTCACCTGCTAGTATTCCAAGAAGGTCCTTCATATTTCCATCTCTCTCAGCTCTTCTTATAGTATCAGCACTGCCTCAGAAAAACAAAAGATATGTTTGACCAAGCTTCATGACCTTACTTAGGCATTCATGATGCTTTATTAATTTTACTTTCACAACTCTGTTAACTCTTGCTTGCCAAGAGTTGAATTTGCCTAACATTTTCAATACTGCTCTTTACCTCATGTTTCCAAGTTAACTGACAAATACAACCTACATCTTACAGAAACTTGAGAGGGATTCTACTATTAAAGTGGAAATAATAAAATGCGGTCTTGCAACTTACTCTGACTCTCCCTTTATTCTCTACAGAGCTGAAATGCAACACATAGGGTAGAAAAAATGAGCTCTCAGATATGGAAGGACCAGGGAGCAAAAGCTATACTATTTCTGAGACAGAAGCAAGAGCAGCAAAGCAAGAAAGAGAAAAAAAGCAATGAGGTCAAGCATAAAAAGGATCGTTGTTTGTAAAGCGTTAATTCCCATGTTCTTTCAACAACCTGGAAAACATTTCACATATTATCATTTCTCGTAGTTTTGCGACTCTTCTGGGATGTTACAATAAAGACTCAATGAAGGAAAAGCAAACACTGTTCACCTTATTTTTGACATGTAATTATATTCTATTGCTGTGCAGCTTGTGTGTCCATCAGTCATCTGCAAACGCAGCATTCTGGGAGCAGCCTGAGATTCTTCATTATCCTTTGGTGCAGCGACATTACGTATTTTTTGTATCTGGAGAACACAAGGGCCTTCCAGCTGTAAATGCAAAATAGAAAAAAAAAGTAAAAACCTAAGAAACTCAAAACATTTTTCACTGCTAACAATATGTAGCAAAATCACAATGTTATCTAGGTTTACTGAAACATACAGGCAGAGCACAGGCTAATTTGATTAAACAATCATTTTTAGTTTAGTTGTTTCTATTCATGTTTTGTCACTCTCAGATAGTCACAGACCAGACACTCACATATGAAAATTCTGCACCACCAATTACTAACACCAGACTACAGCAGAAATAGCAGCTGGCTTTGCAGGTCACCTGGCTTTAATGGGACTGTGTTTCAACTACATCTGTCCCGTAAGAACTTGGCAAGATCACAGCATCTTTAAGATATTACAATTATGTTTTACGTCCTCCATGAGTCATCCTGAACTTTAGTTAACTAAAGTAACAGTAAATTTAAATTCCAATGTGTTCTGCAGGCAAAAACAAATTAATTAATCTTACAACTGAGATATAATTCACAAAAATGCCCTTTCTGGAATTCCTCCAATCTGTAGGGAAGCAGAAAAAATGCTCAATTCTACTGGAAAAAAAAGGAACTTCTGCAGCTATATTATGGTTTCTAGCTCAAGAGATGGAAGGAAGTGCATCTCTCTCAGCAGGAGTTACCACTTGTTTATTCTCCCCACTATACTACCAGAGACCTGCACATAAATGGATGGGAAAGTTGACAAATCAGTTTGAAAAAAAGGATGGTTTAGAAACACAAAAAGGGATCAATTTGAAAAACTGTAAACATCTCCAAGGCAAGATGAGGGGCAAAAAAACAAAAAAAAAGTGATTACAGGACCAAGCTATCAAAAATGAAAATGAGGATGTGAACTAGACGAGGAAGAGGACTAACATGTTCTTTAGTGTGAAGGTTAGTATGAAAATGAAAGGATGTTATTAAGGATAAGAATATTGTAAAGAAAAGGAGACAAAATAATTCTGGAAAATAAAAGAAAGACAAAGGAGCTGATGATGGAGAAAAGGAAAACAGACACTAATAAAGAACAAAACTGTAGTTGTACTACCTAAGAACCCATTCTCAGAGATAATGAAGCACAATAAACAGGAGCACAGGAGGGAGATTCTTACTGAAACATGATATTTTGATGATGTTATGAGCAGTTTCTTTCAAAAGTAAAATGAAACTTCTTCCTACATGCCTATGGACATTCTCCTTGGATTTTAAATTGTCCTCGCAGTAAATAACAACACTGCACTCAGATTTGTGTGTATTCTTACATCAATAACTAGAAACAAAAAAACAAAAGGGAAATAGAAAAAATGGGAAATTTCAGTGGTATCTTTTTATTCTTTGAAGTTATGAAAATATTTAAAGATTTTATGGAACAGGGAACTCTTAGGGGATCTGACTGTGTGTACCAAATACATTTTATTTTTAATTGGTACTTTTTGACAAAACACAAAGAGCTACTTAATGCTTACCTGAAGATGTCCTTTAACTTAAGCTTCCCATTGTTAAGACTAATACGGCTTACATATCTTGGATCAGTTCTTTAAAATACAGATGCACTATGTAAATGAAAGGCATTTGTTCAGTGACTTGGAAGGCAACATCATATATTATGCTAGACCACTATAAAACCAACAAATGTAGGTTCTAGTCTTAGGCCTGAGAGTTCTTTATGATCTAAAGCACCTTTTTCAAGTGAAGGTTCAGTGAGAGTGGAGACTGGACTAAACAAGAATGCATATACATACATACAGGTAAGGAAAATGAAGTTGTTAGTATGAATACTGAAAACTGGTCACTTAAAATAAGGCAAGGATTAAAGAAGAAAGATGGCCTGGAAGCATAAGACTGCAGTGAGAAGATCTAGGTTCTCATCTTAATCTTAAAATGGATTTTTATTAAGGGATACAAAGCAAGCCACTTCTGCACTGCTTTGAAGAGTGGCTAAGAGCTAGCAGCTGTTACTAATTGAAACTTATGTACTCAGACCCACTGACTAAGCCCCAGTTCTTTTTCTATTTGAAGGAAAGAACATTACTACCTTTTATCTAAAGGGCCACAAGGCTTAACTCTACTTTTCCCAGGGCTTTGAGACTTTGGGATTTAAGGTACTATACCCAGACCATTTTAAGCCTATGAGAAACATTCTCTGGAACAAAGGATGTTTTATTTACTTGTCTCAGTAACATAATACAAATAAGAATTCATGCTGTTTCAGAGAAAGACACTGAAATCTGACCACTAGGTTTCTACAAATTATAGAAATAGCAGTTAAAAAAAAAGAAAATGTTAATTTCTAAAAAGCCATTACAGAAATAAACTAGATGAAAATGTCTTATATTGAAAAGTTTGAGGCTTCATCTGAAGATTACCAACTACATTTTCCTGAAGTTAAACTAGAAAAGACAAAACCTGCATGATCACATTACACATTGGTACATAAAGTAATATTAGTGATAAAAATGAAAAACAGCATTCATCTACTAATTTCTTCTTCCAAGAAAGCTATTTTAAAGCACGATCTTCTACCTAATCCTGAAACTAGCAAATCTAATCCATTTAGAAATAAAAAACAAAGTTTTTAAACTACAATAACAGTAGCCCATCTATATCACTTTCATTTGTAGTTCTCTACATGATTATAGAATCAAAGAAACAAAAGAAGTATTTAAAGGAACTATTAGTTCAACCTTCAACACTGAGGCCAGATCAACTATACTTAATCTATCCCTGAGAAACTTTTTTTTAAGTACATATCTGTACTTGAAGACATCCAGTAAAGAAGATCCTACAACATGCTCCAATAACTTTTTCCAGTGTTTCCCCACTCGATATGAAGAAAGTTTGTCCTAAGAGATATATATATACACACACATACACACACACCCCCCATACACACACATACCATAAACACTATATATGTGTATATGCATGTATTATATGTATACCTAAATTTGTGTACGCACACACACACACACACACACACACAACGGACTTATTACATTCCTCGACCTCGTGTTTTCTAAATAAACCAAATGCCTTCAAGTTTTTCTCATAAGCAGCTTTCTAAATCATGTATCCTTGAGGCTCTCCTCTAGATTATCTACCTATCTATCACTTACTTGAAGTATGATGCCCAAAACTAGAAGCAATATATAAGCTAAGTGTCACCAGCACCAACGAAAGTGAAATAATTACCACCAGTGCATTACAGAAAATACTCTTGGTAATACATCTCAGAATAAGTTCATCTTTCTGGCAGTCATGTCATAGTGTTAATATATATTTAGTTTTTGATCTCCTATAACTCCCATAACCCCAAGAACTTTTACTGCTGCACTACTGAGTAGCCAACTACTATCCATACTGTAGTGCTTCCCAAGTATAGTACTTTCACTTATCTATTAATTCCATGTTACTGAATTCAAATCACATCTTCAATTTATCAAAGTAATTTTGAATTCTGATCCTTTCTTCCTTTCCTCGCATCACCTCCCAGCATGGTGTAATCTGCAGATACTTTAAGCATATTCTGTATTCTAAGTTATCAATAAAAACATTTAACAGAAATGGGTTCAAAACAAACTCTTCTGGATCTCCTTGAAACACCCTCCAAGTTTGACAAAGAAGCACCTGGAACTACTCATTAAGAATGATTTTTCAACCAGTTGGTGGTCAAAACCAAGACCATATTTCCTGTACTTGCTTATGTCACAAAGGACAGACAGTATCAAAAAACCTTACTAAAAATCAAGCTACTCATAAACCATACTTACTGCTTTCCTTTCATCCACTAAGCCAGTTAGTGTTAACTCAGAATAATACAGGACTCTTACAAAAATACAATTACTTCCACAGTGGATGAATGTCCACACTACTTTAAAGTCTTAGAAGATATAGCTAAAACTTTATTTTTTCTTTATACTATACAAATAAAACATCATTACTATACACTGGTTTAGAGTTATTAAGCTAACATATTGCTGAAATTACTTTCTCTTTTGTATGTATTTGTTTAATATGAAAGAGAATTTATTCTCTGTTCTTTATCATATTCAAAAACACAATTATATATATATATATACAACAATACTAACCCCCTGCACTCAATCAGCACGTATAATCATCCAACAGTCTAGAAACATATTTAATGTATTTATGATCTTCTGGAGTCATTCACACAAACCTACAGCAAATAAGTGGCACTTTCAGTCATTCCTGAAGGTCAGTCAACTAGAACTATTTTAGGCCATTAAAAAAAAAATGGAAACTCCCATTATATCAAACAACTACTAGATTATCAAAGCATGTGTATACTGCTTTTTATTTCTCACTGACAATAACACAACATTTCAATTTTAGAGAGAAAAAGGCATTAACACTACCCCTGGTATAGAATGATAGGTGCTGACCTACTAGCCAGGTAACAAAGATAAAATGTATAAAAATGTGGCAAATTACACAGTAAAGAAACATTTAGAAAAAGGTAGCTAAAAGTAAACACCAGAAAAACTCAAGTAATTGAGAGTTGCACAAATGGATGGGAAGATGAAATGAAGGTAAGGAAAAGAAATGCTCTAAACCAGGTAACTGATATTGACATATATAGTATCAACACTGAATAAAAAAAGGCAACTGTGAGGTAGGCATGAGAGGAGATTAATATGTGATACAAGAAATGGAAAATATGTTTATTGTAAAAATATACCAAAAAAACTGAAAACATAGATCAACCTGACAGTGGTGAGACTAGTATGAAGATGAACTCAAATGAATGAAGATAAAAAAGCTATGGTTTCACTGAGACTATAAACAGAGATCAAACGCGAGGCAGTCCTGGCTGTTCCAGGTTTTGACCCCAATCAAAGCAGGAATGGCACAACCATCTACACATCACCCTTAAAGCTGCACTGCTGCTATTCTCACAGTAGATGGCCCACAAGAACACAAAACCCAACAGGTTTGCCCCCTGGATTGACCTGCAATATCCTTAAAGATGCACACAATGATTTCCCAGGGAAAAAGCATTAGCACACATTCTCTCATATTTGACAGATACTTGAAGCAAGATAATAGATGTTTATGCCTCTAGGATCCCGGTACAAACTGTATTTTCCCAGGACAAATGCAACATCTGTTTCCAGCTTAAGAGAAACAAAAACAATGACATCACAAAAACTCTGCAAGAGGAATATAGTTAAGAAAGCCAGGAGGACCAGGCAGATATTGCTGGAGCATACCCTAACTCAAGATTCCATAACTTTCATAGACATTAAGGCTCGGAAGATCGAGGCAGCAAGTCAGCTAGGGTTCAAAGGATCCCAGCAAGATAAGTATCCAGACATTTCTTAAAAGAGTCCAGAGTAGGAGCTTGCACCACCACCTCTGGAGGGAGTTTATTACAAGCCTTGGGGGCTCAGACAGTAAAGAAGATTTTCCTTATGTCCAGCCTAAAATGGTCATGGAGGAGTTTGTGACCGTTGGACCTTGTCATCCCTTTGGGCACTGTAGTGATCTGGCATTCCCCCAGATCCTGATGTACAACTCTTATGTACTTAAATGGAAAGAAATATACTGAAAACTATAATAGATGACACATGAAGGAAAGAGGGGGGAAATAAAAGCCCAGGGTAAGATGGAAATATGTAATTAAGAGAAACCTGAATGAAATGTGAAAAAAAAAGAAGATAGCAATGATCATAATAAATGGGGAAGGCAGATCTTAGTGACTGACCTTATGAATGAGTGGGACTACAGGCTGAAATGAGAGAGACAAAAGACAATTATTTAACTCGCAAGTTGATGTGTATGAGAACATCATAGGAGAACTGTTTTGCAAACAGTTTATTTTGATAAAACCCATAGAATCATAGAAAATTAGGGTTGGAAGGGACTTCAGGAGGTCAACTAGTCCGACACCCCTACTCCCCCAAAAGCAGGAACATCCCCAACTACAGCAACCCAGACAAAACATTTTCTAGCCAGGTCTTAAAAAGCTTCAAAAATGGAGATTTCACTACTTCGCTGGATAACCTGTTCCAGTTTAGTTTTTGTTTTTTTTTTTTACCAGGCTCCTAATGAGAAAATTCTTCTTAATACTTTCCTAATATTCTTCCTAATATTCTTCCTAACCTAAATTTCCCTTGCTGAAACTTGAGACCATTGCTCCTTGTTCTGTTATGTGCTGCCACTGAGAACAATCTAGGCTCCTACATCATCCTCTTTCGAACCCTCCCTTCAGACAGTTGAAAACTGCTATTAAATACCCCCTCAAACTTCTTTTCTCTAGACTAAGTAAGCCCAGTTCCTTCAGTCTTTCCTCATAAGTCATGTGTCCCCAGTCCCCTCACCATTTCTGTTGCCCTCCACTGGACTCTCTCCAATTTGTCCATATCTGTAGTGGAGTGCCCAAAATTGAACACAGTACTCCAGATGTGGCCTCACCAGTGCTGAACAGAGAGGAATAGTTACTTCCCTGGATCTACTGCCAACACACCTACCAATGCAACCAGGGCACACTGCTGGCCCATATTCAGCTTATTGTCCACTCTAACCTCCAGGTCCTTTTCTGCAGAGCTGCTGCCCAGCTAATCAGCCCCCAGCCTGTACCGGTTCATGGGATCATTCCGTCCTAAGTGCAGAACTTTGCACTTGTCCTTTTTGAACCTCATGAGATTCCTTCTGGCCAATCCTCCAATTTGCCTAAATCATTCTGAATCCTCTCTCTACCCTCCAGCATATCTACTAGTTCCCCCTGCTTGGTATCATCTGCAAACTGACTGAGGGCGCACTCTATGCCATCTTTCAAGTCATTGATGAAGACATGGAACACAACCAGCCCCAGGACTGGGGGGGGGGGGGGGGGGGGGGGGGGGGGGGGGGGGGGGGGGGGGGGGGGGGGGGGGGGGGGGGGGGGGGGGGGGGGGGGGGGGGGGGGGGGGGGG
>JAGPOW010003316.1:137574955-137600518 GCA_030014935.1 Caiman crocodilus
CCCAAACCTGACAATTAGCAGATTCTCGCCATCAGGATGATAAGGCATCACACATGTTCAACTTACGAGATGTTTAACCAGCCACAAAGATGTTACACAACCAGCCCCAGGACTGACCCCCCCCCCCCCCGGGGAACTCCATTTGATACCAGCTGCTAACTATGACATCAAGCCATTGATTATTACCCTTTGAGCCTGATGCTCCAGCCAGCATTCTATCTACCGTACAGTCCATTCATCCATCCCATACTTCCTTAGCTTGCCTACAAGAACGTTCTGCGAGATCATATGAAAAGCCTTGCTAAAAATCGAGGACCACACCCACTAGTCTCCCCACATGCAAAGAGCCAATTCACAATAGACAAATGAGATGCACATTACTGCTCCCAAAACTGCTGCTGTATGACATGTCAAATGCTTGAAATACATCATTTTATCTGCTCTTGTGCAGGTCTGACACACACTGATTTCTTGTACTTTGTGTCACAGGGTTTTGTGAGGGGAGGGTTATTTATTTATTATGGTTATCCTAGCAGAAAGAGCTTCATTAGAGGTTCCTGCTACATAACAGTAAGTAAGGGCTGTATAAAGCAGAGCCAGCTGCAAGACTGAAATTGCAGGCAATTACAAAAAGTCCCCAGTGGAAAAGGAACTAGAAGCTACCAATAAATGCTGAATGTACAAGGAAGCCAAGGACTAAGAAACACAAACCAAGAAGAGAGAAAAACACAATGAACTGTGGCAGAGTTGGAATAAGCAAAACAAGACAGTGAGACTTTCCCCCACCAAAATGCAGCTTTATGCTATGAAAGAATAAAAATGTGTACATATTTAAGTAACCAAACTTTCATAAAGAAAAACACAATGGTCTAAATAGGATAGTGAATGATTCAAGAATGATTCAAGAATCACACAAGATGTTCTTTCAAAAGTATGGTTCACATTATACAATATGTAAGAGTATCCTACACGATTTTATTTTACAAATTAATATATATGTATGTCAAAAAAATCATCACTGAAAACCAAAAATGAATAAGATTGTAAATGTTGCTGACATGACTCAATCATCCCACATTATTTAACAGAAAAGATGGAAAACTTCTCAGTCAATTTAAATGAAATATATAATAAAGTAATTGATAGAGTAAATTTGATTACCACTAACTGTTTTGTGCTCAAAAAGCATCTCCAATATCAGAAATAAAGTTCCTATTAACACTTGTTATACATGTTTCTACAAAAAAGTGTGAAATTTTAACAGAATACTAAACTGCCATCAAGAAAAATAAGGATTAATTTAATTCAAGTGCATCAACCTAACCCAGCCCTGTGCCAGATGAGAGCCACTAGGCTGGCTTATGAGATGGATCAGGCCCATAGACTGGCCCCGTGTGATGGATCAACAGGGCTGGTGTGCCCAGGTACTACATGCAGCGTGCACCCTGAACCAGCCATACATATTGCTTCATGCTCTTTAAGCAGTTTAAAGCATTATACAAGCTTCATCTCAATTGCTATGTAATTCAAGATGTTTCATGTATATTCACAGCATGTGTGTATTTGAACAGGAGTAGAAGGGAATTCTTAATTTTAAGCAAACAGAGCCATCTTGTGGTTGATGCTGATAACACAGAGTTTAAGAGCTATGCAAAACAACTATACAGACCCAGAATTGAACAAAACACTAATAGACAAGTGAAATGAGCCGGCACGTCAATTATGATATTCAAATACATGTGCCATGTGTCATTACACGTCTAATGACCTTAGTTATACAGATTTAAAGTTTTCTTCACGCAAGAAAGACTGAAATATCTTGAAAATGTATGTATTCAATAAGCAGTCAGGTGCACTTGATCTGAAATATTAACAAAAGGAAAGAACAATAGTATCTCTCTAAGCTTACTTTATTTGTAAGTATTTCTACAACTGACTCTTAAAAAGACCAACTTCAGCTACAGAGGATTCCAAGCAACAGGTTGTAGTGGCACAGTATTTACTGGGGACTGGTTAGTCAAAAGTTAATCTGAAGAGTGATTTAAAATTACCTACAGAAACTCATGAACCTCTGAAAGGATCTCCAAGGTGCTAACCTTTTAATCTTCTGCAAGTACTTACTGGGATGCAAAAGAACATAAGACTTGCCACTTACAGGGTCACACCATAGGTCCATCTTGCCCAGTATCCACCAAGAGGAGCCACCACATCACCCTGACTGCTGGGACAGGTAGTAGTAAGAGTTTGCTAAGCTGCTATAGGCTCCTGCTCCCCAACACCACCTTCACCTGGACCTACAGCCCCACTCCCTTCTCAGAAGGAGGGGAGTTTCTTGCCTCATCAGCCACCACCCACAGCCACAGCTGCCTGCAACAAGAGGAGACCCCACAACACCAGTGGGGCTTCTCCACCAAACACAAACACAACCTGCTTTCCTGCTAGATGCTCTGACAGCACCCTGTGGCCCAATCCACCATTTCCCAGTGTTTTGTATATGGCTAAGTAAGCCAGCAGGGTGCTTTCCTCCCTCCTGTACATGTCCGTGTATGCCTTTTTGTGTTCCCCCGCAGCCTCAACACCAGCCCCTTACACACACACACACTTCTGCAGCAGGGCCCCCTCTTTCACCCAGGTGGAGGGAATGCACATTGCTTCCACAGATGCACCCCACCCACCCCCTTACCACTTAGCTTCCCATGGCAGGACAAGAGCCCCTGGCGCGGGCTGCCACACTAGCAGCATCCTACCGGGGGCAGACAATGTAACTGGGAAGATTTCAGAGGACCAGGGGGTTACCTCTGGCCAGTCTCCCCTGGAGGGTGCTACAAGACTCCTCAACAAGACTCCTCAACCTCAACTAGGGCAAGGGCAAAGAAAAGGGCTCATCTTCCTTCTCCATAGGGGACAGGAAAAGTAAAAGGTATGTGAGCAAGAACAAACTACCAATCCCTGCAAGGACCAGCAGTGCCTGATTAGCAGGCACCCCACCCACTAAACCTCCCCCAACTCTGTAACCCCAGCAGCTGAAGGAAAACTTACACACCCTTGGCACCTGGGCCCTCACCATTTTGGGCAATCAGGGCCCCCTTCCCACCTTCAGTGTGTACTGTTATATGCCCAAGAAAGAGCTGCCCACCCCCCAAAACATATGTGAGGGTGCTCACTCTGGCAGTGAAGGCCTCAAAGATCATGGCAGCCTCCAAACACTATAGCAAGGGAGTCTTCTACCTTGCCACGGAGACCACCACACAGGAGGCGATGGAGAAAGGGCCTGTACTGCCATACGAGTACATCTTCCTCAAGCCCCTGGAAGAGCTGGAAACCAGGGTGGTGCTCAATCCTCTCCCCCCGCTACCTCCCAGACTGGCAGCTCACGTCCTTCCTTCAAAGCCTGCGGTGAATCCTTTCCCTAGTCACGATCCTTCTGCTGGGGTGCCAGGACCCCAGCTTCTGCCACATCCAATCCTTTCACTCCAGGTCACCATCCATAGGAGACCACAGGAGGAGAGGCAGAGGATGGAACCTAAATTGTTCAGGTTTCTCTTTTCTCTTTATGGTACCCTTCCAGGAGTCCCCCAGCAACATCTTCTACACAGCAGGGGAGGTGAGGTGCTTCCAGTGCCAAGCACTGAGGCATCTCCACCAAAGAATGCCCTCTCATACAACCATGGGAAGCACCCCGGGACCCTGTTGAGAAGAGGGGTGACACTGCCACTGGCACTTCTGGTACCCTGACCCCAGCACCCAGCCCGCCCTCACCCACCACCACAAGCTCAGGGGCCCCATGCCAAAGCCACCAGCAAGGTCCACAGGCAGGAGGGCACAGGCAGAAGATGGCAAGGAGAGAAAGCCCCCTCCTAGCTCCACACTGCTCCCAGCATCCCAAGGCTAGGCGGGTACTCGTCCCATATGGGCGGTTATCTGCTGCCCAGAGTAAGAGCAAGCACAAAGGCGCAGCAGCTCAGACCCTCCAACAAGGAGGGGGGCTTTATCCAACCATGTAAGAAAGGGACTGACATCACAATCTTGCCTATCTATTCCCATCCCTTGAAAACAAAGAAACTAGCTACCACCACAGAAGAGAACCCAGAATGGCACAACCCTCCTGTGGTAGAGCAGCCCATGGAGGTGACCCCAACTCTGCAGGCCATGACCTGCTCTGCACCATCACAAACTTAGGCCCCAGCCCCAGCCACCCCTGGAGTGGGTCTGGCAGTAGAGTCCTATCCCTCCAGAGGGGGAGGAGCCCTGGGACTTATACCACTAGGCCCCAAGGGCCTTTCCCAGGGCTCCGGAGAGGGCACCAGAACCATCCATATGTCCAAACCATCTTCTCCACTCCACAGTGAAGTCAACCCTGTCAAGGACTACAATGCACTCTGTGGCACCACTACAGAGAGGGAAACACAGTTTCCTCCACCAAAAATCACGCTAATCCCAAGTGGAACACTGCAGAAGCTCCCCCTGCCCTTAGCCCTGTCACTTCCCATGCCAACCCTTCCCATACCCAAAGGGGCTACATCTCACCCTCTACCCATGCTGGGGAAGAAAGGGGACTAGGGGAATTGGGCAGCCTCTGCCCCCACATAGTCAGAGGAGGGGAACCAACTAAATAAGTTGGTCTAATAAAAGATATGTGATTCACCCAAAGAATCTTGTCTGCCTATGTCCTTAGACCAATATGGCTACAACCTATACCCCGGCAACTCTACTTAAGGAAATTCAAATTCTTGAAGTTACAGAAATTCTAATGGTCCCCTGTCAACATGCTAGTAAGACTCAGTTTCTCTGGTTCCTCTTGACCCATCCAACAAAGAGGTCCTACCCCAGATAACAGTAAATGTCAGTCTACATAATCCACTCTCCCCTCCCTCTGTCTGATCATTTGGTAGCTTGCTCTTACTCTAGGCCTGCCAGACCAACCTGATGGCCTTTTATGACCAGGTAACTAAATCCTTGGATGATGGTGTCACCGTGGACTTAAGTCTTTCTGGACTTTAAGAAGGCCTTTGACACTGTCTCTCACCCCATTCTCATTAATAGATTGAACAACTGTGGCATTGATGTCTATACAGTTGGTTGGGTCAAAAACTGGCTGATGGGATGCACCCAGAGAGTGGTGGTGGACAGGTCATACTTGACCTGGATGTGAATAGCGGGATCCCCCACGGCTCAGTCCTGGGGCCTACACTGTCAAAATCTTCATCAGCAACTTGGGCAACATGTTTTCCGCCCCCTCACCCCAGGCTGCCAATGACACCAAGATGTGGGGAGAAGCAGACACGCTCAAAGGGAGAGAGAGGCTGCAATTAGATTTAGAGAGACTACAGAAGTGGGCAGATGGTAATAGGATGGGCTTCAATGTAGATAAATGCAGGGTGCTGCACCTGGGGAGAAGGAATCTACAGCATACATACAAGCTGAGGAGCTCCCCCCTTGCGAGCACAGAGGCAGAAAGAGATCTTGGAGTCATTATTGATTCCAAGATGAACATGAGCCGCCAATGCCAAACCGCAGCCAGCAAAGCCAACCGCACCTTGTCATGCATCCAAAAATGCATCTCAACCCAGTCCAGAGAGGTGATACTCCCCATCTACGTGGCATTGGTCTGGCTTCAATTGGAGTACTGCATCCAGTTCTGGGCACCAAACTTTAAGGCTGTGGCCTGCCTTGAGAGGGTCCAGATGAGGGCCACCAGCTTGGCTGGAGGGTAACAGGGCAGGCCCTATGAGGAGAGGCCGAGAAATCTGAACCTGTTCAGCCTCAGCAAACAGAGGCTGAGGGGGGTCTTGGTGGCTGCCTACACATTTGTTAGGGGAGATCAGCAGCAAATCGGAAGGGCCCTATTCCCCCCAGCAGCACCTACGGTGATGAGGAACAATAGCCAGAAGCTGCTGGAGAATAGGTTCAGGTTAGAGATTAGAAGGCACTATTTCACTGTTAGGGTGGCTAGGATCTGGAACCAACTTCCTAGGAAAGTGATCCTCGATCCTACCTTGGGTAAATTCAGAAAGAGGTTGGATGAACACCTATCCGGGGTCATGTGATCCTAGCATGTGCTCCAGCCAGTGGCAGGAGGTTAGATTAGATGATCCATTTAGGTCCCTTATGACCTCAAACTACTATGAAACTATGAATCTAGTCCTCCTCAAGCCAGAAAACTATCAATATGAATTAAGTATTTTTAGGTACATAAAAACCAACATAAATAATGTTCTTTGAATCAAGCCTTTCTAGGGGCATAGAACTGGAAATGGCCTCCTGGATCATTGAGTCCAGTCTCCAATTACATCAGGCAATCATACCACATACTTCCTTTCATAAATCTAACCAAACTTCATCTACAAGTACTTTGATTAAACTCCTCTTGAAAGGCTGTTTCAGAATGTCATGCCTCTGATGGTAAGAAAGTTTCTTCTAATTTCCAGATTAGAGTTATTCCTGCCTGGCAAATTCAGACACATTTATGTTTACTGTTCTTTAGCTTAAAACAGTTCTCTTTATACGGCTCATCTCCAATATATTTACAGAGCATTATCATATTTCCACTCAGCTTCTGGTTTTCTAGGCTAAGCCAAAGCCCGTGAGGTAAATTCTTCATTCACCTGATTCACCCTTCTCTGCATCTGCAAAAATTTGGATTCATCTGTCTTAAACATGCACCCAGAATTCCAGATAAAATCCTATCCGCACTCCATCACATGGCATTAATACTTCTCTATCTTTACTGGAAATTTACAATTCAAATTATCACATTTGCCTTTTTCATTTATAGTCATAGTCATACTGTGATTAATACACACAGATCTTTGTCTTCACCAAACTGATGAATTCCCATATTATAGGACAAACTGTTTTAAGGTCCCGGACCTAATAGTCTGTTTAACTAAACTACACAGTTTCAAACCATTTTCACTACATCAGATTTCAGGGTCCCTAATTCTTTCTATACAATACTTTGACTGTCTTTGTGTTGAAGAGGCCTTCCAACTTTATAGCATCAGCAAGTTTCATTAATATAACCTATCTTTTGAGCTATGAGCATTAACCAAAATATTAAACAGGATTCATCATAAAACAGACCCTTGAAGACTACTAGTAAACTGTATCCAGTGCAATATTTTTCCTTTCAGTACAACCCACTGTCACATCCCCTTTTATGGATTCTCTATTCATCTTACAATTTTTCTATCAAATGTCATCTTCCCCAGATCAGTTTATAATTCTCATGTTATATGATATCAATGCTTTACTGAAGTCTGATGGATAGAATCTACTAAATTTCCTTTGTCTAAAAGAAGAAAAAAAAACAGTAATCGTGAAAAGATATTATTTAGCCCATCACAGCCTACCTTTGAAAATTATGTTCTAAAGTTCTGCATGCTATTGAGATCAAATCAATGAGCCTGTACTCACCCAGATCACTTTTTCCTCCACTCTTTAAATATAGGTACAACACCATTTGCTATTTTTCAGTCTTATGGTACCATCCTCAACTCTATACATTTATAAAAAAAAAGTGTTGCTATTTAACCTTAGATTTCCTATGGCAGTTCTATCAGAATTATGATATAAGGTTTAGCTGGTTCTCTTAACTTGACAGTACTAAGATCCTGACATTTGCTTTCATCTCAAATGTGGACATTTTTACTTCTCTTTAGTCTCTATGCCTTTGCTCCCATGTTCAATATCACTACCTTATATTGACAACTCAGGAAAACTATTTACTTAGCTTTTAGATGGAACCTAGATTATCTTTAATCCCTATGCCATGTGCATTGCATACTGGCTCCAATGCTTGTTTGTTATCTATTTATTTATAAGACTGGAGAACAGTTTTGTACATTTGAATACCATTTATAGTAACTAACTTAGCTTGACTTTTTGGCAATTCCCACTGTATACGTACAAAATGGCTATCTTTTCTGCCCAGTCCATTTTGTTCCATTCATTGCAGGCTCTCTGCTTATTCCTAGTATCATTTTTAAGTGGTTATTCATCTAGTTCAGTTTGAAGCTTATCCTTATCAGTTTCTCTCCTTGCTTAGGAGACAAGTTCCATATAGTTCTGCAATATAACTTAAATTCTAAGCTTTCTCTTCAGTCAAATCCCTGAACTCACTCTACCTGACTTCATTAACTACAGTTTGAAGTGTTTCCTATTGTAACTTTAATTACAGAACTGTTTACCCTTTCATTTAATTCAAACTGAATCAACTCATGATCACTCACTCCATCCTAGGTTATTTTCTATGACCTTCTATTACATCCTGCTACTTCCCAAAACTAAATCTAAAGAGCATCATCTTGTAGCATAAAGGCTACATGTGCAGGCCTTCCTCTCTTAAGGGTTCTTTTTCCCTAGATATTCGTATAAATGTGATAGTGTTAGTAAAAGAAATGCAGTATTTGCAATCTATTTGTAATTACCCATTATGAATCCAACCACCTCAACATATGCACTAAACCCACTCTTTACTACTTTAAAAAAAAATACATTAAACCTTGAGCTAAATAATTCAAATTGATTTTGACAATTAATTAAACAAAAAAATAGTTCCAGTACTTTAAACTGATGGACAAGAAATGAACTGACATTAGGAATGTTTTCTATAACATTAAGATCTACAGCCAACACATATGCATCCCTTAAATGTTAAACTGTGTGGAACAGTGCCAGCATTACAAGACACAGCATGCAACCTTTATATCTTAGATACCTACAGAAGCAATATCACCAGGGACAATACTGTGTATTTGGTTTCCTTAGCTGTCAGCTATCCAAATCACATTTGCATTTCAACAAAAACTAAATGTTTTCTTTGTCATCACAATCAATTAAGACAAAATTCTCAGAATAAAGTTTGTTTGTAATCATGTATTTTCTCATCTCTAGCCCTCTATGTACGTCAAATTTTTTAACAGAAAACTAAGAATTCTTAAAGAAAAGTATTTTGTTAAGCAACTTACAAAATGTTTTCTTTAAAAAAAATTT
The DNA here is from genome assembly GCA_030014935.1 of Caiman crocodilus. Lineage (NCBI taxonomy): Eukaryota > Metazoa > Chordata > Crocodylia > Alligatoridae > Caiman > Caiman crocodilus. Next base: position 137,583,950 of record JAGPOW010003316.1, read on the forward strand.
AAAAAATCAAAATGAAAAAGGTTTGGTATTTAGCTCCACAAAAGGGAACAAAAGAAAAATACTGCCCATTCAGACAGTGTTCTTCTGGCTTTTTTTTTTTTTTTGGGGGGGGGGGTAGTAAGGGAAGGGAGAAGGTAGGAGGGTGTTCCCCCCCCTCTATTCCACAGGAACAAAGAGGTTATCATGAAAAAAAAATCCTAATATTTAGATTCCAAAAGATAATTTTACTAATTTTAATATCAAATTTAAGGCCTGCATTACCTAATAATACATTTGTGGGAAACTGAGGTCTCCTTATGATCTCTGACCAATAAGGATGCATCAGATTTCAGAATCAAAGTCTCATTGTGACACTGAATGTTGCTCCCAATTTCCAAATTCACTACTTCTACTCACCCCAGATCTCCCTTATCAGTCAGCCTGCAGCAAAATGAAGTTTACTAAATTGCTCCTCTTTCCTCTAAGCCAAGGTTAGAGGCTAAACCTGGCTTGTGGGCCAATTCCATTTCGCAGCACCTGCCCGCATCACTCCAGTAAGTCTCCGTGGAGATGCCAGAAGCAGCACAGCCATGACAGCATGCAGCCAGCATCTCTACGGAAATCAGCCTGAGCGGTGCTGGCAGGGCATATGGCTCCGTCAGGGCCAGGCTGGGGACATAGCTGCAATGACAACATAGGCCAGAGCCAGAGATGAGCCACGATCTGCTGCCCTAGAAGCGTGCAGGCTGATCATGGCTCTGCCCTGGCTAAAGTCCACGCTGCCACCACTTCAAAATCCAGGCCCCAGCCCGGGATCAGCTGCTCAGACCAGCCTCCATAAAGACCCTGGCCCCATGCTGTCTTGGCCCTGCCACTCCTGAGGTCTCCATGGAGACCTGCTGTAGCGATGCAGGCAAGGGCTGCTGGGAAATGGAGTCCGTCCAGATTTACCATTCTGCCCATCTCTGCTCTAAACCCTATACTGAGCAGGTCAAATTAACATAGCATTAGAAAGAAATAATAGGACAAAATGAATAATACCAAAAAAGCAAAAACAAATAAAAGAATGAAAACCAAACACTAGGTTGATAAGAACAATTATAAAAGTTCATTAATCTCTTGAATGTTCTGTGAATCTTCAATATACATGAACAAATAATCTTCCTGAGAGATCCTATTGATATATTGTTACATCATTGCTGAAGAATCCACAATATAATACTCATTACATCTCTCAAAAAACCCAGAGCCACAACGTAGTAAGAAAAAAATTAGATCATGACCTGATGGCAACAATACATTTAGAAGATCTCTGAAAAGTAAATTAAGAGTGCAGATTCTATCCTTCTCTCCACCTGAAGTAGAAATTAAGTCACGGTTCACTACTTTAGGGCCAGCAATTTTGTGAGGTGATAGAGAAATGATCTGTTTTTCACAATTTCTTTCTGCATATGGCTAGCAATTACTCCCTTTCACCTATTCCAAAGCACTTTTCACAATGGTATCTCCCAAACAAAGCCTGCAGCAAAATGAAGTTTACTAAATTGCTTCTCTTTCCTCTAAGCCAGGGTTAGAGCCTAAACCTGGCTTGTGGGCCAATTCCACTTCGCAGCACCTGCCCGCATCACTCCAGTAAGTCTCCGTGGAGACTTGTATTGTTTTGTACAATAGTCTTGGGAGCACGTAAGACAATCTTGCACATGACAGCCTGATCATGTTTTCCAATCTATCCTGCAATTGCAGTACCAAGAAAAAAACTAAGTGGAAGACCAAGTTGACTGAATCCATGACTAAGTCTTCTGGATTTTTATGGATGATATAGAACAGCCTTAAAATTCTGGGATAAGAATAAGTCTGTTTGAGCTTCACCTCAATGTTTGAAATAGGTCATGAGAATAAAAAAAAGTTGGCAAATGTTTTCTTCAAGGGTAAGGCACTAAAAGACATGAACAGATCTACCCTCTCCAAGTCATGAAAACTAAACAAACAGAGCTACACATCAAAAAAAAGAAGGAAGAGAGAGAGGAAACAGCAGAGGAGGAGGAGACAGAGAAGGAAGAAGAGGAGAAGGCATCCACAAAATATATTTGGATAGAAACATTATTTCTTTCCTTAACGTCAGAACTACATTATTCATAGTTTCAGTCACATGACAGATATAGCCCTATATAAAAGTTAGTTACCAGTAACTGGAGATGCAGAAATGTTGTTCACATGCATTCTAACGTGTGGATATTCCACTCCATTTTCAATCCCTCCTTCCCCTCATACCAAGGGAATAGGGACAAAAAATACATCCCACTCTTCTGCTATCTCTCAACTGCAGTTTAATAAAAACCTGACTGCAAGAGTAATGTGTGTTAAATGTGTTTGTGGACAACAGATCTCAAATAATTTGTATTATTGCTATTACCTTACTTTTCTCCAGTATCCACTATAAATATAGATGGGTTTCTAAGCCCTTCATGGAAAAAGTAATAGAAATACTGCTCTGCCAAAAGCAAGAGCATTGCCTGAAGCCTCCATAATCACAGAGTGTGTGCTAGAAATGAGCCAAACTCTATTGTGCAAGCATCCATTATATTTACACCACACACAGCAGTAACAGGTGCCTTTGGTCCTAGTGGATTGATCCCTAGCCACAAAACATTACAGTTTAATGCACTAGTAATGCCTTTTTAGGCCTTGACATAATCAATGCCACTAACTGAATGCAGGGCAAACATGTGGCAGCTTGAGCTGACCTCCTTAGATGCCCTACTTAGCAATAAGAAAGTTGAGAGAACATGTGAAACTAAGTACTTGGAAGACAGTGATTGTGAAGGGGTGATCAGCAGGAACCTGTGTCATAGCCATATACGAAAGCTTTGCAATCATATAGGAGAAAAAGTTGCAAAAACTTATAACCCTGGGGACCAGCAAAGGGTAAGATAGAGGGCCTGCACCACTCATCAGGCCTGCAGCACCAAAAAGATTGAGTTCAACTGGCCTCAAACAGTGCTAAAACAGTATGCTGAGAAGAGGCGGTTTCATGTAAGCAGTGCTACAAGGCAAAGGGGCTTGCACCTAGCCACAATGAACCCAAGGACTTGTCCAAAAGAAATATACAAGCTGTCTCCAATCACGCATGGACATTTGGCTCCCTGGAAACAACTACTGGCAGTGCACTTTGTACTGCCACTAGTTGTCCCCAAGGAACACCTGTGCCACTTGGAAGATAGTGATTGCTAAGTAGGGCATCTAAGGCATGACCAGATGGAGTAGGAGGCTCGGGCCATCACTGGACTGGCCCCAGCAGCCTTACCTGAGGCCCTGGGAGCTTCCAGGGATGCAGCTGTGGTGATCTTGCCATGCAGAGCCTGGCCAAAAAGATCACAGCTCCACCCAGCCAGGCTCTGGCTTTGGGTGGCGCAGGCTGCCACCACATGCTCCACTCCACTTTTCTTCCAGCAGGTTTTTTTGACTCCTGGATATCCAGGGTCAAAAAAACCACAAGCTGTTCCCTTGCAGCACAGAATGCTGAACATGTGTTATGTGGCACCATGGCTGCACTCATCTGGTTCCAGCCATGGAGTTCTCTCTTGCTTCTTCCTTGTTCTTACTTTAAATGAGCAACAAATACCTCATTTTGCAAGAATATGAAACTCTCCTAGAACAGCAGATGCAGCTGGAGCAAGATTCTGATGTAGGAAACAAACTGTCACAAATAGGTGTGGTGCCTCAGGCCTGGCAACTTAAGGAAGACATCTCACCAGAAAAAAAGGCTGAAGAGCATCTCAAAGAAAAAATGAAAAAGGGGGAGGCAATACACATGAAGCCTATAAAGAGGACTCAAGATGGCAGTTCCTCTTGACACAGGGCAAAAAGATCACTGATAGATCTGTCACAAGACTCCAAAGAGGGGAGAAGGTTGTCTTTTAAGGAGAAGAAATTAACACAAAAGAAAGGGAAAAAACACTGAAAATGGATAACCAAGAAAATTCAGGCAGCAATTTGCCGGGCAGTTCAGATGAATGGAAAAAGACAACAAACGTGCCATCCCCAGGCTGAAGTATATCTTAGTGACACATCAAGTATTGCTGAGATAAAGTCTTCAACTGAAAGCACAGGGACTGAAAACATGTCAGAATGTCTGTGTGAACAACTACCCAGGGTAAAAACAACTGCTTATTGTCTTTATGCTCTGAAAGCCTTTGATTAAACAAACTGATTGATCTATTTCAGCATAGAAAAACCTCTGTAAACTTTCTCATCAACTGCTTGTCAAAAGTCAGAAAGAAAGAATATAATTTGAGCTGCAAAATACTACAAATACAAAAGGGGGTAAAGTTAGCTACAAGCATCAAGCACCCAGAAACCCAAATTTCCTTTTATCAAATTGAGTGGAAAGACTGGGTTTAACCAAAAACATAAGTGGCTTACTCTTAGCAACATTTTCAAAATTTGTTTCAAAAGTTTCATGTCCTAAGAAAAATAAATAGTGGCTTTGTATGGGTATGAATAACTCAAGTAACCAGAAACAACTCAAGTAACATAGAAATCAGAGAAAAACTGAATAAAGGTAAGTAGCTCATTTCTTGATTACCTTTTCCACCTTCCCACCATTGATGTCACTGGGGAGGAATTTCTTGCCAATGGTTCTTAAATCAGTCTAAAATTAAAATAAAGAAAAATAATTTAAATATAATTTTTCAAAACTTGTTCTTTATTACATACAGCAGCAAACACATATGCCACGTTCACACACTACATATGGCTTAAAGATAATGTGCCAGCTATGCTAATATGCATATTTTTGAAAATAGACAAATTATACACAGACACACACACTCCAGAAACAAATACTATACAACTGCTTAAGAATATAAGGGTGCATTTTAAAAACCACTCTATATATGATGTCATAGTTTTGATGCATTTTCAAGATTTTTAAGATGTTTTAGCTGCACATTTTTTCAAGGATTATGTAACCTGAATAATTAATGAAAGCCGTTAGTACAAGTAATTTTGATGTTTAATATATTTAAACTCCTTTTTCCTTCTTTCTACCTTATTTTTTAAAAAGACATTTTCAGTCTATATACCTATAAAGTCACTCAAAATCTCTGGATAATTTCTGCAACTACAGCCAAATCATAAGAGTTTATACCATATTTAAATTAAGGAGTTTAATGGGGTTATTTTTATGACAGTTTATTTTTTTAATTGTGCCAAAACAGCCATACAATATTGCTTTACTCAGTACAAATGCAACAAGGTTATGATCACAATTTAGATAATATAAAAAGGATTTGTGTGATCAAGGGATCAATTATTTTACAGTAACATGAGAGCACAAATACAATTTAGATAAACATTTCAGTTATTTTGGTCTTGAATAAAAACATGGTACCACCTACCTAAAATATGGAGCATGCACAAATAATAGCACAATAATCTCTGATTTAGATACAAGCTTCATGTTTGACCCCTCAATTATATAAATTAGAAGGAAAAATAACTAAAAGTGTCAATCTAGAATTGACATCTTATACTTCACTGTTTGAACTAGGCCTGTGGCTTTAAAATAAAGATAGTATATGCATTAAAGTCAACTTGCTGTTTATTGAAGTCTACCTGCAGACTTCACAACCTGTCTTGCAGTTGTTCATGTAAGCCATAATTCATCTACAGATGCATAACTTCTATACTACCTTGCTGTGATATCAGTGGGATATCGTCCTTTGATATTTCTATAGACTACTGTTCTAAGGGACTGAACAGTACTGCATTTTAGTAGACATCATGAATTACAACAAAAATTCTCTTCATTTTTGAACAGTGTACAGCCTGAATACTGAAATCACTATTTCATAGAATTTTATGTGGATTCTATGAAACAGCACCTGCTCCTCACTGCACTCTGAATAGCCATAAACTAGGACAGTCCAATCAAGCCAAGCAAAAATAGTTCTATAAAACATGCATAAGAAAGCATATTTGCTTTCAAACTTGAATACACTTCAGGGAGCTAACTTGTCAACTTAATCCAAAGTGTTGAATCATACTAACCCCCCCCCAAAACCACAGACATTTTTATATTTCCCTTAACATTTCTTACACAGGGAAGTATTAGCTACAATTGCTACAGCAATGTTAGATAATCCCAACGGCAATCAGAGGAAGATCTATATCACCTTTTTCGGAAATGTACAAAGAAAAAGTCTGAAAACACATTTATAGTGATATTTCTTGGTTATAAAAAAGTCTACTTTTTAATGAATACCTAAAGAAACTAAAAAAAATGTGAAACATCATACATGAATTGTTCAATTAGGGTGAAAATTCTCAGAACTACAAACAAAGAAACTCAAACAGAAGGGCAAGACAGGTAAATGAAAGATCTGAATTTTAATCTCAACTCTGCCAAACACCAAACAATGGTTTCCTTCAAATCACATGGTTTATAACAACTTGACTAGATGTCAACCTTTATTTCCACGTACACAAAATTCTGTGCATCTTGAGAATGGACACAGGATGGCGGCACGTTCAAGATGCTTGTCTAAAAAGACAAATTTCATCTAGACTGTAAATATTAATTTAATGCGTCTTGTATGAGGATGTAATACATCTCAGCTGCAGCAAGGCTTTAGCACAGTATCAAATGATGTTGTCTAAGCTAAAAACAGTTTAAACGAAACACTGTATGGGCATATCTGTTTGGATAATCATGCTCAGAGAACAGTTAGCAGCAGCTTACTACAAGATGTTAAATGGAGTCTCTATAGGTCTGCTTATGTCTGGTAATGTTCATTATCTTCTTTAGTAATTTGAAAGATAGACTTGAGTGCACACTTAGTAAATTTGCAGCTGAACACCAAGCTTTGGTGGGTTAGTAAACACATTATAGGATAGGACTGGGATTCAAAATGACTAGGATAAACTGGAAAAGTGGTCCGAAATAAACAGACCAAAATGCAATAAAGGCATGTGCAAAGGCACAAATAAAATGAACTATTGTATGCTTGGCTGAGCTTCAGTACCTCAGAAAAGGACCTGGTAGTTGCAAGGAATTGCCAACTGAATGTGAAATCAACAGTGTATCAACAGGAGTGTTGTGCTTAAGCCATGGGAAGTGAGGCTTCTGTTCAGCACTAGTGAGGCCAATTTTGGTTATCACACACAGACAGGTATGAAAAAAAAATGGAGAGAGATCAGAGAGCAGCAAAAATGACAAGAAGTGTTGAACATGACAAACAAGGAGAGGTTGGAAAACTGAGATTACTTGAGCTAGAGAAGAATGAACTAGGAGGGAAATCAGTAATAGTCTTAAAATATAAGAAAGGTTGTTATAAGGAAGCTGGTGATGGATTTTCCATGGCCACTGGAAACAGGACAAGTGGCAACAGACACGAAGGGAGATTATGTTAGATTAAAAAGAAATGTTTAGTTACAAGGGAGGTTAAGCACAGTAGTACAACCTAGGAAGCTTGTATAATTTCCATGTTTGCTAATTTTATCATAAATTAAACCAGAGTTGTCCAACAGGTAGCCCATTGACTGTATATAGTCCATGAGGAGTTAGGTTGCAAACTCTGGTCTCCTGCTCAGCCACCGCTTCCCCCATCACTCCAACTGCAACAGCAGCTAAAGTCTCTGGGCTTCCCCTCCCTCCTCCACCTTTTGCTGCCTGACCCCACCCCAGAGAGATGGGCAGTACTGCATGGCATGGCTTGGAAAGCTGAGGGTAAGCCTGGAGCTATGAGCACAATGCAGCACAGGCATGGTGCTGCTGGGGGGAAGGAGAGGCTGGAGTGCCCACACAGGAATGTGCAGTGCAGTAGCAGGATGGGGGGGAAATGCAGCAGTGGGGGATGGGGGCTAGGGGAGGCATGCCCACAACGTACAGCCCCAAGGGCCTGTGACTTGCCCTAGTGCATCCTGCTAGGTCCTGAGTAGTCATCTTGCCTCCAGCTGCTTAGCTGCAAGTTAAATATTGTTTTTTTTAATACTATTGGCCCAGTTGTCAGCACCACACTTCAAAAAAGACATGGAGAATCTTGAAAGGGTCCAGAGAAGGCCCATAAAAAAGGTTAAGGGCCTGGAGAACAAATCTTATGAGGAAAGACTAAGGGATCTGGGACTGTTCAGCCTGGGGAAGAGAAGGCTGATGGGGGACTTAGTGGCCATCTATATGCATGTAAGGGGCAAATATCAAGAGCTGGGATAAAAACTGTTCACTAGGGCGCCCCAGGGGAGGACAAGGAGCAATGGCTATAAACTGTTATAGGACAGTTTCAGGTTGGATGTAAGGAAGAACTTCTTTACAGTAAGGATGACCAGAATCTGGAATAGACTTCCCAAAGAGGTGGTGAAGTCCCTAACCATGGAAGTCTTCAAGAGGAGACTGGACAGACACCTGACTGGGATCATTTGATCTCAGCAGTATTCCTGCCCAAAGCAGGGGTGTGGGACTATCTTTCAAGGTGCCTTCCAGCCCTTCATTCAATGATCCTGCTTTAAACTGAAGATTGGACTAAATGATTTCTTGAAGTCCTTTCAAGTCCTATTTTTCTATTCACTTGTAAAACTTGGAAATATGGAGGACTCAATTATTCCAATCAAAACAAAAAAAATGGAAGAAGGGAGAGTGTCCTCTGTCATTACTATATTAAAGTACCAAAAAATATAAATACAAAAGTTGATTAAGATTTAGAAAGCACTACACTCTTCTTTCCATAGCTGGAAGACATGTAATCTGCAAAAAGCCATTTGTAACCATGGCAAAAAAAACAATATTGTACAATATGGTTTTTGAGGCGGCAAATTTATTCTTTTATTCAAATTTTGAAAATCTTTTCTAAGACCTTTATGAACAATTTTCTTACATCTCTTGGTAAAGATGATGAATGTGAGACTGTATATACATAGTTTACATGTCTGTATCTACTTGTTAGAGAAACATGCAACTACCAAGTCAAACTTCAGATTAAAGAAATCTAAACATAAAGAGAGGTCACAGCATTTTAATTTTAAGGGATGTCATATCTGAACTACTTACTAGTGCAATACTTTAGCATAACTGTTAATGTTTTCATATTCATTTTCTTAATACTATCTAAGAATTATTTTTTCCCCATTGCAATACATATTTATATTCTTTACCATGAAATTTTTTTTAAAAGTAGCAATGTGTTGTACAGGTGACATAACTCAGCTTTAATTCCTATCAACCAAATTATATGCATAAAAAAAATGAAACACTTTGTGCATTACGTATAACATGCAACGCAATACGTTTAGTTAAATTATGTCCATAAAAAGGTTAAAGACCAAGTAATCCAATACAAAATTGTTACCATGAAACAGCAGAAAAGAGCATAACCATAACCTACATTAAGGGCAACCAGGATAATGTCACTTATATTGACTTTGTCAGAAGAATTTGTGCAAGCTTCAATTCCTTCATCTGAAAGATACCTGTTAAGACAAAAAGAAGTTATTTTAAGAGGTTATAATATACATTCCATACTAGGTTATTAGCTAAATGTTCTTTTAGATCCTTAAACCCTTTGAACCCTACCACACGTTCCAATTAAAGCCAGACTAGAACCTGCTAAACCTGACTAGAAACCAGCTATAAAAGTTGTTACACATGTTCAAGCACCATCTTTATAGCTGGTTTGCTTGTTTTTATAGCTGGATGGACATTTTTATAGCATGATAATTATTTGTATGCATGTCTAATCTAAATTTATTGTGTGATTAACCAGTTAATTGCGTAATATTTGTTAGACATGGCAGGAATCTTTTTCAGGTTCACAGAATCATAGAAGTAGGGTCGGAAGAGACCTCGTAGATCTTCAGGTTAAAAAAAAGGAAAAATAAAATCGCACGCATTTTACACCTCAGACTCCATAGGCTGGGAGTAATGGAAAACTTGGATGAGCAAACTACAATCGTAAATGTACCAAGATGAAAAATAAAGTCATTCAAAAGAAAAAATATTTATACAACACTAAAAATGACTGCAGGTTTCCTCAATAGTCAGGAAAGTGAATATTACCTTAATTAGGTCATAATTAGGTCATAATTGTGACCCAAATCACAGTTGCACAGATTTCACAGTCAGGTGATCTCTGTAAAATCCACAGAAAGGAAAAAGAAAAAGAAAAAGAACACCTACTAAAAATAAAATACTGGTTCCCCAATGGGAACCTAGGCCTAAAAATTTAGACTTAGTAAAATTTAAATTACTCATGAAAGTATTATTCTGCCTCCTGAGGCTAAAGGAGTAACTTGTAGCAATGGGGAAGTCCTATATTCTCTATGTGCAAAGCTGACTAAAATGGGAAGAAAAAATTGCTTACAAAAGCTCTCTCTCAACCTTAAACTATATCTATGCCAAAACTTTGCCAGCCTTAAAGTTTCTCAAATAATCCTAAGGAAAAAAATAATCTTTGTTAAAGGGGTGTACGTTGTAGCCGTGTTAGTCTGAGGACATGGGCAGACAAGGTTCATTGCGTGAATCTGAATCTTTTATTAGACCAACTTAAATAGTTGGGGAACATTTTTTTTTTTTTTAAACCAAGCTTTCAGGTTTAAAAACCCTTTGTCAGGCTGAGGAAGCCTCTGCAGTTGGTGTGTGCCCTTCCTGGATGGAATGTATAGTAAAGAAAACAGAGGCTGTCTTTTTGCATGTGTACAGCCCAGTCTTTGGCTATTTTACTATTCATTCCATCCAGAAAGGGCACACACCAACTGCAGAGGCTTCCTCAGTCTGACAAAGGGTTTTTAAACCTGAAAGCTTAGTAAAAAAAAAAATTCCCCAACTATTTAAGCTGGCCTAATAAAAGATTCAGATTCACCCAATATTTTTTTAAATATTTTTTAAACTACACTTCATTCCCCGACTAGCACCAGAAACAAGTTATTCATTCTAACAAGCTTTCAGAAAAAATAGAACCCAATTGATTCTAGTTGCCTAAATTGTACCTAGTTGCTTAAAATTTTACATTATAAACCATGATTTTTTTTCTTTTTGTGCCTTTGAGCATCTCTCTCTCTAACATATTATTTGTCAGTTAATGCAGAATGGCAACTATTAATCAATTCTTAAGTAACACTGAAAAACCAATGCATTTCATAATCAGAAATTGAGCACTCTTGCAAATACTGTGAAGGATTCACTTTAACATGACATGAGATAACTAAGGTAGTGCTGAAGTGATGTTGCAGCCACGATGGCCCAGGAAATACATGAGAAGCAAGAATTTTTGTGGGTCATATCTTTTCTTGGACCAACTGCATGGTCTATCCAAACCACTCAGCTGGTCCAATAAAACTTGGCCCAGTAAAGGATAATCCCCCAGAAAATTATGCTGCTCATATTAGATAATTAAGTAAATACTTTGGAAAAACCATATATGCTAAAAATGCACCTAATGAAAAGAATTTAAAAAGTTATCCAAGAAACAAGTTGTTTTTCAAAAGCTATGCCTTAATAACTACTTTCTGTGCCAGAAAAAATTAAAGGGTGGCAGCGTGTGCAAAGAATTCCTCCAAAAGATGTAAAGGTGAAAGGAAATGTTTCTCCGTAATAGTCAAAAGGTTACAGTAATCACCATGCAAGATTTATGATCATACATAGAGGAATATAGGATTCTTATGTTGAATCTTCAGTACAACCACCCACAAAAACACAGAATAAATATTTCTAAAGAGATGTATCTTGTTAGCTCTAAGCAAGAGAAGCAAGAGTTTCCCTCTAGGTTTACTGTGGTACCCTGGAGACCAGGAAGGTGTGCTTTGGAATGACAAGGTCAGCAAGCAGTTTAGAGTTGCACTCGAGAGTTGGGGCAAGACAGGCTTTCCTAAAAAGAACTCTATGGGCAGTATCAATGTTATCTGGGCAGGCGGGGGAAGGTGTGGGGGAAGGCAAGCAAGCCCAAAAGCAGTATCAAAACTGGGTCCGGCAGAATCATGTAGTTATTATGTAGGGGACTAGGCTGTAGAAAATACACACTCTCACTATATCTTGCCTTAGCAAAACTGGAGCCAAGAACCACAACAGAAAACACCTAACCCAACAAGCAAAACAACTTTTTGATTTATTGTCCCTAGACCTTTTGCCAATAGCTTCCTCACTCCTAGAGAGAAGCCACCCAGGAAGGCAGTCCCTATTTGCTGGCCACCCAGGAGGAACCCACTGCAGAGGTATGGCAGACAGTCACCTCCAGAGCCAGGGCTACTTGTGCTACCTCAGTGTCAACTCCCCAGGTACAGCTGGGGAACAGGTATGAGGCTCTGGCAGCTGTGGAGGAGAAGGTAGGAGAGGATGCCGCCAAGGGAACCAATGCCACTCCAAGCATGGCACAGGCCAAGAGCTCCCAGAATACCAAAAGGAAGAGACGCCAGGTCCTCGTCATCGGCGATTTCATCCTAAGAGGCACAGAGGGGCCCATCTGTCGCTCTGATCTCATGACACACGTGGTTTGATGCCTGCCTCAAGCTCGAATTCAAGAAGTCACGGAGATGATCCCAGACCTCATGCAACCCTCTGATCATTACCCCATGGTCCTCATCCACATAGGAAGAAATGATTTGGCCAGGGGCAACCCAGACCACATCATGAGAGACTACAAGACTCTAGGGGCAAAGCTCAAGGAGACAGGGGCACAAGTGTTTTTTTTCTTCTACCCTTCCAGTGAGCAGACGCAGCTGGCACCACGAAACATGTATGGGCGAGGTCAACCGGTGGCTTCGGAACTGGTGTTACCCAGGTGGGCCGTAGGATCTTGGACCAATACCTGCATTTCCACAGAGAGGAAATGCTTGGGCAGGACAAGCTTCATCTCTCCCCAAAAGGTAAACATGTTTTTTCTTCCAGACTGGCTGATCTCCTATGGCAAGCTTTGAAGTAAGTTAGCCAGGGGATGGGGACGCAGAGGAACACGAGGACACTTCGAAGTCAAGCCAGGTGATGCACACAGGTAGTACCCCAGGTAAATGACAGAGGCCAGGGCAGACTTAAGAATTAAGTGGCAGCACGGGCACCTACAGGAGGCCTCAAATGCCTCTACACAAATGCTCAAAGCATGGGAAATAAGCAGGAGGAACTCACCCTCCTGCTAGCTAGCAAAAACCCAGACCTAGTGGGGCTCACAAAAACCTGGTGGGATTCTACTCATGACTGGGCAGTGGACATCGAGGAATACAGACTGTACAGGTGAGACTGAGCAGGGAAAAGAGCAAGCGTGTAGCACTATACATCAAAGAGCAATACACGCCCTCGATGATAAGGACGGGATCAGAGGAGAGCCATGGGTAACAATACAAGGGGAGCATGGGGAAAGGGACTTGATAGTAGGCATCTACTACAGACCACCTCACCAGGGGGATGAGATGGACCTGGAATTCTCAGGTCAGCTCACGGAGGGTAAGGACAAGGGATGTGGTTGTCATGGGTAACCTAAACTACCCAGACATCTGCTGGGAGGAGCAGTCAGCCAGGTCCGACTGCTCACAAAGGTTTCTAGCTGGGATACAGGACCTTCACCTAACCCAGGAGGTGCACAGTCCCACTAGGGAAAATGCCTTGCTGGACTTGGTCCTTGCCACAAGTAACAACCTGGTGAGGGGTCTGCAGTACTCAACCGCCCAGGTGACAGTGATCAACACCTACTGGAATTTACTGTTCAGTGCAGAGTGGTGAAAGCAAGCAGCAAGGCAGAGGTCCTTGACTTTAGAAGGGCCAACTTCTGTAAGCTAAGAAGGTTAGTAGCAAAGGCATTGGGATGTCAGCGCTTCAATGAGATGAAAGTTCAAAATGGGTGGTTTTTCCTCAAGGAGATGATCCTCTGATCTCAAAGGGAGCTAATCCCAATGTTCACGAAAGGGGGCAGAAGTGTTAAGAAGCCCCCATGGCTCAGCAAGACATCCAAGGATGCCTGAAGGCAAAAAAAGAGGCGTACAAACAGTGAAAGCAAGGGGCTATCACCAAGAAGGATTATACCTCCGCTGCTCAGAACTGCAGGGAGGCTGTTAGGAAGGCCAAGGCAGAGACAGAGCTAGGACAAGCAACCAGAATCAAGGATAATAAAAAGTCCTTCTTCAAATACATAGGAAGCAAGAAGGCGACATCAGGAAATGTGGAGTCCCTACAGGATAGGCTTGGCAATCTGGTGATTGTGGCAAATGAAAAAGCTGATCTCTTTAACATCTTTGCCTCAATATTCCTGAACAGGGACCAGGACATCTCCCCCACTAGAACTGCAGATGGACCCAGGGGAGTCCATGCCTAGGGTCAGGGACAACCTAGTTAAGGAACTTTCGGAAGGGCTGGACATGTTTAAATCAGTAGGTCCAGATGCTCTTTACCCAAGGGTGCTGAGGGAACTGGCGGGGGTCATAACGGGGCCTCTGGCACAGCTCTATGAGTGCTCATGGGGCACTGCCCAGGTACCAGAGGATTGGAAAAGGGCCAATGTGGTCCCCAATTACAAGAAGAGGGATCCCGGCAATGATAGGTCAGTCAGTCTTACCTCAGTCCTTGGGAAGACCTTTGAGAAAATTATCAAGGAGCACATCTGCAAGGGCCCAGCAGGGGAGGTAATATTCAGGGGCAACCAACATGGGTTCATTGAGGGCAGGTCCTGTCTAACTAACCTGGTTTCTTTTATGATTAGGTCACAAAGTCCCTGGACGAGGGTGTTGGCATGGATGTTGTCTTCCTGGACTTTAAGAAGGCCTTTAACACAGTTTCCCACCACATTCTCTTAAAAAAAAAACTTGTTGACTGTGGCATTGATACCTGCACAGTCAGTCAGGTGGGTGACAAATGGGCTAGCTGGTCACATCCAGAGAGTGGTGGTGGATGGGTCATTTTTGACCTGGAAGGATGTGGGCAGTGGAGTCGCCCAGGGCTCAGACCTGGGGCCTGTACTGTTCAACATCTTTATCAGTGATCTGGATGTGGGTGTGGAATGCATGTGTCTGAATTCGCTGACGAGACCAAGGTGTGGGGTGAGGTGGACATGCTGTAGGGGAGGGCCAGAATCTAGCTAGATCTAGACAAATTACAGAGGTGCATGGATGAGAATAGGATGGAATTCAACACAGAGAAGTGCAAGGTACTACATCTGGGGAGAAGGAACCAGCAACACACCTACAGGCTGGGGAACACCCTTCTTGTCAACACGGTGGCAGAAAGGGATCTTGGAGTCATTGCTGACTCCAGGAAGAACATGAGCCACCAATGCAAGTAAGTGGTCAGTAAGGCTAACTGCACCTTGTCCTGCATCTACAGATGCATCACAAGCAGGTTCATGGAGGTGATCCTTCCTCTCTATGCAGCACTGGTCAGGCCACAGTAAGAGTACTGCATCCAGTTCTTGGCACCGCACTTCAAGAAGGATGTGGCTAGCATTGAAAGGATCCAGAGGAAGACCACTCGCACAGTCAAGTGGCAGCAGGACAAACCCTATGAAGAGGCTAAAGGGCCTGAACCTATTCAGCCTCCACAAAAGAAGGCTGAGAGGGAATCTGGTGGCCATTCACCACGGGGGACCAGCAAGAATTGGGGGAGCCTTTTCCCCCGGCCACCACCGGGGGTTACTTGGACTAACAGCCACAAATTGTTAGAGAGAAGTTTCAGGCTGCTGGACATCAGAAGACATTACTTTACAGTTACAGCTGCCAGGTTCTGGAATGGGCTCCCAAGTGAGTTGGTACTCTCTCCTACTATGGGGTCTTCAAGAGGAGGCTGGACAGATATTTGGCTGGGGTGATATGTCCCTGGCATTCATTCCTGCCTAGGGAAGCTGATGTTTAGGTCCCTTCCAACCCCAAGCACTATGATTACATACCAGTACTAAAAACGATGAGCTTCAGTAGGAAGCGTACCAGCTACAAATCTCGGAGACAGATAACTCCATTGGTACAGGAGCAATTATGTATCCCTGAGCTTCAACAGCATCCTCTAGGGTCCATGTAATCTCAATGTCGCTGCAAATTCAACAGCAATTTCAGGCCATGATCTCTCTCAGTCTTTGAATGGGAAATTGAGGAGACAAACTTCCTTTTCTTTCCAGTGCTGGGCTGTGGGGTCATCCTGGCTTGAAACACTGTTGACTGCTGGGGCCCAGCCCAATGAATGCTATGATAAATCATGAACATATTGACTTTGAGCTAATAGCATGCATAGTTTGTACTACATAAGTAAATACAAGACTGCTGCTTAAAAGCATGTGTATGGAGCACCTGCATTGAAGCTTTCAGAAGTTTGAAAAAAGATAAAATGCATCAATTCTGGATGAAAAGTTGTTAGATATGCACAGTAATTTGCATTTATGGGGGGCAGGCAGCAGCTGTGGCTCTGATTGTGGCCCTGGCCCCCGAGTCTAAATGGGGCCTAAGTCAGACCCATAACTGCTTCCTGCACCCCTCCACTTGTCCTCTGCAGCTTCTACCCTCCCTTTGCCCATTTCCCCACTTACTGTCATGAACAGTTCATAGTATCATAGTATCATAGCATCATGAGTCGGAAGGGACCTGGGCAGATCATCTAGTCCGACCCCCTGCCTTGGCAGGAAAGAGCACCGGGGTCAG
>JAGPOW010003316.1:137600618-137634437 GCA_030014935.1 Caiman crocodilus
TTCTTCCTCCCCATGTGCAACACTCTGCACTTATCCATGTTGAACTCCATCCTATTCTCATCTGCCCACCGCTGTAACCTGTCAAGGTCAGCCTGGAGTTCACTTCCATGTGCTGTTCTTGGGAAGGGAATAGAGCCTGAATATGGTGTAACACAGGGGTGGGCAATTATTTTAGGTGGAGGGCCGCTTACTGAGTTTTGGCATGCTGTTGAGGACCGCACTGGTAGCTCCACCCATTGACAGATGCCCTGCCCCTGATCACCATCTTGGGACTGTAAGTCCCACCCACTAAACCCTGACCTTTTGCCACCAAAAGTACTCCTTTCAGCCACAGATTTTGCCATCTCAGAACCAAAAAAATATCAGAATATATTCTAAAAAGCGAACACCTACAGCATTCATTAATTTGGTTTCAAAAAATATTTTTGTCCTGATTTACACACGTTTGTGTAGTTTACATAGAGGTGATTGCACAATAGCTTAGAATGAAGTAGTACTCTTGTATTTTGTACAGGCTGCATATAGGTTTGTGGGGGGGCTGTGGGTGTGTGGGGTGAAAGAGCATGTGGGTATGGGGGGGTCTGTATGTACAGCAGCGCAAGGAAGGTGTGGGTGCATGTCTATGCTGGGGTGTATAAGAGAGATTCAGTGTAGGAACATACACATGATATAACTGCCTGTGTGCGCGCGCGCGCGCGCACACACACACACACACTCTCTCTCTCTCTCTCTCTCTCTCTCTCTCCCTGCCTGTTCCCATTCCCCCCATACACACACACCAGTAATCGGTGCAACGCCATGCTCCCTGGTCCAACAGTGTAGCTGGCAGCCACATGGTGCTGGAGTAGGGTAGGGACAGGAAGGGAGTGAAATGGCTGGGGGTGGGCAGGGCTAGGCTGGGCTGTTAAGTTCTGCTGAGGCTCCCCCTGAGTCCTACTGCCTCTGGCTCTAGTCAGCTTTGACAGGCTGCCAGGGCAGATAAATATTAAGTTTCTAAATCTTTTAGGGGCCCCATGGGCCAGATAGAATGGAGTGATGGGCCAGATCCAGCCTGTGGGCCATATTTTGCCTACTCCTGGTTAACAAGTAGGGGGTAGCAGAGACTCAAGGGAGCATGGGGAAAGTGGCAGAGACTGTGGAGAGCTGGGGATCCTCTGTGGACAATGCCATGGAGCACAGCAAGGCTGTAGGTGGAAGAAGTGGGGGTGGAAGGCCAGAGGACAAGTGATCTCCTGACTCCCCCATACCACTTTCCTTGCTGTAGTAGTGGGAAGGGGAATGAATTCAAGACAAAGGTCCAATAATTAGATTCTATACCTGAAAAGATTACAAATGTATACACTTTCCAAATTACAGAACATAATAATTGGAGGGTCAGCTTAGATTCAAGTATCCCTTTCTCCCCACATGCCAATATATCTTCAGATAGTGGTGGGACCCTAAAATACTGGCCATTTCAGTATCAACTAAAATAATTATACCGAAATTAGAACAGATGTTTTCCTCCCCCCAAAAAATGCATACAAAAGACAACTGGGGAAAAAATCATTTATTTTTGGCTTTAGCAGATATATAAGAAACACTCTTTTCTACTGAAAATCTTTCGTAGCCACTGTAGTGCTAATCAACACGACTATAATCTTTGCCAAAGCAATATAGGCACCAAAAGAAATATACGGGAGGTTTCAGCAACTACTACATCTTTTCAAAATACTTCACAGACATAAATAAACCACACTAACATGGTTCATTCAGTAATTTAAAAAAACAAACAAATAAAAAAACCATTTTCAACAAAAGAAAAGAACCCAAAAGTTGTACCTAACCTTGGTGTCAATATTACAAATAACAGAAAGGATTAAAAAATGCTTTAAAAGTAAGCATAAAACCAGGAATTATTTTTAAATAAGATGGCAATATTTGGCAGCAACAATATTTTAAATCACTGAGGAGGGGTACACATCCTTCAGGGCACCTGCACTGACCTCAGGAGAGAAGGATGAGGGTGGCTAGAGTTTCCTAATCAGTTCCCTGTTCCTGTTTGCTTGCAAACAGGACACAAGAATGCATATACTACCTTACTAAGAAAAAAACCTACCTTTGAGAGTTCTTGCTTTATATAGACAGCACTGCCTGAAATCAGAAGGGATGAGCTGGTTTCCTATATAACCAGTGGCAATGTGTAGGGGGTGCAAGTGGGTACACATGCACCCCCTGAGAGTGCTGATGCCCCGCCGAGACCACTAGCTTGCTAGTGGTGGCACCAGGCCAAGTGATCCCCATGGCTCCCCCCTGGCCAATCACGCCCATCCAAAAGTGACAGCGGTGTACACAAAAGTGCCACTTCCAGGTGGGTGAGATTGACTGCGGGGAAACCCCCACCCCAAACCTTACTTAGGACACACCAGGAGCCCATGTATGTAACTCAAGAGAAGAACAACCTTTCCATAAATTTTACTTAGAATGACCTGGATCAGCATATGTAGGTTGCACAAAAGATTATTTTTTGATCTATTATTTCAGTGCTAAATTTTACTTAAAGCCCTCTTCCCCTCTCAAATGCAAATGTTTAAAAGTTGAAGCATTACAAAGAAAAACTGTGTTTGCCTTAAGAAACACACACACACACACACTTTTGAGCAGGGGATGAGTGCCACTGCTCCTCCACTGCCAAATTTTCAAAGCCATGGGGAGCAGGTTAGATGACACTACAGCAGGGGCCAGATCTGGCCCACAGGCACAGACTGATATAAGCTTATATGTTATTCTTTGCCCTCATGCTGATAGCTTGACTCCTTCAGAAGAGAGCTGACTATCTGGTCTCTCACTTTCAGCCATTTCTAAATGTACATAAGTTCTTCAAATTCTTCCAAGAGTGCCAAAACGGTTTTCTAACTTTGGAGGACAATTTTCCAAGCAGTGACCATATAGAAGTTGTATTAAATACTGAGATTACATCCTGTGTAGGCAAAGCTACAAATACAATACATATTAATGGTATGCATTTGTCATAGTGACAAAGGATGAATAAAGAGAAATAAGAACCTATTTCCACATTTGCCTCTGAAGTAAATGAATCATAGAGAAATAGGGCTGAAAGGTATCTCCAGAAGTCACTCAAGCCCAACTGAAGTCAGGATCGCCTTATCCAAACCTTCCAATACAAATCCATTAGGGGTGCACAGGTAGAGATTTTTGGGACCGATATTGATAGCTGATATTTAAGAAGGCATATCGTCCGATGTTGATCCGATTTCCAATACAGCTGTCTCCAAATGTTGAGTCTGGTGTGGTGGAAGGGGAGGGAAGGGGGGAGGGAAGGGGCATGGGGGAGCAGATCAACAGCCCCCATGGTGAGAGAGGAAGCAGGGGCAGGCACTGCCCGGGGAAGTGGTGGAGGCAATTTCCACTGCTGCTTGTAACCTGGGAGGGCACGGGAGGGGCAGGGGGCACTGTATGCTCCCCAGATCTACGCAGGGTGGAGTGGTCTGCAGCCAGGGCTGTGCAGAGCCCTTCTTGGCAGGGGCTGGGCTCAAAGCGGGTGCTGGCGGTGCTGGGAGAATGCTGCATCCACCCCAAATTTCACCACCACTCCACTCCCAGAACCACCACCACACGTCTGCCCGCCGCAGCCCCGGCTCTTCCCAGCGTGTGGATGGAGGCAGGGCATTGAGCTGTGGCTGCACTGAGAGGCTAGCAGCAGCAAAATTTAGGGTGGATGCAGCATCCCCCCAGAGCCACCAGCATCTGCTCCGAGTCCAGCCCTGCCAAAAAGAGCCCCACACAGTCTCAGCTGCAAGACACCTCCCCCACCCCGTGCCCTCCTGGGTTGCAAGCAGCAGTGGAAGCTGCCTCCCCAACCCACAAGTTGTAACTCCGCACGCCCACCCCCGCCTTGGCAGTGCCTGCCTCTTCGCCCTCCCTCACCATGCGGGGTGTTGATCTGTCCCCCATTGTCGTCCCCCCCACCACGCCTCTTTCACCACACTGGATTTACCAGCTGAAGGCAGTTCTCCACATTGCCTGCTCTGCTCCTCACTGCCTGAATGCTGCTCCGTGGGTGCACACAGCACAGGCATTTATCAGCCAAATTATTGGCCAAATTGGGCCAATATCAAATACAACTAGTTTTCTTTATATTGGTGCACCTCTAAAATCCATAATCTAACCTCTTCATAAAACTACCATCAGCACTGACACAATACAAGACAGAACACCCTAATCTGTCACAGGTAAAGCAGAGAAACCATGGAAGTGAATGTCTTGCTTCTAAAAAAGATCTCAGGTACAGGGTCATGCCCTACCCCTAGCCCCCACCCCAATCAACACCAATCTGACCATGGGTTAAAATTCTTCCAGCTTCAAGTCCCAGCAAGAACACTGGCACACCCCAGTCAAATATTCAGCCTTGGCTGTAGTCAGCACTCAATGCTGCTGTGTGTTAAGCACTCAAAGTCTTAAAAAAAATTTAAAAAAAAAAAAATCTTGGCACATATAACATCAAGGAAGCATGGCAGGGAAGGAAGGGGGGAATTTTGTCTAAGAAGCTTGGGAAATATCCATAACAAAACACAGGCATAGCTATACCTAGATCATCCCTGACCAGTGCCTGTCCAACCTCTTTTTGAATACCTCCAGTGACAGAGTCCACAACGTCCCTAGGCAGTCTATTCCACTCCCTCCCTGTTCTAGCAGTGAAGATTTTCCTGATATCGAATCTAAACCTACTTTGCTTCAATGTCATTGGTGCACATCCTACTCTTTGCAGCAAGGAAGAAAAGATGTTCTCAATCTTCTTTCTGGCAGCCTTTCATATACTTGTAGACTGCCATCAGGTCCCCTCTTAAGCACTTTTCTGCAAGCTGAACATGCCTTTCTGCAAGCTCCTTCAGCCTCTCCTCACACAACTTGCTTTCCAAGCCCTTTATCATCCTTGTCACTCACCTTTGGACCCTCCACATCCTTTTTAAAATGTAGAGCTAAAAACAGCAGCTTTAACTACAAAAGAACACACTGTTTTTGCCCTCAAATCTCATGAAAGATTAATTCCTACCTCACTCCTTGGCTAAAATCAAGATTACCTTCCCCATCCCTAGGGGGGCCCTCCTTCTCAACAAGGAACTGACATAAAATAGCAAACTAGATGACAATATGAGGACTAACATCAACAAGCTCCCCTTCATTATTGCCTCTCACACCCTACAGAAAAGCAACAGAGAAAGAAGAAAAAGGAAGTATGATGCACTTGGAAGAGAGAAGGAAAAACTGATTCACAAAGTCATATAGGGAGCAACAAGCCTTCCATCCAACCCTACTTATTCATTATGACAACAAAGTGTTAGAGAAATAGGAACTACTCTGTCCGTGCAATAGGAGAGTAATATGAACTGGGTAGAAGTTGATTTTGCCAAGACCCGACAGGAGCCAAGTAAAGTTCAGGCCTTTGAATTCCTGGATAGTCCTCTAAAATTCCATCATTATGTTTTTATTTACATGTATCAGCTGCATTTTGCAACAATGAAGCCAAATTGACTATAAATCATTATAATATTACATAACTGGAATTAAAACTAACTCAAATGCCAAAACAGCAGAAAATGCAGAATTTTACTGGCTTTTTGCTCTGGTCAGAATACTCTAAAGACAGCTTTGAAAGATATTGGTATAGTTCAGTACTTCATTACTCTCATATTACACCGGAGTAAATTTACTGACTTCATTATAAATATACCAATGCATACATCTAATACGAGTCAGCCTTTATAGATTTTATGGCCCCAAGATATCAAGGTAACATACACAAAAAGGCTCCCCAGAAGCTATACAAAATTTTTCAATAAATGAGGCACAAGATCATCTGTAAAAACCTGTTTTGGAAGGAAAGTAGAAGGATATACAAAAATACCTCTTGGAAACTATATGCAATCTGACCTCAGAACAGCATCACATTTCTCTCTACAATAGTATGTCTGCTAAACACTGAAGGGAGACATTTTTCATCTCTCCCTGCCATTCCCCACCTGCAGAGATGTAGAAACAGATGCAAAATTCTAACCAATAAGACACAGCAAATGGATATTACCTTGACTAGAAAAGGAGAGGTGCAGTACCACTAACTTTCAAAAGAAATATAATAATTACATTTTTGCTAACCCAGAGTAATCAAGTTATCAATAAGGTGTTAGCATCTTCCAGTTGCAACACTTGCCAATACAACCAAGTTTACATTTCTACAATGAAAAGTTTCTGATTGCTTCCATGAATTTCTATAATCTAATTCTGTTAACATCAGAAAAAAATATAATCAATGAAAGGCAAAGACTGTTTTTCAACTGGCCCCTCACATACAGTATCAATTTAGCATTAATTTTTTCTATGCTGCATGAAACTAACAAGTAAAAAGCATTTAACCAAATTTACAGTTCTTTCCAATGTTATTAGAATTTCAGAGCATTAATCTCAGCATCCCATTCATTTCACTATACCCCTAAAGACAGCACATAGCAACCCCATAATCTTAACACTATTATTGTTACTACAAAAAAAACTATGAATATCTTAAATATGAAACCTAGTCAAGGACAGCTTAAATAAGGGTGCTTGATAACAGTTTCCATATTTATAATAGCTTGCATTTGTAATTTAAACACACTATCAATACTAGCACTTAATATTCAACTGAATTACTGAGGTTCAAAATAAAGTTTTTTACTATATACTAATTTATTTTTAAATATATTAGAGTCTCACTTTGGGGGTTTTATGGTTCATATGAACACATAACTATTTGACTACTACCCTTTGGCCATCCCAAGGTATTGTATTTTCATCTCAGAAAATCTATTTGAATTTTCTTCCACTCATCTCTCCAGGTTGTTCATTATGCAAGAAGTAGCTTTGGTTAAGAAAAACAAAAATGAAATATGATCATTTATAAACATCATTAGCCACAATGTATTTAAATTCAATTCAGTTACATTTGTCCACAAGTTTTCTGAATTGGCTAAAGCAGGAGATACAAATAAATTCTACAACTTGTCTGCCACAGCTTGTTTTGAATCCCATTTTGGTCACCTGAAGTCATTGCAAAACATTTGTTGCTAAACTCTACGTTTTGCTGACTTTCAATATGTTGATATCAAAAAATCAGATTTCAGAATCCATTTTTAATTGTTTCAAAAAAAGAAAACCACTAGATTTGTTAAGCAGTCCTGCTAAAACATAATGCATTCTCATTTTTTCAAGGCTTAATTAAACAGAAAACATTCAAATGCCTTATGTCCAGTTATCAACAAACAAAATCAGTTTACAATTTGTTCATATCTCATCTCAAATAACTTATAGGAACGGCTCAGAAATATAAGAAGGATGTACAACTTCGAAACAGCCACTGGGTGTCACTATTGCTACACAATAGAAGAACCAAATAGCTTATCTATGCTAGTAACCATAAACTTCAGAACTTTTCCACTACAGTTTTAAAGAGCTTCTGCAGAACTTGCATACTGTTTCATAAAGGAAATCATTTGCTGCAGTGTCACAGATTTCACTGAGTGACTGTTTTTAAAGCTATTTAAAAACTATATTTTACAAACATTATGTTGAAAAGGATTATCAGAAATGTCAAGGGAAGAGTTACTTGTTCCCACCTGTAGGACAACATTAACAGTATTGTATGCTATTGCAGAAACAAAGATGGTATAATTAAAACAAATAAAAGTCTTCCCCCTTTAAACTGGAGAAAAGCTTTTATTTTAAACAACACCATAGTATTTTATCAGTTAGTAGAAAAATAATAAATGAAATGTATCAAACTGGCAGCATTAGTAGTTAAAAGGTATTTTCTGTCATACTCTATCACCACTGGAAGTATGTGATAGAGTATGACAGAAAATCATACTCTGAAAGTTCACAGGTTTACTAACAGAGTAGAACTTTACTTGGTGGCACAGACTTAAAAACAAAAAAACAAAAAAAAAACTTTGGTCTATTTGTGAAACAATAATTTGTAATTATACGATAGCTAGGCAGCTACATGCCTACCACCCAAGCAGTGTTAACTACCTAAGTACCTCTAAGCCACAGCTCAACTGCTGCCTAACCCTGAGGATTACTTTACCCCACTCCCTAAGCACCTAAATTTCTAGGGAAAATGATAGCTGGATAGATAAATAAGATAGCTTTCCACTGACTGGTAAGAACAAAGCCTGCATAAATGCTGGCTGAGGTGTCTAAAGAGCCAGATTAAAGACGGATTAAATAGGAGTCTGGAACTTGAACTGTAATTTTAATTGTGCTTAGGATTCATGAACTAGATGTCCACACACTTAAATCCCGAGGGGCACCTTCTGATATATAAACTCAAATTGACAGCACAGATTTAAGCACCAAACACTCCAGGTGCAAACTGGACCTTGATCCCCAAGCACCTTTGCTAGACAAAACCCCAGTCTAAACTAGCACCCTGTTTGCATTTTACAGTTTAGCTGGAATACTAGTGAGCCCTACCAGAGTTCCAGTGATTTGTTTTTCCCACAAATTAGGTACAAGCAATGAAACTTAAGGTCTGCCATGTCTGTGGAAAGAAAGGGCCCTACCCAAAAGCACATCTCCAAAAATTGAGTGCGTGTCTTAAGTGGGGCTCTTGGTTGTAGCCGTGTTGGTCTAAGAACATAGGCAGACCAGGTTCTTTGGTTAGATATGATATCTTTTATTAGACCAACTAGTTGGAAAAATTGTTCTTTGCAAGCTTTTGGACACAAACACCCTTCTTCAGGCATAGAGAGAAGGGCATTTGTGCCCGAAACCTTGCAAAGAACGATTTTTCCAACTATTTAGCTGGTCTAATAAAATATATCACATCTACCCAAAGAACCTTGTCTGCCTATGTCTTAAATGAGGAAACTTTTTCTCCCTTCTCTGCTGCAATGAAAACAGAGTATAGTGCCTACTCTTTTCTAGCTGCCAAGATGATGCTGTACGTCTCACGCCACAAAGGAGAAAGGACAGAGTCCTGTGTTAACCCCCCTCACAGCCTCAGATGTTTGGCTGAGCAATGCTGCTTGTACCTGAAAGAGCAACTGAGCAGGCTCAGGGCAAGTGAGATCTTTTTGGCTTGCTGCTGTCCTGCCACACCAAGAAGTTCCTGCTGTCTTATTGAGACTGTCACCTGGACTCCCATACTTCCTGAACACTACATTTCCAGATTTTATTCTATGTCACATAGTCGGCTATGGTTCTGGGGGGGGGAAAAAAACGCTCTCCCCTATATTCTGACTTAAAAAAAAAAAGTTGTACATCTTACTTGGGATATATGGTACAGGAGAAAATACAGTACTAACAACATACAAGAAGATGGTGATGGTGCTGGTGCTGCACTGGGAGAGGAAAACGTTATAGTAGGCTTCCAGTCCCTTCTTCTGGAACTACTTATGCATTTTATATTTTAAAAGTAATTTAATTGAATAAACAGTGCTGGGAGAAGTAACAATACTGCTGAAGACCCAATACCCCATAAGTGCTTTCATCAGTAGGCTATACAGTAATGTTCCCTCTTGCTTGCTGTCCTGATGGCCCTATTACTCCAGCATTCTTTGGTGCACTATGACAAAACTTCAATAGGAGGGACAGGAGGGGCTCTACTCACATTGGTCTCTAACTACGGCTTAGAAGTGGAAGATGTATATTTGAACATCTTCAGTCTGAGGAAGGCCAATGACCAAATTTTCTAGGCAAGCATGCTAATCACTATGTTACTATGTAAACCTGGGCATCATCAACAGCTATCTCTTAAAATAAAGGAGTAAGTCAGTCACCAATTAATGAACACATGAGTTAAGCACCTACACCTAGGCAAGCATTTCATGCTAAATCTGTCTCATATTCAGTATACATCTAAATCAGACTATCGCTTTCCCTATGCTGTTGCAGGGAAAAGCACACAACACCACTACTTTTCCCCACAGTAGAAGAGGTAGAGCCCCTGCAGCTGGAGCTTTTCCCCACAATCGGCAGGAGAAAAACTGCTGCCAAAACTCCATGTCCACTATCTGGATGAAATGGTTCTGCAAGCCATGGATCTAGCCCATGGACTGTAAATTGTTGGCAGTTAACAAGTTCATGTAGACAGCTGACAAGTTCCAGCTGAGCAAAGCAGCAGCACCCTTTGGGTGCATCTCCACGAGATGTTTTACTATGCTTTAAACTAGCCTATCACACAGTAAAGCATCACTGTCTACATGCGTGCAGCAATTATTGTGCAGTAGGTTAGTCTAATGTGCTCTTTTCTAGTACCTATAGATACAGTACAGTACATTAAACTAATGCACCAAAGTGCAAGTGTAGACACTGACTGGGAGCAAATTGCCCATGTCAACCTAGGTTGCAGGGGCCACAGGGGACAGGGAGAGACACCCCAGCTCTGAAAGACGCTGCCTCCCATCCATGTGAAGATCAGAACCAGCCCCCACCCACCCTGCCAGCCTGGGACTGGGACCCAGGAGGGCCTGGAGCACCCCCTGGCTGCTGCAAGAGAGCAGAGCAGGGCAGGAGCAGCCCTGGATTGAAAGGCTTCCATTGGGAGAAAAAATTGCTAGCAACTAGCACACCTTTGGATGTATGCAGGGTCACAGTTCAATGTGCCTGAATTTTCTGTGTCAAAAACACAGGGGCATTAATTTCATGTGTAGATGTGCACCTAGATAGCAAAGCCATAAAAAAGCTGTACAGAAGTGCTGAGATGATCAACTGATTGGAGTGCCTTTGAAATAAAAGCTGTTGCACATACCTGGGACAGCTCAGAAGTCCCATGTAGCTCTATTTAACCATGGCTATTTCCCAAAACACCATCTTCTCAAGGAGGGTAGTAAGGAGACTAACCTGTGATCTATCCATGTTTTATTGTACTGACCTGTCAAGCTTACTGAGCCATCCAGTATCTCAAATACATTGCAGATTTAAGAAAAGTTCTCCCATAAGTGCCCTCATTAAGGTAATGATGACTAAATTATCCATGAGTTACTAATTAGCTCACAAAAGATTGAAAATATGGTTAACTACTGATTATTAGTCACTCACAGATAATTAGTCACCATTACAAATTACCTTGGAAAGATGTATCAACCATATTTTACTAATATTAACATCCTTCAGAAACTTTGTCAAATAAATACATTAAAAACCCTTCAACCAAACTGAATCCTAACAAAGTTTGTATTGAACAAAGCATCCCAGCACTTTATTCTTTTTCAATCAAGATGCGTGTCAAGAACATTTTAAGCTCCTTTAATTGAGCTCAAACACCTACAGCACAACTAGAATCAGTCAACATCTTTGTCATTAGTCTCTTATTTAACACACATGCAGACAAATTGAGTGGACATATTGGCAAATAATTTACTCTCTCATCCCTAGACAGAAGAGGTAAAAATACCAGCAAAGTAGTAAAAATATTACAGTTTAATACACCTTATGAAAATTACATAGCTACTGGAGTAGAGAAAGAAGAAAACTGAACAAAACATATTATATGATTTGGGTATGAGTAAATTCAGCAGCAATATTATATATTAAAGAAAACATTTGAAATTCAGATCTTTTCACTTGAAATATCAAAAAGACAAACCCTAAAAACAAACTAAATTCAGTTACTTCATTTGTACCATAAACTGAAGAATAAACATCAGATTTCACTAAGGCCAAGCAACATTGCAGTCAGTTATTATTTATCTGTTAAGCAAATTAACTTGCAAGTGTTAAAACTGTGTTTTATAATAGGTTGTTTAAAAAGGGTTGTTGGGGGTTTTTTTTAATGCTAGAGCTTTTAATTTCTTGGATTATTTTTGGAAATATTTTGAAAGGTTGGCACTCCGAAGATATAACACTTTGCCAGTTTATTTTAGTTTACTTGGTAGTTTATATTACCAGCTTCCACTTAAATCATTCTGGTGTAAAGATCTAATACTATAAATATGAAAATACTAAACTATGTTTCATATAGTTTTTAATATCATCTTTTGCAATATAATAAGTTCTACAGAAGTTTTCAAAATTGTCCAAAATCTCCTTACTGAAAGAGGAATGAAGCTAAGGAAAAAAGTCAAAGAGAACCAGTAGAGTACTATTCTAAATGGACAGTATGACAGATCAGGCAGTTGTAAAGTTAAGAATTCAAAACATAAATATAGGTTTTAGGAAGTGCCTATTTCCACTTGGGAGAGGAGTGGGGTGGAGAAGAAGGCTAGACTTTGTTAGGGGCAAGAACATTGTTCTTCTCAATTAAGTACCAAGAGAAGAATATGGTATTACCCCTTTACGGAAAATATTCATGAAGCCTGGGAATTAACGTAGCTTAGCAA
This sequence comes from Caiman crocodilus, assembly GCA_030014935.1. Taxonomy (NCBI): domain Eukaryota; kingdom Metazoa; phylum Chordata; order Crocodylia; family Alligatoridae; genus Caiman; species Caiman crocodilus. The sequence continues at coordinate 137,612,975 of JAGPOW010003316.1, forward strand.
TAAACCATTTTCTGAAGAAACAACAGATATTATTTACTAGACCTTGAAATTGTAATGTTGGGCAATGGGGGAAAGATTTTCTTTTAGACTTCACTACATATCTTCCACTGAAAAATATAAGTTCAAAATATTTTTATGAACAAACTCTGACTTCAGGCTTAAGAACACTGATGACTATTACAGAAAAAAGGAACTTATACAAGTAAAAGACAAATAATTTCAAATCCCCTTTTACTTTTCTTCCTTCAGTTAAAAAAAAGTAGACTGAAATGGCTTGTCGTCATCATTGTCATCAGTCCCTCAATAGGAGTATGACAACCTTGCACTACATAAGGAAGACACTGGTGAGTCCGCAACTGACTTATGAGGCCAATATACTCAACTGCAGACATGGCAAACAGTTCCAGGAGGGAAGAGTGGATTCTGGTGATGTCAGGTCACAGCTAGATTCTTGGAAGTAATGAAATTATCACATTTCTTTAGACACACCTTCAAGGTGTCCTTCAATCTCTTCTTCTGCCCACCTCTAAGACCAGTGACCACCAACAAGTTAGGAGCACAAGACCTATTTCAGGAGCCAGGTGTCAGGCATCTTAATAGCATGTCCTGTCCAACTGAGCTGGTGCTGCATAAAGGGAAAACTACCAGCTGTAAATCCACATCTGGAGACTGAGTTGGAAAATGAAGAAGCTGAGCTGTTTTAAAAGTGGAATGGGCTGCACACCCTGCATCCCCTTCCCTACTTGGGGGTCATGGGTCTGGCCCCATTCTCGCCAAGGCACAGAGCACAACAACAGCAGTAGTGGCAGCACCTCTGGCATCCCAGAGCTAGAGCTGTCATCACTGCAACCACTACTGCACAGTCAGACCTGGGCTGAAGCCACCCTGTGTGCCATGCCCCAGACCAGAACAGGGCCACAGCTGTAACTGAGTAAGAAGAGGGAGAAGACAGAGGCTACACGAGGGTCAGACAGCAGTAAGGGGAATAGGAGAGCCTGGATAGAGGCCAGACTCAGAGCCAGGGAACTACCTGTCCCCACCTCCACCTTGTACTTACATCCAAGACAAGGGGCTTCCTCAGAGCCTCCATGCTGAAAGGGGGGGGGGAGAGAGGGGGAGGGAAACTTGTATTGGATTTGAGTTATGGTATATATCCAGACAGAATGCATCCTAAAGCCAGTAGTCTGTCAGGATCTAAATCTCTGCCTCTTAACAAATAGGATGGCAGTCACTGTGTAGCAGAAAGCCCTCTTTTCTTCTTGCCTGCATTTGCTCTTCCCTCTTTGGATAGGTTTCTCTTTTTCTACCTTTTCTTCCTTCCTCTCTCTTTCACTTTAAGATAAGAAATTGTGTTTTAAAATTTGTATGTAAGCATTTTGTATCTCCCCTTGTAGTTTGGTATTTTTATCTATTTGTGTGCCATGGCATTACTTTTGTAGCTTATATTTTATACTCCTCACCTTTCATCTTTCAACGGAATGTATTTAGTTTCATAAGTAAGTTATACATTGTAACAAAGTTAACAAGGGCGGGAATCAAACTGTCCTTCCCTGTAGCAGGCTGGCTCCTGAAAGAGCAAGTGAATCAGTGACTGAATGTGTAATATGGTAGCAAACAACAATTAACACCTGGGAAACTCCAGATCAACAAATAGAAGAATTCAATAGAAGACAATGTAACAACCGAGAAATCTCTAACCATCACTGATCAGGGACTAGAAGCCCTGGCCTGAGTTAATCAACGCTGGGGACCAACTTTTGGGCTGAATATATCCAGATCGACCACTCCCAGAGCCCTATTCAAAATTCATCAATGGACTCCCAACCTGCACGTACATGCGGACAACCCCTGGGGCTGACAGATGCCATTCAGTAGCCACCGAGGGGGAGGAAGGAGTCCCAAGAGGGTCAATGACTCCTGGATTGGGCAAACCTGAAAACTGGGGAGTCACCAAAGTCTGCCAAGGACAGATAAAAGGCAGTGAAAAATGACCCTCAACGGCGCCCTCTTGACCTCCAACTTGACCAGCACCCGACCTATCCAGCCAGAAGGACCAGCCGGCAATCCCCTTCTGGATGATAACACCACGCTGAAAGAAGCCTCGACTGACCATCGACGGCAGACTCCAGGGGTGTAGGATAGGTATACCCGACTCTGTAGCTTGCTACTTTGTGTGCACATGTGTGTGTGGGGGCCAGCCCCAAGGTTTATGATTTAACTCATTACAGAGTTTCAATCCACCTAATAAACTAGAATTTTAAGGATCCCGAGTTGGACATTTGTAGCCAACAACTGAAGAGGGGGGGGGAAAAAAAAAAAGAGGTTGAGAGTCCCATCTTCAAGGACCAAAGACTGACATTAACATTGCCTAAAAAGTAGCCTTGGACCATCACATCCCTTTTATTTTAGCCTGGAAATGAAAGATTTACAGATCAGACACTCTCCATAGATATGGAACTCTTGCAGGCAAAAGAGGCACTTAAACATGCCCAGCTAAAGCAAGAATGGAACTAGCAGAAAATGGACCCAGCTAACTCTTCTTCAATCTGTCTGCTTCTGTATTTTGTTTCTTGCCTTCTTCCTAAACTGACTCATTTCAGGTAGGGACTGTCTTTTTTTTTTTTAATTATTATTATTACTATTATTATTTGTACAGGGCAGTTCGGGCACTAAGATGCACAGTCAACAACCCAAGGGTCACAAGTTTAAGACCATAGCAAATGCACTCACGGCATGGCCTGTCAGAGTCCAACAAATCTGCAAATTCTGCTACTAAATACATCATCACAAAGACACAAAAAGGGAAAGGATTATTTGTGCAGTACCTAGCACAACAGGGTCCAGTATTAGCATAACTATATACTATGATAAACATTAAAAAAAATAATACTTGCAATTATACACATTTTGTCCTTAAGACCATGAACTCATGTACCTTTTAAACATGTTAAAATGAGAGGGAGCTGCAGTTTCTTGAGAGCAGACATTAGGCGTTACAAAGTAACTTAAATTTGAATACTCCTAGACTGATACAAGTAAATTAAATCAAAAAATATTTCAACTCTTATTGCAACCTTTCCATGTGTTGCATTCATTTTGCTATATTTTATTGTTATAAATGCAAGTAGACTTAGTTAAATTTAACACTTCATACTGATGATCTTTGGGTGCAAGCAGAAGTGCAGCTCCCCACTGTAACAGAATACTTTGCAGGAAGCGTTCTGAGTTGCACTGATTCCCTGGACCAAAAAGAAGTTGGTTGGGCATGTCTGTATCTTGTATGTCAATACCTTGGTTGTGTACATCTATGTCCTAAAATTTCATCATTGCACATACTGCAACCCTAGTCTTGATACTCACACTACAGAAATATATATTTGTGTATATATATGCACACATACACACACACACACACACACCCCCCCTACAAAGGAAGAAAATGGAAAAACAATGTTTTTTCTGGGAGGAAATGGCAATACAATAACTAAGAATGTCTGAACAGAGTGCAACAGTGACTCATGCATCGCAATTACACCTTACTATATTGAAATTTGCAAGAATATTGTCCAGGAAAACGTTTACAACTTTATTTCCATTTGATGATAAACATTAAGTACAAGCAAATTAGGTTAATTAGTCTATGTGAAGCATGCAAAAATAGTAACTAATATTTATAAAAAGTCTATAGTAACTGCTAAAATATATATTTCCAATAATATTAATTTATTTTTTTTAAAGTCATAAAAGCATCACTTTGAAAACAAATTTATACCTTCATAAGAGCAAAAAAAAATTCATTTTTTTTTTAAAGTTTGATTTCTTCGCTCTCTTTCTGTAGCAGAATATAAGCTTTGGATATATCAAATGTATAAACTTCATATTTACATAAAATTATTGTCTTTTAATTCACAAACAAAGCATTTTTTATTAGTTTTACAAGCTATTGTAAAATCTGTACATATCAAATGCCTAAGTAGATTACAAAAAGATGTGTTGAAGTTTAACTGCATTAGTCAGGTTTATAAAAAACTAAGTGCATGAAACTTAATGTAGCTCAAATATGCTATCTTGCATACTTATTGTACAGTAAGACAAACATTAAGAAATTGTATAGAAGAGGATGCAAATCTTTGATAGTCAAAATTCTGCTGTCTATGCTCATCATAAAATGCATTGTTTCAGTTTCTGATGCAATAATAAATATATTTATCACATATCATTTCTTCACACTTGCATATAACAAACTTACTTTGGACAGTTGATCATTTCTAGTACTAGTAATTTCCACAATATTCTAAGAAATGGAAACATAGGGCACAAGCAGAAATGACATACAGAGTGACTGAGCATCCACAGGTTTCAACTTGGGGTATACAGGTGTTCCAGCCATGGGGCACAGGGTATGGGGTTGAGCCACAGGAAAACACCCACTTCTCACCCCCTAGACAGACCAGTGTCACACCAGTCTGTACAAGATTTCAAAGGCAGAGGCAGCAATAGCTCAATCTCTGGCAGTCCTGGAACAAATCCAGCTACATGCACTTTGAGATGCCCTGGGAACATCCAGAGCAGATTCAACTGCAACAGAATGCCTTCCCCTGTACAGACCTGTAGTGGCCCAGGCCAAGGTCCATTCAGTGGCAGGGGGACTGTAGCAGTTGTGCTATGGGGATGCTGCTGCTGCCACATCTCCTGAGAAGTCCTATGAGGGTGCTGCTTGAAGAACTTGCCCTGAGTAGAGAACCTATCAGAGCCGGTGCTCTCCCTCCATCCCTACCCTTTGGACTGGGTGTCCCAATATCAAGAGAAGTGCATAGCCATTCAAGTGAGCATGAGATAACTTATCTTCCTGCTTATAAGTGTTCTTTTTTTTCTTTGTTCTTTTTGGGGTTTTTTTTAAACAGAACAGCCAGTTCTTTTCCACAGTTTCTCCTAGCATAAAATGTAACACCTACCCATAGCCTGTCTCTGTTTTTGTAGTTTGCTTTCCTAAATTACTGAGAGACTTTAAAATAACCTGCTTTGTAAAGAAATAGGTTGGAAAATCATAGAATTCAAGAGCAGTAGGGCTGGAAGGGACCTCCAGAGGTCATCTAGTCCAACCCCTGCCTGATACAGGATCAGCCCTATCTAAACCATCTATACAAATTCAAAATCTAAACTCTACACAAGAACTACTGCCAACCCTGACACAACACAGACCTAATACCCAAATCTGCTGCAGGTAAAGCAGGGGAACCATGGCAGCTTATGTCCTGCTTCTATAAAAGGCTGTCAATATATGCTAAGAGATCCACATCCCACGCTACAGAGGAACCCTTCCCCCCGACCCAAACCTGTACCAATCTGACCATGGGGTAAAACTCCTTCCTGACCACATACATAGCAATTGGTCAGGCCCTGAGCAGAGGAACAAGACCATACAGATATAAACCTCCAACTCTGGTCCCTGCAGGAGTGTTGGCACAGCCATCAAAAACTCCAGCCTTGGCTGTAGCCAACACCCAATGCCTCTGAGGGAAACTTTAAAAACACCCTGTCATGTAGCAGAAAGTGAGGCAGAGGCAGGGGCAACCAGCAGTGTTATTTCTGCCAGTATTGTTGGTGCCTACACAGACAAGCAGGAAGGGATAATGGACTGAAGGATGAATGAGCTTTGGCAGGCTCTCTGCGATGTCCTGAATAGGGGCTCTAGTCAAACAGCACATCTCCCAGGCCCCCAAATCTGGATGACAAATTGGTGCCTTTGTCTCCTGCAAACATACACCATGGGAGAAAAAGAAAAAAACCCACCAAATACACACACAAGGGACTAGGCAAATACTCTAGCAACAATCAGCCACCCTAAATCACTACCTCTTCAAGATAATCCCATATCTGAGCTCCTTCCTGTACAGTCAAGGAGGGAGGGGAAGAGCAGAGCAATCAGGGATGGGGGGGGAGGGGCCTGATCAGCACTCCCACCCCAGGAAGAAGGTCCCCAGTGCTTCATGGCACCACTTAGAGGGTCCGGCCCATGAGAGAGCAACTGCTTTCTGCTCATTGCTCAGCCTATTGCCCTCTTCCCACAGGGATGTATTTTATAAGTCTAGCTGGTCTAGCTCCACCCCTCAACTAGCTAAACCAGCCCCAGTCAAAGCAACCCTGTCACTCAGTCACTCCAGATGGACAAAGAGAAAGGCAAGAGAGAAAGAAGAAACAAAAGAAAAAATGATACAGGGGGAAAGGGGAAACGCACACACTGCACTAGACAAATACTAGCACCAGTCATCACAAGTCACTAGCACAAAGAAAAACCTCTTCAAAAGTAGTCCCACACCTGTGCTGCTTGTTCCAGGGCAACTGCTCTCTGCTTACTGCTCAGCTGGATCAGGTACAACAAATGTAGTCAAGTTACAGCTTTGAATTGCAATGTTTTGGTTTTTAAGACCTTTTCTACCTACAACAATGGTAAAAAAACGATACAATTATACAAAAGCATTAGCTCATTTATAAACTTAGTAGTAACTCCAGGCTCCAAGTATGGGAAGAGCAATCACAAATGCCTTAACAACTTAATACACTAGGGTGAGTTAAATAAAATCAGTACTCATACATCTAAAGCATATTTTAATTTCAAGCCACAATTTCAGTGGACTTAAATTACATTTTTAAAATACTATATTAGTTAAAGATAGGAACTAATTTTTTATGGCTGAAATTTCTGTTTTCCCTAACACTATACCAATTCAGCTAAAATAGGCAAGATACAGAAACACTTTTTATCCACTGCCTTCAAAAAACATGAAAAGCACTTTACAAGTAGCACCTTCCCACATTACACCCAAAGAAGGCTTAACTTGTACACAACGGACTGAGAGGTAGAGAGCAGCCTGGTTCTCCGTAAAAAAAAATGACACAATTCAAATATAATTTAATATTCAAAGCACTAATTTTAATCTGCAAACAACAAATATTTTTTAATGAAATTTACATGATTACAACACAGAATTTTTCTTTTGCCTATTCAGAAAAAGTGTTCTGTAATTTCCTAACTTCCATAGTGGTAGGTAGAATCATTTGTGTCTAAGGTATAACCAGCTATCAGTAGAGACTGAAGAGAACAAACAGATAGACTTTTAGGTTAGCTTGTCAAATATAAGTTTCTGAAAAGCATGTAAAATCTATATTCAAAATGTTAAGGTAATTAGGATTCACAGTGTCCCTGTCACTTCTTTAAATCACCAAATCATTTAAACTTTTACCAAAAGCTAAAAACATCTGGAAATTAAGGAGAGCATTTGATAACCCAGTCCTGCACCAAACTGGCTTTAGAAAACCAACCATCTTCCCAGGGGTTTATTACCAGTTTGGGGATCAACAGAAGCACATCGCTGAATAGGGAAAGCACACTTGTATAGGGAAAAAGGATGTTCTCTGAGAGGACCCTAAAGCTTCCCTCGTGATCTGAAATAAATCAGATAGCCTCACTGAATGCTGACAAGTTCATCTCTTTTCACTGGCGTCTGAGAACACGGAAAAGTTAACGTGAGGAATTACTGAAGGAAAAGACAAGTTGGAGCTTACATGTTCCAACTTGTTTCCTACAAGCTACTGTGATAGATTAAATTGAGAGTGCTTCTGTACAGTTAAAGGGTACTAATGTAATACATTTTCAAACTGCAGCTACACTATGGATATTTATCTTTTTAACTATTTACATAAATATAGGTAAATACCTTACCTTATTTAGTTTTAACTGCAGCAAATCTAAAAGCTACTGATCAACAGATAGTATGTCTAACGATATGCTGTTTTGGCAAATATGCATTTTTCAGAAAAAAAATACAAAAGAGTTGATGGAAGTCGTAAGAAACAAGCTATCAAATGAATGGACTGAGGTAATGCAAATATTATTCTTCCAAAGTAAAAATTAGCCCTTAAAGAGTTTTTAAGTAGTGAGATAAAAACAATTCTTGCTCATCTGAGATTATGAAAAGCTCAGCTTCTTCAGAGTTCTCATGATTAAATGTGTCACACCATATGAATCTGCCTACTGAAGTGGAAGAGCAGAGCTTCAGACCTAGAAGTGATAGATTCTCAATCCCATTACAGTCATCAAAATGTAGCTACAATGTTCATTTAAGTCACTGTTACAGATGTGTCAAATTGGTGAAAGGTTTGTGTCGAGCTGCAAACTTCATTTTGTTTCAGCAGGCATACTTGGTATGGCTTATTTGCAGACCAAAGCTTCCATATAATAACATAGTGTTTTATATTTGGTGTTTAGTTTATGTCATTGCATGATGATCAGAGTCTTTAAAAAACTGTCATATCAGGGTTTCTCAACCCCAGGGCTAAGCCATGTCCCCCCTTGCCCAACTCAGGGCCAGGCCATGGCCTCCTGCCGTTGCATGGCTGAACAGGCCAGGATGCCTGTTCCTACCCACTTCACACAGCCAGATGGGGCCCTGCAGCGCCCACCCTAAGCACCAGACCACAAACAGACCAGACTGGGGGCTGCCCATATGGCTTACCAAGAAAAAAGGCTGAAAACCACTATTATAGACTATAGGTGTGATTGGTCACAAATCTGTTTTCAGGACACAAGCATTCAGTTTCTATAGATTTAAATATTTAAGGACTTATGCAGGGGAGGGAAGCAACCACACACTTGATTCCTAGTAAGTTCAAAGAGCTCTTCAAGAGCCCATGTTTATAAAACTAATATTACAAAACTAAATTTAGAGAGCATGCTAAATCAGTTTTTTATTTTTAAAACTTTGGACTCTCGGAATCAGCAAACAGATTTTGAAAAATTGCCACCTCTAGAAAGAGACCAGCCCAGGAGGAGACAGAACAGCAGAGTAGTAATAAATGCCAATGCACAAACTGAATGAAACCTTTAAAACAGTGAAAGCTAAACATTTTTGGCAGGCATGCCACAAAAAAGCCCTGAAAACTCCAAGTACCAGTCCAATCCTTTCCCTTATCTGATATACTACTCTGCTTCCTGCCCAATCTGCTACTGAGGTGTCTTTCACCTCCTTGACTGGCCACATGCCATGCACACAGGCTACCTGTGCCATACTTGTGCTAAATGTTGACCCACCCTACTCTAAATAATATCAACAGAAAACCCTCTAAAACTGATACCATTTAGAGAAAACAAAAGGAACAGCAAGAAGAAACATACAAAAGAAGCAAAGGTTGCAAAAGATACAATTTAATGCAAACATTTTGAAATGAGTCCAAGAGACAAATCCTCAAGCATCAGCAGCATCCGCGTTAAAGTACTGCCTCAAACTTTCAGTTTTAGCTGCTGAAATGTCTTCCATGAACTAATCCCTGAGAGTGGCACTAACATTTTTTTAAACTAAACAGATATTTTAGTGACTGACATGTTACTTTAAGATTTAACAGCAGATTTTCTTGTCCATTTCAAACTAATTGGACGCACTCTTGGGAGAGAGACTAAAGTAGCATTTCCCAACCAGTGTGCCGCAGCACACTGGTGCGCCACAGCATTTTGGGCTAGAGCCATGTTCCCTGCCTGCTGCTGCAGGCAGCCAGACAGACAGGGGTTCCCTGTCCCATATGGTGTCACCTGCTTCCCACTGCTTGATACTGAATTCCCTCCCCCCGTTCTGCAGCGTTGGGCCTCGTTACCCGGCCCCTGTTCAGCTGGTGTGCCATGGGGTGGGGGAGACCACGTAAATGTGCCACAGAGTGAAAAAGGTTGGGAAACGCTGGACTAAAGGACTATATGAAAGAGACTGAGTGTGAAACAGCCTGAGTTCCAAGACCCTCCATTCTTCAGCAGTTCTTTGCATCTGATTCCAACTCAGTTGGCTAGAAAAAGCAGCCTACTGAAATTAATTTAAATCTCAGAGTGCTTTTTTTTCAGGAATTATGTAATTTTATAGAATCTAACAAGATCTTTAGCTTTGTCTATTTATAGTTTCATTTAGCTAAAAGGATTCAGTTATCTTTAAACTAGCCTCCCTTCATTGTCAATTAATATTATTAATTGGCTGGAGATCCAGGTACTTAACAAGTGCAGGGAGACTGGATTCTTTCACTCAGAATGTCGCTTTCAGTCCTATATATCAAATTTCCAGTCCTGTGAATGCACAGTCTAAGTTTGCTCCCATTCAAGATATAAAGAGCCCTAACTTCAACGAAATTAGTACCAGATTCTAGAGAAAACACTATTCCCTACAAGAAGTGGCTCTTGGTATTATAGGTATAATCTGCAAAAGAAACATCTTTCCTATCAATCGACTCAGAAATATATATACCTTTTTACCACTTCGATTTTTAACTTCCTTTTAATATTTGGAATGTTTAAACATTTAATGTTTTCCTAAAGCCAATATGCCTTTGCATTAAGATTAGGAGACAAAAGACTAATGCAAGTGAGAAATAACATGACTCCAGCAAACAGGCAATTTAACCAGAGCTTTAAAATATCTATGGACTTATGAATATTCATAGGCATTAAAAGTTCTTTTACCATTTTAACAATACAACAGAAGTACAATTTAATTGTTGATACTTACTGCGGTAAATATAGGCATTACTTTGCACTCATACTTTTAACTCTGCCTATAGGATTTGTTTCATAAACACATCTGTCTTAAATAAAGAGCCCACAGGACAATGAGAATATAAATAAAAAATTACCGTTGTTCATAGCCAAGTAGAATCATACTTTTTTTAGCAAATAAACAAATAGTCTTCTTTCCTCAAGCACAGGTGCAATCAAGCAAAATAACTTCCTTACTCTATCTACAAGCCTTTTTCATCCAACACGCCCAAATCCAAAAGCTATCTCCTTAAGTTTTTGTCAAGGTCATACTACTTTCAGTTCTGTGTCTAAAAGTGCAGGCAGATGTGACAATTTTTGCTCAATCTGGCTACAGAAATCATCTTATAGCTGTGATCAAACACAAGCACACGACTGCAGAGACAGCTTAAAAAATGGCCAATTGGGTAAAAGTCTGACCCCTCACTGCATGAGGTATTAGATACAGACGTTTCAATATGTAACGTCTTCTGTAGCTTGTGTCCGCAGAGGTCCCAGCCAGTAGTTTCAGAATGGTGAGCAGGGAGCAGAGGAAGTTCAGTCTGGGAGTTTTTCAGGCCCCAATGAAGGGTGGGACGGGTGCATTAAAGGCCCCTCTCAGGTGGGGGGGGGGGCGCTCCAATGCACCCACCCCATCCTTCAGCACCAGTTACGGAGCCCCAAGATCAAGCTCCCTCCACTGCCTTCCCCCCCCCCCGCCATTCTCAAAACAGCAAGCACTGGCAGAGAGCCCTAGCCACTACTACAGGAACCTGGACGCAGGCTCAGAGCCCCAGCTAGATTCCCCTTCCCCCTCAAACCAACAGTGAACTTTTTAGTTGGGGTAAAATTGCAACTCAGAACACAAAAAAAGTTCCAAGTTACAGCTACGAGCTGCACTTCTGTCTGTACTCTAGGTCTCCCATGTTTCTGTATGCTGTCTCAGTGCAGCTCAAAGTGAGCTGTACCTCTTGCCTATATACTTCTACAAAAAACAGCACCCACCCAAGGTCTCCTGCTCAGATTTTCAAGTGGACTGTTATAAGTCATCTGTTTTAGGTTTGAAGAGTACAGTTACTTAAGTTGAGAGACATTATTGGATAGACAGGATCTACACAATCTCTGCGTGAAAGAAGGAATGAACTGATCTGACATCAACTCCAGAAAAACACAAAAGCCTGTGGCAGAACACTTTCACCAACCTGGACCTTCTATTGTTGACCTCGGTTTAACTGTTCTTAGGCAGCAAATCTTTAAAAAGCCATTTGTATGGGCAACTGTAAAACAAAAAATCATCCAGAGACTGGATTGTGATAAATATGATTTAAAGAAAAACTGCATACACTTATTCCATTAGCTGAATTAGTTTTTGTGGCACCTTTGTTCCTATGGGTTCTTTACTTTTTGCCTCAACCAGCACTGCCCCTCTCCCCGCCACTCACCATTCCCCAACTTGATAGTCAAATCTTTCTCCAATTTATATGCTAACCTGTAGGTATCCTTTCACATCATTCAATGAAATGAAGCCCAGATCATGAAAGGTTGTGCTATACATAAATCTACAATTTAGTTACTCTCTAAGGTGCAAATATATCACATCTTCTACATTATTTAAGCTTTTGTTAAAACAGGTACTCCTTTCAGCCTTAAGAGAAGAACAGCAGCCACACTCATGTGTAAACCTTATTTCATAGATTTCATAGACATTAGGGCTGAAAGGGACCTCAGAAGATCATCCAGTCCAGCCCACTGGCCAGGAAGCCAGCTGGTTATTTAGACAGTACTTAAATTCTACATTCCAATAAAGTTGAATTAAACCTAATTTTATGAAAATTATCCCTTTCAGAAGTAGCAAATTGTTTGGTTTCAATTTAAGGACGGGTTCCCCTTCTGAAAATTCCAGTGTTAAAAGCAAGCATTGCAAGAGTGGAGAAGGGGCTGGGGAAAGGGAAGGGAAAAATTCTCACATTTTGCTTCCAGAAGTTTAAACTTTAGCTTCCTACAATGCAATGAAATAAAATGTTCCTCAAATAAATCACTTAAACGTATATAATTTTACTTGAAGAAACAAAGCAAAACCAAAAATTAGTTCTGATGTTTAAAAAAAAAGCATCTTTATAGCTTAAGCCAAAACATAGCTCAGTAAAGCTTTCAGAGCACTGATGTACGGATACTTCAATCCAATCCTGTTTTGAATATGCTTCTCTTTGCAGTACAAATTATTGTACTGGAGTCTTAACACAGCTTTAAGGTTTATACTTCCAAAGTTATGAACGACTGTAATAGAAAGCTGTAGTCTACTGATTTTTATAATGCATGCAGTAAACAGTTGGTATGTATGTGGCCTCTGTGCAACTAAGCTGATTGATTACATGACACAGATTAGAGAGCTTAGCAGTTCTATAAAAAGCTAGACATGAGAACTAAACAAGACTGGCTCTAAGCTTATATAATATAGCAAACTGAGAGGTAATTTACTTTACAGGAAACTCAGTAACAGTCTTCACCAATAAATGACTTTGGTGGGAAAAAAGACTCAATAATGGTTCCAGTAATGAAGCAGTCCTGCAAGAACCCATTAAGTAGCTAAGCAGCAGGCAGTTCAGCCTTTCTGCTTTATTTTCGGTATTACCAACGTTGACATAAATTCTTCTCTCCCATCATAGTTATACCAGCTCAATCTAAATTGTGCATAACTTGTTTAAAACAGCTGAATGCAATTGTGTTACTGCTATATCACAACTTTGCTTGGCTGAGAACCTGTGATTGTTTCAATTACCACAGTTTTGATTATAAGCCAAATCTGTATACACCAATCCCAAATTTTCAGATAAAGTTTTCTTAAAAGTGAATCTAATCTCATTTAAACATCAAAAATAAAAAGCACAAGTTTAGCAAAGCCCCTTAAGTCATCATGAACATGTCTTGAATTTCACTTCAATGAAGACAATTACAAAGGCATATAAATCTCAATCCTGGTTGATCCTTTGTCTAGATTTGTGACATTCAAAATTTGTTTAAATTTTTTTTTTAAATATCTCCATGAGCATGACAGTAATTTCTCTGTTGCCTAAATCGGCCCCAAAGAGATGAACAGCACAGAGCCATTCCATGGACAGAATCCAGAATGTGTAGCTGGTTATCTGACCCAAGGGACTACCCACAGCACCATAAATTTGTTGGTTGTGCAAGAAGCAGCACCGTTAATTGCCAATGTTCCTGGAGTCACAGAAGCTACTGCTCATCTCATCCAAATTTCTGACCCCCAGGTAGCCCTGCAAACCAGATGACATGGCTCTATCTCCAGACCTGGCCCACGAGGATATCTTGAGTCATAAAATTGACAATACGAGAATTAATTAAATGAGCTTTGAGAAGATAAAATTATCCCCCAGAAATGGAAGTCTTGGTATTGAATAATTCACATGTATATACATGCCTGCACTAAATTAAAGCCCATGAAATACTTTAACCTGTACTGTCCCCAAATACAGTGCTGCATATGTAGACTTTTTTCCCTACTTTGCCTTTAATCTTCAAATTTAAAAGCTAATTAAAATGCTAGATATTGAACATGGTACCTATATTTTAATCTACAGAAATAAATGTATTTTTACAAGCTATTTTCTGTTTCCTAGTTTTATTAAAAAGTAGTATCTAACCTTTGTCATGTACTTGCCATATAAATAAAACAAACTCACAATTATATTGAGGCCCGTTGTGGGAAATGATCAGCAACCAAGTTAATAAGATGTATATGGACCATAGCTTCGCAGAAGCAAATAGCAAGGTGCTCAGACACTTATTCTACTACAGCAAAATGGATGAGAAAGTACTAGGCTAAATTATTATTCCAGACAAGCTATTAAATCCCTATTCCACAGAATACTGCAATAGCTTTATATTACTGTATGTTGCTGCAATGCTAACAACTGCCTTGACTATTTTGTTGAGGTCCAGCCAGCACTGCATTTGGGTTTCTACGTTATATCACAGTTTTATGTAACATAAGGATCTGTCACAAGACCAAATCAGAGCCCTAGGCTAGGGGTACACCAATAAAGATTTTCTTGGCTGATACCAATAGCCGATTATTCACCTGGTATATCCAAAGATACCAATCCTCTAACCAATTCAGGAATGCAGCCAGGCAGCGTAGAAAGCAGCACCGTGAAGGTAACTCTACAGACGGAAATGGGCGTGGGGGGAATATAGACAAAGGCCCCCATGGTGAGGGAAAGAGTAGGGCAGAGGCAGAGCAGTAAATGGGATCCTGGGGCTTGTCCAGGTAGCAGGACAGAGCCACGGACAGCTAATGCAAGGGATTAGCATCCCGGCACTTAAAAATGGTGGCAGGGGCACTTAAACTAAAGCTCATCAAATGAGCTTCAGTTCAAGGCCCGTTGCCACCATTTTTAAGCACCAGGATGCTTTTAACCAGAGCAGAGCCAAGCGAAGACAGGCTGCCTGCTGTGGGCTCAGGGTTCTTTGCCCTGCAGCCTTTGTCCAGGGAACCACAATCTGGCTATAATTCATTCCCTGAAGCTTCATGGAAATGGGTCCTACCTGCAGCAAGCTCAGAGCCATGCCCTAGGCCCAGCTGGCCCTAGTGGGGCAATCAGGACAGCTAAACCCCTGAGGCAACAAACAGACCTCACCTGCTCATCCTACAGTATTCTGGACAAAGACTTATAGATACTTGCTCTTGGCCTTCCTGTATTTTCTTACTGTACTTATGTCTTTGACCCCAACTCTTGGCTCAACGTGACTCGGCTCTGAGTCCAGGTTCCAGTTTCAATTTCTGATGTATCCTGACTCTAGCTTTGAAGCCTAGCATGCCCTGACTCCTGGTCTGGCTCTAGTATATCCTAACCGTGGCTCTGCCACACTGACTTGGCTTTGTCTTTAGATTCTGGTATCTACTCCTAGCTCACTCTGACCTCAGCACTGGCCTTGTATTTACCCCAACTGCTATTTACTCCAGCTACTGTTTCCCAGGTTCCTGGAGACTGGCCCTGAGACTTCACATGTGTATCAGGTGACCTCACACAAATGTCCATGACCCAGTTCCTAATAGGATCAAATCTCAGTACAGATAAAATTTATTAACATTTTTGAGCAAGGACAACTGAAACAGAGGGTATCTATGAACAGAGAAAGTAAAGATGTAGCTAAAACTGAGATTGACCCTTTATGGCAGTTCACCAGAGGGGGGAAATCCTAACAGAGTATTTTGATTAAAAAGTGATTGACAACACTTTAAGGTTAATTATTTCATCATTTGTTTCATAGACATTAGGGTGGGAAAGGACCTCAGAAGATCATCTAGTCCAGCCCCCATAAAAGACAAAAAAAAATAGGTATTTTAAAAACGTCCCTTTCCTTTTGCCATTCAGAGGGCTAACTATTTATGAAAAATGTGACCATGCTGAAGTACCAAGTCTGTTTAGAATGTAACATAATACAAATGTTGAGGAAAATTAATGCAAAATTAAAATATCACAGGATAAGGATAAAGCGCTTTTCTCAATTAATATATGAGAACAGGCCTAAAAAATGATTTAATAACCAAAAAATTCATTGTTACTGACAACCAAGATAAATTTCAGTACCAACCCTCTCCTCCCCAGCACCCTGCAAAAAAACAAAACAGATCTTTTTCGCTGTTTTTTTCCCCAAGAAGATGAGCTATCTATATGCTCTTAATATTGTGAATAAAATTAGATACTACAAGATCAGATGTCTCTCAGAATAAACAATAAGTATCTTTAAGGTAAGAACACAATAGTGGTTTTCTACCTTTTTAGACTTGAGGCACCACTTGGAAAATGCCAATTCCTAGTTTTGATTCTTATTTTGCCTACAGAAAAAAGCCATTTTTTTTGTTGCAAAACACTGAGAAATACTACGGCTGTGGATTTCTATTT
This sequence comes from Caiman crocodilus, assembly GCA_030014935.1. Taxonomy (NCBI): domain Eukaryota; kingdom Metazoa; phylum Chordata; order Crocodylia; family Alligatoridae; genus Caiman; species Caiman crocodilus. Next base: position 137,629,448 of record JAGPOW010003316.1, read on the forward strand.
GAAATCTCTGGGTTTATCTTGTGACTCATGTTTGTAAACCTAACCTCACTAGTACTGTATGGAACCCTGCGGCACACTTAAAAGATTCTCAAGGCACCCTGGTTGAGAACAAGTGGGATAGATTTTATTCCACTTTGGATGCCCATGAAAACTTTTGAGAGAGAGAAAAAAAAAGGCAGGATCCCATCATGAAAAATGTTGAAAAGCTCTGGGCAATAATAATTTTTTTCACACTTCACAAGATTCTCCTGAGACTTTGATGTCACATATTATATTTTGAGTTTCACTGTAAAATCTTATTTAATTTTTATGGCATTAATGCCTTAGGCTTCCTTAAGATCTTTAAATAAAGGGACAGAAAAAGGAACTACCACATAAAAATCTGTGCCACAGTGGACCACAACACATGGGTTAAGACTTGATACACATATCAGTTTTATCCTCATATCTTTATTTTGGTAAGGCATACATTTTTTTTTTTACCTGAAGAAGCTAAAACAGTATAACTTATTCCACATTGCTTACAGAAATTTTATATGTGAATAGAAACATATTCAGTTTTCACTGTTTCAAATACATCACACAATTGAAGAAGTAAAAAATTGTGTATAGACAAGCCTCAAGTCATCTTATTCTGTCCTAACATAGGAGACTAAAACCAGAACCTTAATATTAAACACCTATCACAGTATATTAACCCATTATTTATTTTGTTTAAAGAAGTTATAGATCTGCTGCACTATATTAACAACATCATGTTATGCAGATCAATTCACAACAACTAGTCAGCCACAATTTATGACATCAAATTGTCATAACAGGACTTTAATTAAAATACAGTGAGTTATCACAAGAACCTGTTTGTTTTCTAATTATTAGTCATTGCTATGTCTGCATAACAAGCAAGGTTCCCTTCTGCATTAAAGAAGTTTTAAAAGTCTGTGATAAAATACCCATTATTCTGGTGGTGTTATTTTGGGGGGGAGGGTAGAGCTGTGGGATTGCTTGCTTGTTTTATTTTTTGTTCACAGAAGCAAAGAAGATATGAAAGGTGTTTCACACAACAAAGAAACACTAACACTCAGAAGAAAAATAATCTGAAGTAGCTAGTCCTTTCCAGAGTTAAAAGCAAAACCTCAAATTTACAGATATAAACAACTGTACTTTACAGAAGAACTGCATTATCATATTTACTTGATTGTAAGATGATGCCCTCCCTCACCCCATTTAACATCACCTTAGAATTGAGAGCAAAGGGCAACAAGGATAGATAGCTGTTGTTGTTCAGGCTCCACCCCTACCTGGGGTCGTGGCCATAACCACAGCTGCTGCCCCCCACCCCTGCATCCCACCATCTCCTGCACTACACAGCCTCTGCTTCCTGCCTGCCCCTCTCTCTCCCCCTCACTTACCCTTGCACCACACTGCCAGGATTAGTGAATGCTGCAGCACGGGACATTAAGCAGGGCCCCAGCCAGGCCCCAGAGGAAAGCAAAAGTAAGCAGGGAAAAGTTGGGAGAAAAGAAGAGAAGGAAGGGGAGAATCAGAGGCACGGGGGAAGAAGGGGCCCAAAGACGCAAGGGAGAAGGCTGGTTGACCTCCCCATACCACCTACCTCACCACTGCCTGCTCCCTACATATTTAAAGACGACTCTCCAGTAACTGGGTTTTATACCTGTAAAGTTATATAATGTAAACATTTTTAATTAACATAATTTAAATTATTGATAAGGTTGTCTAAGATTCAAGTAACTACAGTGATTACTATAGCTTTGAGAAACCTGGTCAAGTTTACCACATATACTGTAATGTACTGAAATACTGTAAAAATTCTGAACAAGAACAATATATCTGGAGGAATGAGCACTCTGTTATAAGAACAAATGAAATAAGCAAAGGATTCTTCCAGCATGAAAAACTGAAAAGTCTCTTTTTAGAAAAATAATAAAATGTAAAATGCATTTTACAATAGGAACTTTTTATACTTGCTGCAGTGTGCGTCTTGCATGGGACCTACAGGGCTTTGAGACAGCAAACTATCAGAGAAAGAAGCTGGCTGGTAAGCAAAGACCCATTTGCAAGTAGTAATATAGCTTAACAGCTATCGGTCAACTGAATGAGCCAAAACTAAGGCAACATGCAATAAAAAGGATATTTTTTTTCCCCTTTCTTTAATTTTTGACCTAGTCTACACTGATTATTTTTAAAAAAATATAGCCAATGTACTTATGCATGAACTTGCATTCCTTATTCACTGGCCAAATTCAGCACTAGGTATGACATAGTAAGGCAACTTTATGCCATCTTTAATTTCAGGCAACAGAGAACAGAAAGACCCATTTCATCCTGGCATAAACAGTTAATGTTACTGATGATCAGCAGATAGAGGGAGAAGGAGAAAAAATTATATGGGGGCGTGCCTCCCCATCAGATAAGTCCCATCTGGCCGGAGCCCCACTCAATTTACCCCTATTCCTGCCTCTGCAGCACTGTCCCTCACCACGGGGCCTCAATCCAGCCCCCACCCCTTCCCTCCTCCACAGACTGACCTGCTGGGCTGGGGCACGTGCATTCATGCACATGGACACTCAGCCTCCCAATCCCACCGTCCACTACCCAATCCAGGGACTTGTTACCTGCTTCCTGAAATACATAAACAAAGAAACCACAGCAGCCCTATCATTTGACACCATGGAACTGTAACAGAAGAAATATCAGGTTTTATCAAATCCATTTTAAAACTGCTCGTCACCCAAAGATAGTTTAATCCAAGACACATTAGACTTCCTGCAAAAACTAAAAAACATAGACCACCTTCTCAGCAATACCCTCCCAGATACCATGGATGCCACTAGCTTATACACGAACATCCCACACCAGGATGGCATCCATGCCCGCTGCATATATCTACAAGAATGAGATTACAGCAAGAGCACAGACCTCAGGATATCACTGAACTCATATTTCATCCTCACATACAACAACTTCAGTTTCAACAACCAACACTTCCTCCAGACCATGGGCACAGTGATGGGCACCAAAATGGCCCCACAATATGCCAACCTTTTTATAACCCATCTACAAGGAGAGGAGTTCCTCAAGAACTGCACCTTCAAACCCTTACTATACCTGAGATACATAGATAATATCGTCATCATTTAGACCAAAATGCTCCAGGCTCCGATTGATTTCCACCAAAAATTGAATAATCAAACCCCTCCATCAGACTATTCCTCAATATTCTAACACCAACATTTCCTGTTTGGACACCATGATCAATATCCAAAATAATTCAAACCACCACATACAGGAAATCCACAGACCAACATATGTATCTACACAGAACTAGCAATCGCCTAAACACATCAAGAAAGCTGCATTTACTGCCAAGCTCTCCAGTACCACCAAAATTTCCACCAAGGAGAATACCCATGATCACCACCTCACAAATCTTAAGAGGACCTTCAGCCAACAAGGACACTCCTGCAGAGAGATAGATCACATTTTTGAAACAGCCAATGAGCTACCGCGTGAAGATTTGCAGCAGTACAAAAAGAAAACCCCACAAATCACACACCATTATGGCATATCACCCTTTACTGGAACCTACATGGAAAATCTACAAATAATTGCAGCCCATACTAGAAGAACAATCCATTCTTAAAGAGATCTTTCCAGAACCACCCAACCTAGCCTTTAAACAAGCACCAAACCTTGCTAACCTCATCACTAGAAGCAAATTCTCTATGACCCAAACCACACTCAATGGATTCAGAACATGCCAGGACAATAAATGCAAAATCTGCCAACATATCTCCACCACCCCCACAATAACTATGCCCCACAACAGAACCACCACCATTCCTGGATTTTGCACCTGCACCTCCAAAAATATTATACATCTCATCCAGTGCACAAAATGCCCTGATGGAAAATACATAGGAGAAACCAAACAACAACTACACACCAGAAGGAATGCACACCGAAAATCTATCAAAGATGAGAATACCTAACCACCTGTGGGGGCACACTTCTCACAAGATGATCACTTCCTCTCTGATCTCTAGTTCTAATTCTCAAAGAGGACTTACAAAATACCACTCATGGATGAGCCTACAAACTTCAGCTCATAAATCTACCGGATACTAAAAATCATGGACGTAATATAGACATTGGATTTATGACGCATTATAACCTGCCTGACATCTGATTCACCAGATACCTGCCATACTTGACCTCCTACATTTTTCTTCCCCTCCCCCCTCTACTTTTCTTCCCTCCCCTACTTTTCTACCCTTTGTCTTCCTGATTTTCAGATATGTCCTTTTTCACAGACAGCCTATTTTCTACCTTGAATTACTACAATGGTAGTGTCTCCTTTACTCCCTGACTCTGGCTTTTTTTCCTGCTTTTTCCCCACTTCCTTCCCTGCTTTACCTTTTGTTTTCCAGATGTCTACCCATTTACATTCTCACTGACATCCTGCCATACTTTTAGCTTCTCTCATTACTTGGATTCTCAGAACAGCAGAAGCTGTCTATGCCTGAAGGAGGGTGATTGTGCCCAAAAGCTTGCTAAGAACTTTATTCAAACTATTCAGTTGGTCTAATAAAAGATATCATATCTACTCAAATAGCCTTGCCTCCCTCAGTGAACAAATAACTAAAACTAAATCAGAGATCATTCATCAGAATATTGGGACCAGCCATCTATAAATGTTGGTCATAGGCTAGAGGAAAATTTGGAGTCCTACTTTTTGGACATCTCCAAAGCTCAGCAAACCAACTTAAGATCCCAGGGGAACAATGAAGCCTGGCCAGTGGACCTGTTTTTTCCCTTAATCCAAGGCCACATAAAAAGAGTCTTTATTAATCCAACTAAGATCAAGGAGAACAGGAAGTCCTTTTTCAAGTATGTGGGGGGCAAGAAGAGAGCCCTGGGTAACGTTGGGCCCCTGAGGGACTCGTCAGGTAACCTGGTGCTCGTGGCC
>JAGPOW010003316.1:137634537-137688797 GCA_030014935.1 Caiman crocodilus
TCATTATTTCATAGAGATAAAACACAGTTAAATCTGCAGGAAAGTAGATCTTTTCCTATAGATATACAAGTGAGATGTTAATGGTCCAACAAGCTATTTTGCTAAGCTTGAAATTTTGGGGGGAGTTTTGCGAGAGACATGCATGTAACCCATAACTTACTCATTCCATGTCCATCTCCAAAAGCATTTATTAATGACAACTATTTAAATAGCACGATTATTTAAACAAGTTATCTACAAAACTGCATTCAAGTTTTTGCCAAAATGGACTTTGATTTGGAAAAGTCCTCCATATTTTGGTTACTACTCATATGTCTGTGCCTCTACAGAAAGACTACTCCCTACATTCACTAAATTAGGTAACTTGCGGAATGACTGAATTTTTAATTCAAAGTAAATGACATTTCCCTTTTCCCAATTGAGAAATACAGCAACTACAATGCCTGAAGAAATTACTGTAATCATCTAGTTCAGGGATCAGCAACCTATAGCCCATGGGCCAGATCCAGTTTGCCGAGTACATTTGTTCAAAAAACAGCCATCTAGTGGCTGCCTCCATCAACTGCCACCTCCATCTTAAGAACTAAGCTACATTAATACAGCCTGTTGCAATTGAAAAGCTGACATCCCCAATCTAATTCAAGACTGACATAGGCTGTGGGGCTTTTCCGACTCAAAACTATTTGAACTACACCTCTTTTGGAAAAGTTGGTATTCTGATATAAAATTTGTAGTCATGGATCATCCATTTCTCTAAACCACAACAAACCTTAAGACATTCTCCCTCAAGCAGTCCCAAGTATATTAAATATTTAGAAGCTACGACAGCATCCTACAATACATTCTTCCAAAAAGGGCAAAGTCAATCCCCTATACAACTATTCAACTCCTGTAATTTATGGCTGACTTCATTATTCTTATGAAATTGATTAAATTTTTCCTCTATCTCCCAAAGTGTTTCTTCAACAAAAAAAAAAGTAAGCATTCTTCAGACTTTGCTAGCCCTTCCAGCTATACAACAAGATATATAAAAGATTCATAAAGGCACTTTTAGATGTTGCCTAGAAAAGAAAAACCAAGTTCTACCACAAGTTTTCATTAACATTTATTTTCCATTACCCCCAAGAATTGGGCTCCTAGGAAAATGTGACTCAAAACTGCTCCCAGTGCACAGCAGACTATATTTACTCATGTATCACACTCTTCTTCTTCCTAAAAATTAGCCTTCAAAAGTTGGGATGAATGTCTTATGCAGGAGAGATGCTCTTCTGCCCAGTTTGGCAATACTGTTTTTAGTCAGGAAGTACTGAAGGAGGCAACTGACATCAAAGATCATTATAATCAAATTTTAGACTTCAAAAATGCAAATTTCAACAAGTTTAGGTCAGTAGTAGAAGAAGTGCTGTGGGACCAGGGACCAAAGGCAAAAGGAGTGCATGAACCCCGAGTGCTGAAGAAGCTGGCTGAAGTCATGCGGGACCTCTGGCAAAACTCTTTTAAAACTTGTGGCACTTCAAAGAGGTCCCTGAGGACTAGAAGAAAGCCAATGTTGTGTCCATCTTCAAGAAGGGGAGGAGAGTGGACCTGGGTATCTATAGGCCAGTTAGCCTAACTTCTATCCCAGGGAAAATCCTGGAAAAATGCATTAAGGAGTATGTACAATAGGCTTGCAGAAGGTAGGATTCTAAGCAACAGCCAGCATGGCTTCGCTGCAAGCAGGTCGTCTTACCAACCTCATATCTCCTTTTACAATCAGGTAACTTGCATCCTGGACAAGAGACAGGAGGTTGACACTGTATACCTAGGCTCACTTCTTGTTGCTCAGGGGGGCTGCAGGTTGGGGCACTGTGCTGAGCTCTTCCTGGGGGGCGCATGCCCCCAGATCTGCGCACAGGATAACAGCAGGCTGCCACTGCCTCTTCTTTATACTTCTTAATAAAGTGTCAGGGGATAGGGGGAGGGGAGCAATAATTAGGTTTTAATTTAGAAAAATCTTTTCACCTTTTGCCAAATTCCTAAAAGAGCATCTGATCACCCCATGGCTCCTCAATCTGACAACTGCCTCCCAGAGAAGCCATGGTTGAATATCTTGAACTAATCCACATGACCAGGTACAAAAGTTCTACTTTGAACACCTGTAGGTCCTAAATAGTTATAATTCTATTCAGATTAAAAATAAATTTTCATGAGATCCTAACTTCTGGACTATTCTAAAGATAATTTTCATGCTTGGGTGCAAGCAAATCCCAGTATCCAGTGAACTGCTCCCAAACACTATTTAACCCCAAAATAAAATATTTTCTCACAACACTCACCTTTCTCACTTTTTCCTAAAATTAGGGTATGTGTATTAAGCAAGGAAGCTGATTTTCTGTCAGGATAGAAGCACCCTGCTTTGTTTCCTGATCCACACTGCAGAAGCTGAGGGAGTCAGTTAACAAGATGATAATCTCTCTTTCTAATGGTTTTGATAGTCCACTAATCAAGTTAACCTTTCTTAAAACCATTTCTGCCTGCAATTTTCCCAATCTCTATACCACTACTTTATGGCATTTTTCAAAATCATAGATCCACCATGGAGACGAGGCTTCAGCTGAGCAACTACGATGTCAGCTTTAGATAAGCACGAAAGGGAGAGCAAGTCAACTGAAGATTAAGACCTGCCCTTGCTCCACGTAGCAGTAACTGCCAACAAATCTTTTTCTCTTTGTTCTGCCTCTCAAAAACAAGGTGCAGTTTGTTTTATGATAGAAAATACAGATTTTTTATTAAATACATTTAACTTCACTGATTTATGAGATATTGAAGGAGGGGAACAAAACAGAACAGATACAACAACTGTTAACAATAACTAAAAACTCAGAATGGCTGAACAATACCCAACTGGCAAGCAGGTAATTTGGAAGAGTCTTCTAGAGCCTGCTAAGTTTTAAAGTAGAAATACACATCACTATAACAAAATGTAGTAAATAATGCAGTAAGTAATAAGGAAATGCAGTAAGTAACAGAAAACATTGCTTCTGAGTGATGTTAATAGCCACATCCTGAATTGTGAAAGTTACCAAGACCACTACATATTTTAAAGCAAAATGGTACCAATTATTAACTAGAGGTGACAACTAGTACAACAGCTCTGAGAGCAATACAACTAAATAGGTTTTAGAGGTTTGATATAATACCGCATTTTGCCTGGTAGTATTTTTGGGGGGTGGTGGGTTGCTTTATTTTCTGTTTGCAGAAGGTATGGAGGATTTTCATACAGTGGGAAAACACTAATACCTAACAGACAACTAATCTGACGTAGTCCTCTCTGCAGTTAAAAACAAAACTTCAAGCTTCTAGATTCAGCCAAAATAAATATTAGATAGCCCTCTTTACTTTGATTAGCTCAAACATTTACCTTATTCTCACTGCCTGAAAGAGGGTCTTACTCCTTTTATGCAGCTACTAAGAAAATTCACCAAAAAAAAATAACTAAATAAATAAGTAAGTCAGGGAAACATATTTCCAGTTATAAAAGTTTGAACAGGCCAGAATCTTGAAAAATTTTGCCTCCCAGCAGGTTAAAGAACCACGGAAATATTGTGGATTACATTGTTTTAACATCTCCAGAAATTCTGCTAATTTCAGCCTTCTGTTTTTAATAAAAACTACAGAGCATTTTCTCTTATACCACAGATCTTCCTTTCCTTCCCTCCTCCCCCTCAAAATAAGACATGCATCTTGGTTTTGGAAAGGAAGAATGAAGAAAAAAAGTATTTTTTTTCCAGACTTTGGTTGCCAAGCAGGGACAAAGCTTAACCTTCAGCTCACTCATCTTCCTTTTCCTGCTCAGGTAAATGCTATGGTTTTAACATTTTCACAGTTGAACTGTCAGCAACTCTTAGCTGCTCAGCCAAAAACTGAAACTGTAGCTGCTGCTGAAAACTGAGTATTTAGGTTCTGAAAAGCTAAAAACAATCTGCAGTGATGTGGAACAGCTACTCCTAGACTCCCACCTTCTAACTGACAAAAAATTGCTAAATAAAGGATAGCTTGATTAGTAAAGCATTAAGACCATTAAAAAGGAGAGGACCTCTAATGTCTTGAAGGAATTTGATAAATTAATGATCAACTGCCTCAGCACTACTTGAATGGAAAGCTTGCCGATGCTGACAGGCAGTTGGTTTTCAACTTTGGGTTGAGCAAGGAATCAAAACCAGGTACAACTGACCATTAAATACCCAACTCCCCCAGAGCTTCCCTTGTTTGACTCTTCCCCTCCATCTAAGAGGCTGCTGGAAGAAACAGAAGGAAAAAGAAAAACACCAACTTACAGCATCCCCATGCTTCTCTTCTGGGCAGAAAAAGTGTGTACACTGTCTGATCAATCTTTTTTATGAATTATGGTATTTTTAATTCAGTTTCTTACTTCTATAGTCTATACTATAACACAGCAGATGCAATGGGTCCTGTAACTGCTCTCACTCCTAGTAGGAGATGCACTATTAATGTAATTCTTTATTCAGCAAAGTACCTCAATTTCTGCATTGGAAGGAAATAGGAAGCAAGGATATTAAAAAGAGCTGACTTTTTCTGACAGCCCCAACCAATGAAATAATTACAAACAAATTAATTTAGAAAGTGCAATAATACTACAACAAGAAAAAAGTGTCACTGTGTCTAATTCAATTTCATTTTAAAAAACTATGTTCAAGCAAAAAACAATTCAAAGCCTGTCAAGCTATGCAAGCCTGCAAGATAATGACAGAGATTAATCTCCTCTTGTCACCGATTCTGAAAATTCAGATTAATTCAGAACTATAAAAGACAGACTGTTACAAGATGCATCAGAAAAGCCAACATTTGTTGAGTTATGATGCTTACAGTTTGATGCGCTGTACTATGCATCAGCACTGTAATAAAAGCAAGTGTGATAGCAGAAATCATTTTAAGAGTGGATGCAAAATATTCAGAATACATATTATTGAACCTCATGTTAAAGTTTGCTGCAAAAGAAAATGCTGAATGAGCCAAACAAGCAAAAGTGGATGATAGGAGGGGAAAAAAATATATCAACCAGGAAGAAAAGAAGCAAATACATACACTGTTCTACTCATTTTAACATTGTTGTAACATGGCCCATTCACCCAAATTCTTCAGCCTGATGTCACTGTAAAGACAAGACTTCAGAGCAGATCATAGAATCATAGCGAGTTAGGGTTGGAAGGGACATCAGGAGGTCATCTAGTCCAACCCCCTATTCAAAGCAGGACTGTCCCCAGTTAGATCATGCCAGCCAAAGCTTTGCCTAGCCAGGTTTTGAAAACCTCCAAGGATGGAGCTTCCATCACCTCTCTGAGTAACTTCTTCCAATGTTTTACCACCCTCCTAGTAAAAAAATTCTTCCCAATATCTAACCCAACCATTGCTCTTTGTTCTGTCACCTGCCACCACTGAGAACAGTTTAGCTCCATCCTCTTCGAAACCCCACTTCAGGTAGTTGAAGGCTGCTCAGTCCCCTCCCAGTCTCCCTTTGTCTAGACTAAATAAGCTCAGTTCCCTCAGAAGTCATGTCCTCCAGCCCCCTCACCGGCCTCTCTCCAATTTGTTCATTATTTCTGTAGTTACTACTCTGGATTTAAATAGATGTCATTACTTAAATCTTTTTTCTAATCCCAAGAAAGGTCACTCTATCCAGTACAGTATATAGCTAAAAAGACCACAAGGACCACAACAGGACAGAAAGGTTTTAACTCTTTGGATTCCTATTTGAAAGCTCTGGGTTCAACTTGTGAATTATGACTGCACACCTAACTGTGCTAACATTGTGTGGCACCCCTGAAAGGAATCTCAAGGGCACAGCGCCCTGGTTGAGAATCGGTGAACTAAAGCAACGGTATGGCTACTGTGTTAGGTAACAAGATTGTTTTTGCTAACTGAGTCTAACATTGGTAATATGACACTCCTCATCTGACAATTACTTGGTGTTCCTGGGGCTGAAAGTGCTACCGAAAATGCCTTCAGTATTAGTGAAGAGTTACAGTTAGCAGATGGAAGCTTACAGTAGGAAGTTACTGGTTAACAGTCCCAGAAGTTAAGACATTCAAGACAACAGAGATTATGAAGCTACTGCTGCAATAAGTCCTCTCACTTGATAGACATTTCATTAGAGTCAATATGTTCCTACTTGTGGTAACGTACTATTTATAGCTTGCTATGGGAGATTAAATGGCTCTTGCTGACTACGTAGCTTACTACAGATGTATTAAAACTTAGAGAATGGGATGTTAAAGAATAAGAATCTGTGACTTCAGGGATGGAAGGAAATATTCAAAAGAAAAGACTGCATTTGAACCAACCTAAAACCGCGTGAATTGGCATCGATTGACTTTTAAAGCACAGCCGCTCTTCTATGCCTAAAGTGAGAGTTACCTCTGTATTAGAGCAAGTGTGCTCAACTTCCAGCCTGAAGGCCAGATCCAAACCCAGTACCATGTTATTTGGCCTGCAGGACTCCATCTGACACCCAGGGCCTGATCTCAGCGTACATGGAGCAGGGTAGGGGTACCACAGGGCTACAAAGCCTAATGATAGCCAGGCAGAGCTGGCAGAAGGGCCCTCAGGGCCAGATCAAGCCCTGCATCATTCAGGTGGCCCATATGGGCAAAATCATGAGTACCACAGTATTAGAGAGAGAAAGTAGGAAAGAAGAAATAAGGAAGTGCAATTTAGACATCCCAGAAAAATGCAGTTGTAAGTTCAAAACAAACACAGGATGCCATGCCTCACTTAGACTCTAACTAAATGAGGAACCCAATAATTGGTTTACTTCCTAAACTGAATTTTTGGCTACGTCTAATCAGAAAACTAGATTGCAAAGAACTTCTCTTTGACAAAACATGGAATTTAGAAAAAGATAGAAAATACCTAATTAAAAATTGCCTCCCAGACAAGCTGCACCAAAACCTGCTGTAACAATCAGTGTCAGATGAGGGTTTCTCCTTTCTGCAGAATTTTTATAGCTATTTAGCTTGATCTCAAAAGATGATATGGCATCCTAAACCCACTTTTTTATAGAAAAAAAACACACCTAAAACTTAAGGTTTAGTACAATGTACTCCATTTTCATGTATACTGAATATTCTAATAACCACCATGTAGTTAATTGATGTTTAAGTGCACTAAGCACTTAATTCCTGAGGCTTCACTATTTTGTAACTTAAATGTACTAGTCTAGTAACTAGTTAACTAAAAGATGTTAGTTTCAAGGCTTCTAAAGCAGCTGTGAACTTACTCGGTCCTGTCAATTTCAAGGCTAATATTATGATATATTATTAATATTATGATGGAGGAGCCATGAGAGAACCAATCCTTGTTGCAGTGCAACCCAGGCCCCTTCCCTGCTATCTGCCCTGAGCACACATGCACCTGCCAGTGGCAGTAAGGCTCCATAGACCCTGGTGCAGTTGGTTGCAACCTCCCTGCTACCTGGTGTAAGCAGCCCCGGCTCTATAGCAGGGGCCTGTCCAGACCCTGGTATGGCTGTGGCAGGCAGCCAGAAAGCTGCAAGAAGCTGCACTGGGGTCCATGGAATCACAGCCTGGCTTGTTGCTGGCAGTGGAGGAATGCATCTCAGGGCAAACAAAGAGGAAAGGGCTGGGACTAAGCTGCCACAACAAGGATCGGGCCCCTTGTAGCTCCCCCCCCACTCTGTCTGTGTGCGTGTGTGCGCGCACGCGTGCGTGTGTGAATGTCATAAGCAATGACCCTGGCCAGGGCTCCCCAGACCCTGATGCAGCTGCTTGCAGCCTTCCAGCTGCCTGCCACAGCCAGCCCGCGCTCTGGGCAGGCCCTGACACCCACCAGAGCCAAGGCAGTTTGCAGCAGGCAGTGAGGAAGCTGCAAGCAACTGCTCCAAGGTCCACAAAGCCCCAGTCTGGCTCATTGCCAGTGGCAGGTGCACATGCACCTTAGGGCAGGTGGCAGCGCAGTCCCCTGACCCTTTCCCACCATCTACCCCAACGCAAGTATTCCAAGCAAAATGCCTTCACATGCCATGCTTCACTGCATGTGCCAGGGGTTGCCAACCCCTGGTCTATGCTTTAAGCATGTCATTAGAGGAAAGTTTGATTTAAATAAGGAAAATTTAAATTTATAACCCAAGACATTTCTTAAAAGCTCAATTTGATCAGTTAAGTTTTTGTTACACATCCCCTCTCGTCCCCAAAACTCATTACATGAGAACAAAATCACCTATGAACACATTAGAAGTAAGGGTGCATCGATCAAGATTTTCTTGGCCAATACCAACAGCCAATTATTAACCAGCAATATAAGCCAATACCCATATGATAGCCGATTTACAGAAATACAGCTGGGTAGCTTGGAGAGCAGCCTCCTGCCAGGAAGTCTGTGGGACGAGGGGGTAGAGGAGAGCCCCCTACAGTGAGAGAGGGAGTGAGGCAGGGGCGGGGGCTGCACAGCCGGGGCAGTGAACGTAGCCCTATGGGGTGGAGCTGCAGGTGACTTGTCCAGGGGATGCGGGCAGGGTTGGGAAAGAGGGCAGCTCCCCACTGCTGCACATCCCCACAGGGGATCGCATGGAGGGCATGTGACCCCCTGGATTTGTGCGCAGGACAAGGATGAGCTGCCCACTGTGGGCTCAGGACCAGTAACTGTGTTGGCCTCTTCCCAGCACGGGGTGCTGTACTACAGCTAAGGGGTAAGGCAAACTCAGATGTGCTGGATGGGCAGCGGCAGCGCTGGGAGGGGTTGTTACGGGGAATTTTGGGGTGGCCATAGCCCCCAAAGCCCCACTAGTGCCGGCACTGCTGCCGCCCACCTCATGCGGCTGAGCCTGCCCTGCCCCTTCCCAGGAAGAGGCTGGCGCAATCTCTGGCCCCGAGGCTGCAACAAGCAGCCATCACCCAGTGATCAAATCCAGGGGGCACATACCCCTCATGCCTCCCCCGGGGCTGCACACAGCATCAAGGAGCACCCCCACTACCTTGACCCTTCCTCCTCTACACCCCTGGATGAGCTGCCCAAGGCTCCATGTTGCACCCTACCCTCAAGTCATATTCACCGCCCTGGCTGAGCAGTACCTACTCCTGCCCTACTCCTTCCCTGGCCATGCGGGCCTTAATCAGATCCCCACAGACTTATAGGCAGGATGCTACTGTCTAAGCTGCCTGGTTGCATTCCTGGTCATGTGCATGCTGCAGCTGCATACAGGCACACACCATTTAATCGGTGACATTATCAGCTAAAAAAAAAGCCTATTGCCAATAATGTTTATTTTCTTGTTATCAGTACTGATCCAATATGTGACCGATATATCAGTGTACCTCTAATTAGAAGTATAGGCAACTTGGATTAAAAGCATGCCATCTAAAGATATGAACATAGATAGCTTTGTTCAAGCAAGGACTTCCTTCACTAAATAAAGTTATCGTTTTTTCAACTTCATTGTTGTTATAGAGAAAGCTACGAGTACTTATTGGACATCCTGAAAAAATGTTAATTTTTTTCCCCAAAAAATGTATATCATCTTCAAACATATTCAGGTTTAAGAGATTATTATACATTGCTATCAGCTTATAGTCCTAGCAGACCCTTTATTTACAACATGGTTAAATTCTAAAGACTAGTTTAATTCCATATTGCTATAAAACCTTTTTTATTCTTCTTATTTATACCATTTAATGAAATAGCAAGCTGTAAAGTATACACCAAAACCTATTTTGTTAAAAACTGCTTTGGCATGTATAACATAACACTAAACTGCTTCAACGTATACATTTTTCCCATTTGTTACTGTAATTGTAAGTTACAGAGAGCTAAAACTTCCAAAAGAGCTGTACATTTAGTGTTTGCATTTTCAGTGAGTTTTGAAATATCAATTTTTTTAATTAAATATGTAGCTCAGCAACCCTTAATGCAAAAACCTCAGGTTAAAATTAAATTTGTTCTAGGCGCTGGAGGTAAAATTCAGGTATTTTGTCAAATCAACAGGGAAAAAGCAAGAAATTCCTAAACAAAACCTCCTCTGCTAACCACCTTTAGATATTAAAGTTAACAATTCATGGTAATGTCACCACCTGACCTAAACTAATGGTTCTGTATGGGAAAACGTACCCAGCAATTTAAAGATAAATAACAATACCTTAAATAGCATTCAAAAATCCAAACGGAAGTTAGAACAGTCTAAGGCATAGAAATAGTGTGGAATTTTCCAACAACATGCTCATTTTTTTAAACAAGAAAATGTTGATTTGTTGAAACTGAAAGAATTCACAAAAAAAAAAATATCCAGCAGAAAAAAAAGCCTCCATTAAATCCTGTAACAGTGTAGTCAACTGCCAACTCAAGGAACCCAAGGAAAGAAGTGAAGTCTGTCAGCTCAAGGGACAGTTTGAAGGAGCTGTACAGCCCATACTGCCTAAACAACAGGGCCAGCTGCCTTAGATAATTAACTGACAGGAGGTTAATTCTGGGGAAAGGAGCCAAGTAAGAGACAGGTTTCTTGAGGAAAGGGGAAGCACAGAGAGTTAGCAGAGAGAGACTTCCAGAAATAACCAGAGAGAGAGTCAGGCTCCCAGGGAGAGGAGCCCAAGACAGACAGACAGCCAAGAGCAGAACCCTAAGGAGAGAGAGATCCAAAGCGCGAACCAGTGGGTGGGTCAGCTGATGGTGGAGCCTGGGTGCTTTTATCCTGAGAGTTGGCCTGAGCCTGTGAAGTGGACCAGGGGACACGGAGTGACTATGAGTGTGACAACAGATTGAAGATATTGCTGGAGTAAACTGATAAAGGAAGGGAGTGTGGGCTGGTGGCAGCAGACCCTAAGTTGGCGACTCTCAGTGATCTGAGAGAAGATCACGGTGTTGTTTGGTTATTTACAGTGTTGTCTGGTTATTTACACTGAAGTGCTTACGTTAATGGTATCCTGCCTGAAGGGAGTTTATGGATAATAAACAGAGACTGTGAGACTGTAAAAGGGCAGTAAAGGACTATGTAAGGAGCTACTTAATCCCAAACACTCTATACATCCCAATACAGAACAGGAAACATTCTGAAATCTAAATTCTGGGAGATAGGAAATCTGCTACTGAACTGCATAACCTTCTCTACAGCCCACTTCAACAGCATTAGGGCACACACTGAACTGAACTAATCCCATATAATATGAATTGCAATAGTCCATTGTCACCATTGTATTAGAACAAATAACCAAGGATCCTAGTTTTCTCCTAATAAAAAAATCCCCAGGTTTCCATTTAGAAAAGTAACCCAAAATCCACACTTTTCCGCAGTTAAAGTGAAACACGACACACACACGAGAAATGTGGATTTTGGGTTACTTTTTTAAAATGAAAATTGGGGATTTTTTTTCTTTTTTAAACCAGAGAAACCCAATCCTTGCAAATAACCATGGCAGGGCTCACATCCAATAGCAGTAATCACAAGCACATAACAATAAAATGCCAGTGTCAATTCAATAGAGTCATATAACCTATTATTATATTACCCAAGTTACCCAAAGCACAGAAAAAACAACAGTAGATTTAATTTCATATGCACTACTGTGGAAGAAAGCCTACTCTGCTGCAGTTTATTTTACCTTATTTATGCAAATTATAACCAATTTCTTAACTGAGGCATTTGAAACAGGATTTTGTATGACTTACAAACATTTACCTTTCAGTGATAGCTTCAGTCAAATATTAATAGTCTACCTAAACCAAACATATTAATGCACATGCTTATAACAGAAAAACAAAAACAGAACTGCTAGAGCAATTTGCTTAATGAATCACTTATTTTAACTTGTGCCTTCACTACTACATTATTTAACTTCTTTAGAACTCTTTGATAAGGCAGCTAGTTTCTGGTGAGAAATTGCAATCTAATCTCTAATGCTGCCCACCTCAACTTTTCTTTAATAAAATTGGAGTGTCCCTATGAAGACTGATTTGATTCAATATTAAAATGTGCATAATGGACATTTTCCAAGATATTCAGCCAACTCTTAACATGACTTAATGGAGACACAAAAATATTTCCCACACAATTAAAAGATCATCTCACTCAGTCCTTTTAATGCAAGTCTTAGTAATTTCAGGTTTCAAAGTTGGTAGGGCCAGAAGGGACCCGAGCAGATCATCAGTGACATGGCAGTCTGACCCCCTGCCATGTCAGGCAAGAATACTGGGGTCAAATGACCCTGGCAAGGTATTCATCCAGCCTCCTTTTAAAGACCACCAGGATGGGAGCCAGGGCCATTGCGCTTGGAAGTTGGTTCCAGATCCTAGCCACCCTGACAGTGAAATAGCACCTCCTGGTATCTGGCCTGAATATACCCTCTGTCAGCTTGTGACCATTATTACTTGTCACTCCTGGTAGTGCTCGGGGGAACAGGGACTCCCTCAATGCCTGCTGTTCACCTCTGACTAGTTTGTAAACGGCCACTAGATCCCCCCTCAGCCTTCTGTTGTGGAGGCTGAACAGGTTCAAGTCCCTTAGCCTCTCCTTGAAAGGCCTGCCCTGTTGCCCCCTGATCATGCGAGTGGCTCTCCTCTGGACCCTCTCCACATTGTCCACATCCCTCCTGAAGTGCAGCGCCCAGAACTGGACACAGTACTCCAACTAAGGCCTGACCAATGTCACACAGAGGAGGAAGGATCACCTTGGACTTGCCTGAGAGGCATCTGTGGATGCATGACAAGGTACAGTTGGCCTTCCTGACTGCTTCCCCACACTGTCACCCAGGTTCATTTTGGCATCGATAATGACTCCAAGATCCTTTTCTGCCTCTGCACTGACAAGAAGAGAGTCCCCCAGCCTGTAAGTATGCTGTTGGTTCTTCCCACCAGGTGCAGCACCTTGCACTTGTCAGTGTTGAAACCCATCCTGTTCTCATCCATCCACCCACCCCTGTAACCTGTCCAGGTCCCATTGCAACCTTTTCCTCCCTTCCAGCACGTCCACTTCTCCCCAAATCTTAGCGTCATCTGCGAATTTGAACAGGGTGCTTTTTACCCCCTTGTCCAAGTCACTGATGAAGATGTTGAACAGTGCGGGTCTGAGGACCGAGCCCTGCGGAAACCCACATCCCTCCAGGTCGAATAAGACCCATCCACCATCACTCTCTGGGTGCGGCCCTCCAGCCAATTAGTGACCCATCTGACTGTGCAGGAATCGACACAACAGTCTCCTAGTTTTTTAATGAGAATGGGGTCAGAGAGTGTCAAAGTCCAGAAAGACTATGTCCACTGCAACATCTGCGTCTAAGGATTTTGTGACCTGGTCATAGAAGGCCACCAGGTTGGTCTGACAGGACCTGCCTCCCATGAACCCACGTTGGCTGCCCCCCAAGCATAATCTCTCCTGCTGGCCCCTCGCAGACATGCGCTAGGATAATTCTCTCAAAAAGCTTACCCAAGACCAAGGTAAGACTGACTGGCCTATAGTTTCCTGGATCCTCCTTCCTTCCTTTTTGAAAATGGGAACTACACTGGCCCTTTTCCAATCCTCTGGCACCATGCCAGAGCACCATGAGCACTTGTAAAGATGTGTAAGGGGTCCCACAATGACCTCTGCTAATTCCCTCAGCACTTTGGGGTGGAGATCATTAAAACCTGCTGATTTGAATAAGTCCAGTCCCTCCAAAAGTTCCCTGACTAGGTCCTCTGACCCTAGGCCTGGGTGCACCTCCTCTTGCACCTACAGGGGTATTTTGTATCTGTATGATCTTTCCTTTTTCAAAACAAACTTGGATTTGGATTTATAGTTGCACCACAAGCACATACAAATACTGAGACCACAGTAGAGCACAAAAGGCACTGTTCTGTAATGTATTTACCTAGCATAAACATAGTGTAATAACAAAACAAAATAAAATAAAGGATGGAATTAATAATAAGCCTAGGTCCAAAACCTGAGAATTATTCCAGGTAGGCAGGCTTTTATGTCCCAAAGCCTACTGTGATTTGATTATAGGAACAGAGCTAAATAGTGAAAATAAAAAGTTACAGTTTACAGAAATTATTCACCTAGACAAACACCTAAACCAAGTTCTGTCATATTCAACTACCACTGAAATGAACTAGCAGAAAATACTTAAAGGGATACTGGATTATAAAATTAGCAGTACAAATTGTGACCAAATCCTTGTAATGTGAAACATAAGCTTCCTACATTAGATTAAGCATTTTTTTTTTTACTTTGATGTAATGCTATTAAACATTTCTAGAAGTTGGAGCAAAGGTCTCAGAATAAGAACAAGGTCTTTTCCCAGTTTTACAGCAATCTGCTTACTGAGGGTACTATTTTAATCTCTCTGAGGTCTGGATAATTGTTTTACAAAGCACTGAGATACCTTTCTACTGGTACATAAATTATTGTCTTCATCAGCCGTAGTTTAAAGTAGAGATTATTTTAGCCACCATATGCTTCTATGAGCACTTTCACTGACAAAAATCAAAATAAATGCGAATATGTAACATAAGAAATTTTAGAAGAGCTTTTAAAAACAAATCATAAATTACTGCATTGCCATTTGTGTTAATACACACCGGTCATTTAAAATATTACTGCAAGAACCATTTTGTTTGTAGAATGATCATATAGCAAATGAGAACACAATTGATACATGCCACTAGAATAATTCATATTGACATGAGTAGTTTAAACTTTTTATTAACATAACCACTTTATATTTCATTCATCTTTTCAGCAAGAAGCCAGTAAAATGTTATATAGGTATAAAGAAAAGCCAATGTTAAACCTCCAATTTCTTTTTCATTCAACTTATAAAAAAAAAAAAAACCAAACAACTAGCCAGCATAATCAGACTGAAATTTATGAAGAACAGCTGCATTCTGAACATATCAAAAAGGAATGGAAATGCAATAGAGCTTTAAAAATTGTGGCACATTTAATGTATGGAAAGTTTTCATGCATTCTTTGACATGAAGTCTTCAAAATTTATTTTATGGAATTGATACAAATAAATATAGTAAAAAGCAAAAATTCTAGTCATCTAAGGAGAACATAAAAGTAATTTCAGATTACATAAAACTGGCTATCTAGTGTACTGATATAAGGAAAAACAGCATTTTCTCAGTAAAAGTTCACTTTAATACTATAAAATAATGGCACTGAACTACAAGAAAAAAAACACACAAAATTAAGTTTGAATGATTTTTATTAAAGGATGTCTTTCATATTGAAGACCAACTCCCCCATGGCTCTATTAGCTGTCATCCTTCCCTCCTACAGAAAAAGGAATCTTTTCAGAGCCTAACAAGGATACTTCTGCATGAACTAGAAAGAATACTGTCACAGCAGGGTCCTACAGGAGAGCCGTGATCTCCTTAAGACCCCCCCTCCACGTTAAGTCAGCCCAAGGGCACCCTCAGATTCTCGCCCGCCACGTCTCTGATGTTTAGATAAAGTTGGGAGGCTTCCTCACGTCTCCTTGGGCATGGTTAGTTGGGACTTCTGTCCCCGTGTTCTCTTGAACCCACCGGGGGTCTCCCTGTAAGATAGGTGCTTCCCGAGCACCCTAGTCTTACGGGCTACGCATGGCTCCAACCACCCCTGATACCACGCCCCAAGCCTCGCAGATGGGATTGACATTGGTCTGTCTCTCTATACGTACACTGCCTGTTACTCAGGCCTCCTTTATGCACTCGCCCACTCTCTGGGGCCTCCTGTGTACACTCTCCTGGTCTCTGAGGCCTCCTCTGTTGTGCTGCCCCCTCTTGGGCTCTCTGAGCCCACTCGGGGCCTCCATGTAATGTCGCCCCCCTGTCGGGGCCTTCACAATAGCGCCCCCGCCTGGGGCTTGCTACGCCCGCGCTGAGGCTTCTCAATAATGCCCCCTTTCTGGGGCTCTCTCTGCGCCCACACTCAGGCTTCTAAAATACCACCCCCTGCCTGGGGCTCCCTGCGCTCACACTTGGCCTTCTAAAATACCGCCCCCTGCCTGGGGCTCTCTGCACCCACACTTGGGCTTCTCAATGTTGCCCTTCCCGGGGACTTCTGTGTTCACTTTGGGGACTTCTCGGCTACGCTCCCTGACTCTTGGGCCCACTGCACTGCTATCCCCTTTTCCCAGGGCTCACCGCACTACTACCCCTCTCGCCAGGGTTTACCGCAGTACTCTGCCCTTTCCAGGGTTTACCGCAGCGCTATGCCTTTCTTCAGGGGCTCACCACACCTGCACTGGGCTGCTCAGTAGTTCCCTTTCTCTGGGGCTCGCGGGGCCCTTACTGGGGCTTCCTAATACTACTGCCCCCCCTCCAGGGCTCACTATGCCCACGCTGGGCTTCCTCAAATGCCCCTCTCTGGGGCTGGGGTCTATGCACCCCGTAAGCTGTGTCCTAACTGGCGCTGGGGCCCTCATGCCACTGTGGGTCCCTATGAGTATGCTGCACCCTCACTGGCGCCGGGGTCCCCACACCACTGGGGTTCCCCCTAAGAATACTGCGCCCTCACTGGCACTAGGGTCCCACACCCCTGTGGGTCCCCATGAGTATGCTGCGCCCCCACTGGTCCTCACACTTCATTGCGAGTCCCCAATGAGTACGCTGCGCCCTCTCTGGTGCCGGGGTCTCCACTTTACCGTGAGCCCCCTATGAGGCCTCCTCCAATCCTTAATGGCCTCACCCAAACCACCAATTTAACCGCAAAACAAAACACAATGCAAGCCTCCAGACTGACAAGTGATGGACTCAAAAAGATCATGTGAACATGCAGGGTCACATACCAACTATAGATGTAAACCAACAAAAAACTGAGACTCATCACTGTATCAAACAGTCCATTCAGCAACATTTACAGAAACAGGTCCTAAAACACATGAAAACTGATCTGTGTTATTCAAATCCCTCCCAGCTGTTCTTTTAAAGCAAAGGTAGGCAAGCTCTGGTCCATGGCAGGAGCATGTCCAGTGAAAGCCAGAAAGGAGGCATCCCCAGGGACCTCCTGCATTCAGTTTATTCTCTTTACTACATCAAACAGTGGCATCCCCAATTTTAGCATCTGCCTTTTTCCTTATCTACACCCTCAAGGCATCTGCTGATTTCCAGGGAGGCAGGGTGAGGTACAGCCTGCAACACAGCCTGGGTTGCAAGCACTGGTAAAAAAGGTTCCCAACCCCTGTTTGAAAGTCTTACAAAATTCAGAATAAAAATGATCTATTCAATCCACCTACTCAAGAAGAGCTAAATGGGATAAAATATCCAGACCTTTTACTGAAACAGAAGATACAAGGTACACTACATGACTTAATTCAAATATGAGCCTTTATTTTCATAAATCCTATAATCTTGTTACACAATTTATCTTAACGTAGCAAATGCTGGTGTACAGAAGAAAATTTTAAATGATGGTGAGGCTAGAAGTTTCTCCTTAATCCTCTTTATGCTTAGGGCAATCCTTCCTACAAACTGCTAAAATTGGTTTTAGGGATCTTTAGTAAATAAATCATGTGAGGAACAAATTGATGACTGAACATGTTATGCAATAGTATCTACATGATAGCACTGCCATATTACATTGTCCATGAATTATGTGTAATGCCTTAAAAGTACATAAGGTCATCAAATAGTCACACTGACAAGTATGTCCCAGGGATATCCAACTTCAAATGGCTCCTATACACATGCCTCGAGGCTGATCTGACGTGCTACAGATTAATCAAGTCTGCTGGAGCATGGTAATTACCGTACTTCAGCAGACCCTAGCATCACATGCATTAGTGTCCCCATGCTGAAAAATGGCAGCAGGGGTACTTTAACTAAAGTTCATTTGACAAACTTTAGTTAAAGCACACCCACTGCCATTTTTTAGCGCAGGGATGCCAATACACGTGACACTCCAAGCACTTGAGTGGCTCTCAGAGCTGGTCTAATTAAAGCGCCCCCCGGCTTTACCTCCGAGAGCTGTGTATAAATGCCCAAAGTGACAAGGGGCAGCAGGCCACACTAGTCGGGGGCCCCAAGCCACACATCACACAGGCATCTTGGATCCCCAGTAACGCAGCTACCCCATCACACAAGCAGTTTCATACCCAGGCCCACCACAATAGCTACCCAGGCTCACATAGCTGCTGCCACCACACACCCCCCTCCACCACTGCCTCACAAATAGTACAGACCAACTCCCTCCAGTATTACCATGCAAGTTTCTCCACTGCCACACAAGCAGGCTCCCACCTCTCCCCCCCCACGCCACCAGCACTGTCATGCAAACACAAGCCACCCACCACGAGCTTAAAAATGTGCTATCTAGATTTTAAAAGTGCCCCAATTAAAAAAAAAACAACCCACAACAAATCGAATTTATTCCAATAGTTAGTTAGCATCATTGTTAAAAATCTGCACTTTATTTCTATTCTGAATATGTCTAGCTTCAGCTTTCTGCCAGTGGCTCCTTTTCGACTCCTGCTGTATTACAAAGTCCTCTACTGTCAGATTTCTATTCCTGTTGGGGCCTGTAGATCACACAGTAGACTCAAGAGCCTAAATCATTATATAGCATATTCTCAATCCTTTCATCATTCTCATGACTCTTTTCTGAACCCTCTGTAACTTTTCAATATCCTTTCTGAAATGGAGATGCTTAAAGCACAATGATTAAGTACAGGAATATGGATTCAGACTTCCAGATGCACTCAATACTCATATTAAATTAACATGCCTTTTATATGTAATACTTTACTGCCACTCCCCAAACAGTGCAACTAAACTTTTTTTTAAATTGTCTCCACCTAAGCAAGGATGAGACATTGTTCATTATTGCACACTTTTTGCAAACTTAAAATATTACTTCAAGACTACTTGTGTTGCAAATAAAGCATTTCTAATTAACAGTTTTCTCTTGGTTATAAAACTACAACCAATTCCAATATCAGAACTGACAATTAAAGTATAATCTAATTTAAATGGGCATAACAATTCAGAAGCAAATATAAAAAATGATAAAGCTTGATTAAAAAATTAATTGAAGTAGAAAAACCAAAAAACCCATCAACTGTATCTTAGGAACAGAGGATTGAAGTGGACCTCCTGGGTCTTCAAGTCCAGCCCCCTTTTACTTTATGAAACTGCATTTCAAACTGATCTTAAAACTTCATCTTAAAAATACTCATATTTTTTTTGTCCTCCCTATTCCTATTGGAATCCTATTCCAGAACCATCTTCTAATATCCAGCCTGAATTTATTCATGAGCAATTTACAGCCATTCATTCTGGTACCAACATTATCCCTTAACCTAAATAGTCCTCCTTCCTCCCTGGGTTCTGTTCACAACCAACAAAGAGTATACCTAACCTTCAGCCTTCAGTTTTAGATTTACATTCAAATCTAAAGCAATGGACATACCCCAGCTGGCAACAGCTCCAGGTTCAAATATCCTACCTTCATTTACAAAGAATGTATGTCCCACTAACCTCCATTTTGACAAAAAAACGTGAATTCAGAAAAGGATGCAACAAAGAATACAAAATTTTGTGGTTTATTCACCACCTCCTTACCAATCAAGCAAAATTTTATGTTGTCTTTACTAACTGTAGGGTATTTCACTTACAGTAGAAAAATGCAAAAGAATGATGATGTGATCTAAACTTTTTATAATTGGCAAAAGAAAGGTAACTTTCCTTAAACATAGAATGATAGTTCAGAAAGGAACTTCATATGGTCATCCAGTCTAGCCTTCCGCTCAAGGGAAAAGCATCCCTGACTATACCATCCCAGCCAAGTATCTTTCTAACCTACTTTTGAATATTTCCAAAGATGAAGATTCCACAATTTCTCTAGACTGCCTGTTCCAATGCTTGACCACCCTGAGTCAGAAAGTTGGTCCTAGTCTCCAGTCAAAATTTCCCCTGCTGCAGCTTGAAGCTGTTGCTCCAAATCTGATCCCAACAGCCATACAGAAAAGCTCTTCTCCATCCTCTGTAATCACCCTTCAGATATTAGAAGACAACCGTCAAATCCTCCTACAGTCTTCTCTTCTCCTACAGTCTTCTCTTCTCTAGGATACATAACCCTAGTTCTTTCAGCCTTTCCTCAAAAAAGTCTCCTCCCCCAGATTTCTGATCATTTTCACTGTCCTGCTCTGGACCCTTTCCAAACTGTCCGCACCCATCATGAAGTGCCCAAAATTGGACACAGTATTCCAAAGGAGGCCTCAACAGTGCTAAATAAAGGAGAAGAATCACTTCCCTTGATTTGCAAGTGACACTCCTGTTAATCGAACCCAGTATGCTAATGGCTTTTTTTGCACCAAGAACACACTATTGGCTCATATTCAGCTGATGTCGCACAACAGCCACAGACATTATAACTAATACAAGAAGACATAATAGTTTCTGCAATTCTGTCCACTTGCCCTTATCAGTACAGTAATGGGCTACCATTTTTCAAAAAGCACATTCAATTCAAATGCAATAGCATACTTAAACATATTAAAAGCACAGAGGTTGTAATTGCACAAGAGCTATAATGTAACAAACGCATAAAACAGCAGTTGAAGAGACAAATAAAAAGCCTCCACTTGAACTGGTTCATAATCCCATAAGAACTGTTAAAACATTTTAGCTTTAAAAAGAAAAAAAAAACAAACCCTATATACCAGTAAGTGTAAAAAGATTAGCATGATTTGCGCCATACTCATCCCCCTACCGTATCCACCAATTATCTTTTATTACTTCTGAGTCAACCTCTTCTTTATTCAGAAAACTCAAACACTTATAAATAAAGCCAGTCTTCCTTTTAGGGAATCAATCACTATTAGGCTATAGCTGGTACCTTCTTCCTTGAAATACACTTCAGAAAGTAAACATGCAATGAGAGGATTCTGCCTAATTTTAGGATTCTAGTTTAGACAAGCTAACTAAGCAATTATTTCTGAAATACCTTATCTGTTTATTTTTAATCAGAAAAAAAAAATGCCTTTCACCCAGGTTTTGTCAAATTTTTCAAATGTTGTTCAATATTAGTCCATATCCTAGAACTTTCTCAGAGCATAAATATCCTCACTTTTTGGGGAGGGCAGGGGCGAGGAGTCACAAAAAAGATACCATATTTATCAAAATCCAAGACAACTTCAAATTTAAAACCACCACCACCCCCCCACCATTAATTAGATTCTAGACACCAGAAGGACACAAGGGAAGGGTAAGCAGCCACAGCAGAGGACAAGCAAAGTCCAAGAGGGGAGCAGAGGCTGCAGGGAACAGATGGGGGCATTGGTGGAAGTGGTGGCAGCAACTATAACTCCAACTCTGGCCTCAAGCTTGGGGTCACAGCTGCAGCTCAAAGAAAAGAGTCTTCTTACCCCCTGTTGAATAAGTGGGGGGAGAGGGGAAACTTCACCCTGGATTCAAATAAATATGGAAGTTTGTACTTCTACCTACTGTACATGTAAGTGAGGAAGAGCTTTTTACAGATTTTTGGTGTCTCTTTAAAAGAAAATATAGAAGAGAAATTTTGTGAATGACCAAATTGTGTTATGTGTTTCAGGGTTGTCACTGGGACTAATATGAAAGGGCTATTACTTTTTCCTTGAAATTCCTGATAGTCCAGAAATTATGATCTCTGATGTCTAATTCTTTTCATCATTACATTTAAACTAGAGGAAAATCTAATGATATGTTCATATTAAAGTACATTTTCAGTGGCAATAAGCTTTTCCTCCCCTCAATTTTTTAGGAAATATCCTATTTAAAAAAAAAAAGAGCAAATGCATCTTTGATGAGTTTCAAGAATGCCACAAGGACTGGAATATGGAAATAATAATGTCTGGAACGAAATGGAAAATTATATAGATTTCAAGATAAAACCGGGCCTCCACTAGAAGGTAATGAATGAATCAGGAGAGTATTCCAAGCTAGGATACAATGTAAGTGACATGAAAACAATGCTACAGGAGAAACAGATTATTTGAATACAGCCAAGGGAAAACATTAGAAATCTCAAAGGACTGGGAATACTGTAGGTGGTACGAGATACACATACAACCTCTAAAGTGAGGACGTGACACTCAATTATGATGCAGCACAACAGGAAATCTTCAACTGTTCATGGAGAGAGGTCAAAATAATTGGAGACGTGGAATACTTATGCAGTAATATGATCAGCCATGAAGAAAGTATGAAAAAAATCAGTAAAAATAAGGTAAAAAGTGAATGAGATTACACCAATCAAGGAAAGAAAAGATCAATACAAGGGGTTTTTGGTTTGTTTTTTTTTAACACGTTCAAGTGCCTCAGTGTTGGGCACTTTGAAAAGTATCTGGCATTGCAACGCATATAGTTGTATATGCGGCAAAATGTACATCAGTGCGAAGAAAATGGCGGTGGTAAGCTTTTGAACTAAAACACCTTGGAGGTACTCTAGTTCAAAAGTGCACCAGCACCATTTCCTGTGAACTGATGTGCATTTCACCATTTATACAACTGCACATAGTGCGGTGCAGTGTGCATTAACTCATGTGCAGAGCAGACTCAACTTGAGTCTCAACAAGGGGACTCAACTTGAGTCTGCTCCAAAGCAGAGAATTTCCAGTGTATTACAGGACAAAAAGGTACATATATAAATGCCCAGGGATGAGAAATTCTAACCAGGTTAAAAAAAAAAAAAAGGGAATAAGGATGAAATTTAACAAGCAAGCAGCAGAGCCAAAATTGCCCAAGTGCATTTTGTAACCACCAAGTGATACAATTATCCACTCTCTTCTTTGTGGGTCGACAAATATTTATTCTGATACATAAATAGTCCGTAGGTTCAAGACTACTGAAGCACAGCAGTGGAGGCCTTGAGGATGGAGAGGTTGCATTTTCATCCCGTAAAATTCTCCTTAAGGTTTATTGAGGTATAAACAACCAAATTAGTGTTTCTCAGCCATTCCAAAAAAACTGACCTGAGCCCAAATATCTAGGCCCACACCAAAACAGCTTCTGTCTCTACTCTTAAAAACATCTTGGAGTTGTCTGAGTAAACATGGCAGAAAATTGGAGGGGGATAAGGACAGAGGGGAAAGAAGAGCCAACCCAGATCAGGCTTCCATGGCAGTCTTGCAGGCTGACAAATGGCTTCAGGGATATTCTTCATTGCAGAAAAAGTACTCCTGATACCAGTTAATGTAGCTAGTTTTTAGCTCACATGATAAAATTCTGTGCTATAATATGTGGTTAAAAAACCATTGATTAAGCATGATTAGAACTGTCAGAATTACTGAATAATACTTTATAAACTATACGACTTACTAGAATGTATTTTTTTAAATACGGTTAATAAAAAACTTAAACATTTACAAAAAAACAGAAAATTAAAGCTGTAAAATTTATAAAATGCCAAATTCAAGGTTCTACATGCCACATTAATTCTGCCTTCTTAAGTGTATACATAATTATTATTATATCACTGCCATATACTGCTTTTTCCACAGGATCCTTGCCTCATTCTGTGTAGACTGAACTAGAGAACAGAAGTATGGTATTCAGAATCTGTGAAGAACACGCAAATCCTATTTTAACAAAACAAAAGCAGAAGACTGAACATGCTTCAAAGCAAAGAGAAAAAGAAAGATCTGGGAAGATCTATTATAAAACAATTACATTCAACTTTATAACATTAACTAGAATTCATATGTTGTACAGAAAGATTCCTCAAACTATAACAGGTAACCAGCCACATGTGTAATCCCTGCACTAAACCTATTTCAAACCTAAGAATTCATAGTATCTGGACCTGACTTAGCTTGTTGAAATTCTAAAAATATATTTTTTTAATAAGTATAATTATACACTTAATAAATACTTATAAATATTTAAAACCTGGTTAGAAATAGCCCATGATCCCCTCTCTCATCCCCATGGGCTCAGAACGTGATATCACACATTCAACTTAACACTTACTAGGTAAAGTTAAAATGCAAGCAAGCATGTTCAAGCAGTACAGTACATGTAAAGTACTAGCCTGGCATTGGATAATTGCTCCCTTTTAGAAAATGATAATCTAATTTACTAACTTCAATACATCACAACATTCCACTGATTTGCAACCATGGCAAATGAATTTGCAACTTAAATATTGTTTGTCCTATTACTCAAATCACAATGAAAATTCTAATTCCATTCAACTTCCAAAAAAATTTCATGGAGAGAAAATGTCTATAGTTAAGATGCAAATAACAAAAGGGGAAAAGAAAAAGTCACATAACACAATTATGTTTTCCTAATCTTCCTACTTTTATATAACAGCTTCATACAAGCACTGAATTAAAAATGAATAAATAAATTGTACACTACAATAAAAAATACCAGTGACATTTCTTGCCGGAATTATGGGGAAACTGGTTCTAAAACTGAGACAATCTACCTATGATAATAATAAGATGCTAAATTTGGGATCAGAAAACAAATTTTGTAAACCTGAGCTTTCCAGTCCTTGACAATGTTTTGTTTTTTGTTTTCATTTTTGTCTTTAACCAAAACCTCACAAAAACAGCTAAAGACAAATTCAATGGATGAAGCACCACACTCCAAGACCTTTGTTGATAGGGTGGTTCCAAATACCATGAAGCTATCCTGCACTCAGTGGTGGTAGATGACAGAACAAAGAGCCATGGTCTCAAACTGCAGCAAGGGAAGATTAGGTTAGATACTAGGAAGAACTTTCTCACAACACGAGTAGTTAAACACTAGAACAGGATATCCAGAGTCTGGAATCTCCATCCACATTGATTTTTACTAGACAAAGCCTTGGCTAGGGTGATACAATTGGGGATGGTCCTGCTTTGAGCAGGGGATTGAACCAGATGATCCTGAAGTTCCTTTCAACCCTAATTTTCTACGACTCTGTGATTAAGTTGTAAAAGCAACCCCCAATAAGCACTCTTAATTGGTTCCAGAAAACTGAACATTAAGTGAAACCAAAACTATTTGGCAATCCAAGATGGCAATCACAAGTGTTTTTAATGACCCAGGGTAGTAACCACAAGCTTTATAACAAAACTCACTGAGCGCTAAATGAAGCCAGGTATCAATTTAAAATGAGCGTTACAGCAAAAAAGCATTAAGTGGTTGTTGCCTGTATTGAGTATATAATGCAGTTTACCTACAAAGAAAAGCAGACTTGGAAAGATGCAACAAATTGCAAAGCTCTAAGGACATATTCTACCCTCTTAGAGGTCTGTAGGAACACTTAAGACCTTAAGGGTTGTTGGGGGGGGGGGGTTGCTTTTATTGAACAGAATTTAAGGACAAATTAGTCATCTAATTTCTCAGCATTCCCCTGC
Organism: Caiman crocodilus; assembly: GCA_030014935.1. NCBI lineage: Eukaryota > Metazoa > Chordata > Crocodylia > Alligatoridae > Caiman > Caiman crocodilus. The sequence continues at coordinate 137,659,830 of JAGPOW010003316.1, forward strand.
AATATGTAGTAACAATCAAGGAATCAAGGACCAGTATGATACATGTTAAGCACTTAAAATTACTAATTAGAAAGTTAATACATGAAGCACTTAAAGTTACTAATTAGACACAAAAGGTAAACCTAACCAAAAAAATATTCGCAAACAATTCTATTCACATTGATGGTTATAATAGGGCATTCTTAGCAGGCCAAGTCTCCCAGGTGGATGGGAAGAAGAAATAAACTCTAAGTAAGTGATGGGTAGTTACCCATATTAATCTGAAATCAGGCAGAGGGTAGGTCCTTTCACAGCATTTAATGAAGTGAGATCAGGCACATAGAAGTTTATCCTCTTTCATTTCATTAGTCTATAAAGCACATCTCTACCCTACTTTCTGTAATTAACAAGTTATACTAGGCAGCAAATACAATGTCCAAAAGCTATTTTAATGCCAAAATAAATATAGAAGACATTTTCACTTCTACTGGCAGCAGACATTTCTCTATTACAATAACAGTGTGAAAGGATCTATTTATCTGGAATTAGACAATATTCCTGTAATATCCTCTTATGCTTCTAACAGAATTTAAGCTGTTGTACTTGTAAGTGTTTGGGAGGAAAACTCAAGTGAGAGTATCAAACTGCACAAAAGGTTAAAACATAAATTGTGTCACATTATAAAGCCCACTTGAAGTGCCATCTTTTCTAAAGTGACTTTGTAAGTAACATTATGTCCCTGTGCGTGTTTAGTTATATCTTCTTACTCACGCCTTAACAAAAGGGTTTTGTTTTTTTTAAAAACTAACATTAACTCCTGTTTCCACCTTAGAGTAAACAAGGATAATCGGAAATGAAGCTGGCACATGCAGGGCCTCCAAAAGTGACAGGTTTACCTGAATTGCAAATGCACAAAACAGTTTTTTCAAGCATTTAAAGGAACAGAGAACCAAGTTGCACAGAAGCAAATGAAGAATGAATCTGACTTACTGATCGTTTTTACATTATTCACACTAGGAAAATGACTACTTGAGACGAGGTGAAAGCAAGAAGTGCAAATGAATTGGAACTGAACGTGATTTAAATGGTAACACAGACCAGAAGCATGTTATTTTGAGTACCATTTCTTAAGACATGTTTAAAAGCTGCCTAGAGTGCTGCTGCTGCAAAAGGTGCACCAGTCAAAAAAGGTCACAACCAAAAAGAACAGTACCAGCAAAACATTCCAAGTACCATATCATGCTATTTTTTTTAAGTTTACCCATAAATGCAAGTTTAAGCAATTCTCTGAACCAGAGTTTTAACTAGTTTTTTTACAATTTGTGGATTTGATAGGGAATGCATATTGCTGAAAAGTGTTTGTAAACAGTTGAGAAAACAAGGTAAGCCTATACCATTAGATAAATAATAGTTGCCGGTGTTCACTTAGCCTGCCAACCAGAAAGTGTGTTCTGCACTGTAGAAGTAAAAAGTCCAAGTCTCTTACATATTGTACTCAGAGACAGGTAATACTGTCAAATCACAGAATCGTAGAAAAATTGAGTTGGGAAGGACCCTGACCTGCTCAAAGCGGGACCATTCCCAGCTATTTCATCCTAGCCAAGGCTACCCAGCTCTTTAAAAAAAAAAACAGTTAAAAATTAAAGAGAGTCAGGAGTTCCTAGTTTCTGGACCCTAATTCAGCAAATCTCAGCTGGGGCCCTGCCATCCCCTAGGGTACCCACAAGTCCTTTCAAGGATGCTGAGCAATGTCAGCACAGCAGGACACCGAAAATGAACGCAGATATTTCAAACAAGAATTGGTAGAATCAAATCGCTTCCCCACCCCAGGCCTTCTGTGGGCCAAGATACATGCCAAGAAGAAAGCGCTTCAGGTCAGCACCACTCTCAAAGCAAGACATGAGCAGAAGGGAGGAGGTAGCATTTTCAGAGAGGGGATCTCAAGCAGAATCGAGGGGTGCCCAAAGAGACGTGAGAGGCACCGGCCTAGTTTAAGGCCTGTGCTGCACTGTATCCTTTCTGAAGACATGTCCTCAACATAGAATCACAAGGTTAGAAGGGTCCTCAGGAGGTCATCTCGTCCAGCATCTCTCATACCATGGATCACAAGAATATATTAAAGGGTCACAGACAAACTTTAAAAATGGGTCAACAAATTTTAAAAATGGATTATTCTTTAAAGGAGAAAAACGTAGGAAATTGGCCTTTCCCTTGCAGGCTGTCAGTGCTCCAGCCTGCATGGAACAGCTCAGGTCCCCACATGCCTCATACACCCACGCCTTGTCCCACACATTGGGGGGGCTTCAGCCTGGGGGCAGCAAGTCAGGAGTGAAGGACACTGGGTCAAGACTGGCCACCCATGTTTACAAATGGGTCCTGGTACAAAAAAAAAAAAAAAGGTTGAGAACCACTGATCTAGCCCAACGCCCTGCTCAAAGCAGGACCAGCCCCAACTACATCACCCCAGCTAAAGCCTTGTCAATCTGGGTCCTATAAAAAACTTTGAAGGATGGAGCTTCCACAGCTTGGGTAACCCGTTCCTATGCTTCGCCACCCTCCTAGGAAGAAAGTTTTCCTTAACATCCAGCCTAAACGTCTCATTCTGCCAGTGACGACGCGTAGCGAGTATACGTGCATCCCTTGACAGGCTGCGCTCGCCACTAGGTGACTGGCACCGGGGGCAGGTGCAAGCACCAGTGCCTCCCTGCGAGCACTAGCTGAGGAGTGACGGCTTTGCAATCCCCCGGTGTGGCCCCCCCGCCCGTTGGTGAAACTGGCTGTGAGGGACTCCCCTACAATCAGCAAGACTGGCCACTGCGGGGGCACATGCCCCCCTAAGGTGGCACCAGTCGCCCACGCGCACTGCTACTTGAGACCGTTGCTCCTCCTTCGGTCATCTGCCCCCACTGAAAACAGTCCAGCTCCGTCCTCTTTGCAGCCCCATGTGGGGTAGTTAAAGGCTGCTCTCCAATCCCTGCATTCTCTTCTCCAGACTCAATCAGCGCAGTTCCCTCAGCCCCTCACAAGTAATGCCCCCAGCGCCCTCGCCATTTCCCCTGCCCCCCGCCGTGCCCACATCCCCGCCGCAGCCGGGCCCACGGCCGGGCACAGACGCGGCTGCCCCGGGCCCGGCTGAGGGCAGGGAGCACGTCCCTCTCCGCGGGGCCGCCCTGCTGGCTTGTGCCTCCGGGAGCCCTACGGCCGGGGCACGGCCCAGCCCCTACGGCGGGCACCAGGCCTCGCCCGGGCCCAGGGCTCGGGCAGGGACGGGAAGGGGAAGGGGAAGGGGAAATGGAAGGGGAGCCGCTCCCCGCCCGCGCCCCGGCGCAAAACGCGGCCTCCCGGCCCAGCTGCCGCCGCTTACCAGCCCGCCTCTCGGAGCGCCGAGCTCGGCCCGGCCGCCATGGCGCCTCCTGCCGCCGCGGCCGGCCCAGCCCAGGGGCAGGGCCGGGCCGGGCCGCGCTGGGCTGGGTCCCCGCGCTCCCGCCAACCAACAAAGCCGCCGCCGGGCCGGGTCGGGCCGCGCTGTCAGCCCCGCTCCGCCCCCTCAGCCGCTGAGGAGGCGCGGGCCCGGGAGGCCGGCACCACCATCACAGGGGCGGGCAGACAGCGGAGTCTACGCCGCGGCGCCGCTTCCCGCTGGCCCTTGTGCCCCTCAGCGCCCGAGGTGCAGGCCTTGCCTCCCTCCTCGTCCCTTGTGGTAGCGGAGCAGAGGGAGGCCCTCCTTCCCCCCGGGGCAAAAAGAGGGGGAAAAGAGTCGCCCCTTTCTGCCGGAGAGCAGCAGCAGGGAAGTTGTTGCCTCTCAGCAAGCAACTGGTTTGCAGCGCAGCTGATGCCGAGCTCCAGCCGGCCATAAAGTTAGACGTGTAAAGTTAGACATGTCCGGACTTCATAGCTGGTTGCCGTCCAGGCTTTGTTTGCACCTCCAGCAGAGTCCCCCTGTGGCTCCAGAAGGGTCCCCCAGCCCCAGTGCCCAGCAGAGCTCCCAGCTACAGGGGTATGCCATGCCCGGAGCACAGTGCAGCGCTCGCCCTGGCACCTCCTTGCACCCCGCTCAGTGGCGGACCTTTGACGCATCATGCCCAGCCCAGCGGGCGTCAGGCCTGGACGATTGCAGCAGACACGATCCTCGAGTCTTGGGGGAACCTCGGGGCAAAACCTTGAGTCCCACACCTAAGTGGCTCTCTCCCAGCTGCACCACAATCAAGAGCCATGCCAGTGCCCCTGTAGCCAGGAGCCCACTTCTTACCAATACGGGGGGAGCCCAGGATCAAGCAATAAGGTGCAACTGGATCTAATGTACAATTCTGTGCATCACACATTAGATCCCATCCCAACTTTACCTACCCATGTAGAAGGGGCCACAGAGAAGTAGGGCTGGAAAGGGACTTCTACAGGTCTAGTCCAACCCACCGCCCTGGCTGAGGTAAGATCATCCCTATCCAAGCCATCCCATACAAATCCATTATCTAACCCAGTGGTTCTCAACCTTTTTGAATCCAAGGTACCCCTCACAGGATTCAAGGCAACCTTCACTGAACTCGAGACACATTCCATAACATCTGTGAATCAAGTGGCACCCAATTTCAAAAACACCTATATATTGCACCTCCTTGGCAGCCTGGGTGGAGAATCATCCATGAAGAGGCACGCCTGAGCCTGGTTTACCAGCTTCTTTCTTCACACTTCATGACACCCTTCAAAGGATCTAGCAGCACCCCTCTGATTGAAAACTACTGCACTAATCCAGAGATGCAGCGGCCTGTAAGGTAAATGTGGCCTGCAGAGCCTTTGCATCCAGTCTGCAGAGCTCCCCAGGGCGCTGGAAATTTGATGGAAGGGGAGCAATGGCTATTAATAACACCACTCTTCCCGTACTGCCAGATGCCTCTGTCCCCTTCCCCTCAGCCAGATGGGGCTGGGCCGGGCCCTGCCCCCTGCTTCCTGAAACCACATTGGGAGGGGGCTGAGCTATGCCCCCTTTTCCCTACATAGCAGAATCAGTGCCAGGCCATGCCCCATTCTCCCTGCACGCTCGGATTGCAGCCAAGCTGCTCCCCATCCTTCCCTCCCCCCCTGTGGCCGGGAATGGACCAGGGCCACAAGCTAAATCCAGCCCACAGAGGGACCATGGCACTGTCCATCCAGTCCACTGGGGAAAAGGGGTGAACATCACTGGTCTAACCTATTAGCAAAACTACACAGACAACCCTGACACAACTACAGGACATAACACTCTAACCTGCCACAGGTAAAGCATCTATCTTTGGCATCCAACATCATTCTGCTGCAAAAGTTGTTAAAATATGCTCCAGAAAGTAAAGAGTGGGATTTTCAGAAGTGCCTATACGGTTTAAACTGCCTGCAGAAAGTTAGAGGACAGGTACCTAAGTCTCTGCTAGGGACTCTGCTTTGAAATGAATGTTAAACTGAATATTCTGAATAGTTTGGAACTGCATATTAAATTAGAAGCATGAGCTGCTTCACAATACCTTTCATAAGTTCCTTTCAAGGTGTACAGTATAAATGAGTTTTGAAACACCTTGACTTGTTTCTGAAAGAAAAGGATATAAAGAAAGAAAGATTCAAATGGGTAATGTGTATGGGCATATACCCGCCACTCTTCTTTGACTTAGCCATACATTTTTTTTAAGCACTGCAGAGTTCAAAGGAATTTTTGAAGCTAAGAGTGATTTGAAAGTAGCTGGAGGTCTGAAAATTTAGCAGCTATTCTGAGTGCCCACGCTACTGACACAGTCTATAGCTGAGCCACCAACATGTTCAAAGATAGCTGCTGTTCACATAAGAGTATCCGGTTAGAGCTGTACTCCTGTTGCTAATTGCTAGTTTTTTTCACTGTCCTGAGTCTCAAGAATTGGGTGAGAAGCTATGCAGCCTCTGTATCTCTCTGCTAAGCTTCGTCCACACTTGGCTACTTTGGGTGGCAGACAGCAGCCAAAAGAGAAGTTGCAGGAGTGTGGGAGTGTGTACCTGCTTTTATATATATATATCCATATCATCAGCTTTGCAGAAAGGACACAAACTGTATGCTGGATAGGTCCAGCAGTCAAAGGAGCTGTGATATCCAAAAGAAGGCCTAGCCAGTTTTACACATCCCTTCTGTCAATAAAAGCCTTCTCAGTTCCAAGGGCCATAGTTGTCTGCAGGGGGTCCAGTGCCACAGAGGAGTTAATGTTGATGTGCTCACATCTTGCTGGCACTTGTTTGGCCAGCAAGATTATGTAGTGTAGACCAGCCTAAAGACTGATGTTCCCCTGTACAATTCTAATCCTGCCTTTTCACCTCTCCCCAGGAATATTCAGTCAGTGGTTTCAGCTGACTTTTGATCTCCCCAACGATGCCAGAAAAACGTTCACTTCTAAATAATTTTTGAGTCACTGAGGACAAAACCACCTTTGGCCTCAGTAAATTTTTCCCACGTGCCCCCTGTGCCAGACAGATTTCTAAAGATTATTCAGAAGAATATCTCCTAATTTGCATCCTTTTTCTGGCCTCCTGCCTTCTAGTATATTCAAATTCAACCTCCATTGTTTTTGCCTTTAAGATGCTTCATCATTCAACCTCACCCTCACCAGCAATTCCATTGTATACTCTACTTATATGCACACCCAGTATGTGCATAATTCACGTAACTGCATAACAATGCTTGTCAGTTTGCTGTCTATTGTTTACATTACGATAATCATAATGTATCCACATCAGTTAAGTGCATAGTGTCCTTCAGATCCAGTGCCTACTTGGTGACATTAATTGTACTCCAATTATCTGCATGCAAATATTGAAGAAAAGCAGCTGTCAAATGGCTGGTATTAGATACCTTGCAATTGACAGGAGCCAGACAATTCCACATCTGTTCTTAGAAGCCTGGAAAATGAGGGAACTTAATCAGTTCCATGTATCTTCATAATAAGCATTCTTTACAGCATCAGGAACCAAACTTTTTGGCTGGCATGCCACGAAGTAAGCCCTGCATCTTCCCTGAGTACCACTCCAGTTGCCTTTCCCTAAGTGATCTGCTGCTCTGCCTTCTGGCTCCCTGTGCTCCCCATCTACTCCTTTCCTCTGCTTTCTGCTCTGTGCCATATTTGTTGCTGTGTTTGCCTGCCCTCTTCCCAATCTGCCAAGCTCCACACACAGAGGCTGCTAGTGCCACTTGTGGCACATGTGCTGCAGGTTGGCCAACCCTTTATAGCACTGCGAGCAACGTGGTATTTCATATCGCCAAAATTGACTAGCTCCCTCATTCTGAAAGTGTCTGATAACAGCCTGAAACTATTAAAAGCCTTGAAAATCATGGGAACTAGTCAGTTTGGGACGTACTAATACTGTATCACTGACAGTACTGTGTGCTTAATAAAAACTGTTTATACTACATATGGGTAAATACACAGCCTTTTCTCAGTCCCCAGGCTGTGCTCTTTTCAATATGCAAATGATGGCAGCCTGAAACATGAGGCTGACTTTCCAGCACCTCATAATTTCTTCAAAGTTAGTGTATGTCCCATCAAAGCAAAGATTACAGTTTAAAAGTTCTTAAAAAGAAAAGAAGTCTTCCATGCCGCCTTTCCCTATCGGACATGACAGTTTCTCAATATTTACACAGTTATCACCCAATTCACTTATATCCAACCTACCTCCTCCAGGATATCTACAAACGTCATGTGGCACTGATTTGGCAAATTTATTAATTTAGTACATGCAATTTTGGCATATTGTTTCAGCCATCTTAAAGCGATGTCATCACCAGTGTGAAGAGCTTGAAGGTCACCATGTAGCACTGTAAATGGATACAAGTCAATAATGTGGAACCTGGTTTGAACTTGTCTACAAGGGCATTTGTTATCATTGCTAAGGCCCCATTGGTATAGGTTTGAGGCAGTGACCCTGTCCAGTTCAAAAGCACTTGAGAAGTGCCCAGTAACAGCATGGCTAGGTAAATCCTGGTTGACTGACTGTAGGGTCAGAGTTATAACCATATTGGTCTAGAGGAAAAGGCAATCAGGACTCGTAGTAAAGATGATATGTTTTATTAGGCTAACAAGATTGATTGCAAGCTTCCAGGCACAAAAGATATCATCTCTTCTACAAGTCCAGATTGCCTTTTCCTCTAGACCAATACAGCTACAACCTGGATACCTGACACATGGAAGATAAAGAATTTTAGCTGCTTATTTTAATGAAATCTTCATATTTTCCCAGGCAGGAAGCAACTGTAACCTCCTGAAACCTGATTTCCTGCTCCTGCCTTTGTTTCAAGGTAATATGGATCATCATAGATCCTCACAGGAAGTGAGAGGCTTCATACCAGCGATAAACTCATTGCCCAAGGTGTTTTCTATCTATTGACTCCTCAGTGAAATCCTATGAAATATGAAGTTTCATTTCTACCCAGGAGAACTTTTACAATCTTTCCTCCAATGCCTGAGGAAGGGTGTTTGTGCCCAAAGACTTGCAATTAAAGAATTTTGTTCACAAAAATCTTGTTGTCTAATAAAAGATACCATATCTCTACTACGAGTCCAGATCATCTGAACATGTGTATACAGCCTGATTTATGAACAAGAACTCCTAAATTATGCTTCAGCAACACAAAAATTATGTAGCATGGTGCCTTAACTCCTACCCATTACATCACCTACTATAGTATTACTTGCTATTTTTAAAACAAAATTCAGCTTCTTAGCCAACTCATTTTAAAAGGATAACTATCTAGTCCTGTACATCTAACATTCTGATCATACACCTTTTGTCCAGCTATTTACAATGCAAGTCTTTAAGGACATGTATTTCTTTTAAAGAGCACCTAGCACAAATGTGCCCCAACTTGGAAAGGACTAACAAATGTTATGTTAACACAAATAATTACAATAATTAGAAAATTAGGAAGATTATAACTATGGCAGTTTTTGTGGGAAAAGCACCAACACTAAAGATGTTGCTAGGCAAAAAAGGAAGATATTTCCAGTGGAATAGGGTGACCATATTGTTTTTCAGGAAATCTGAAACCCAGGTCTCTCCCCCACCCCAGTCAGTGGTGATGCTGCAGGCAGAGGCACAGGGTGCAGTTAGGTGGGGAGGTGAAGTAACATGGCATATGGGTAGGCACTGCTGCTGCCACTAGCATGTGCCCAGCCCGGCTCCTGAGCAGCAGCTGGAGGCAAGGGTTAGGCTGAGCTGGGCACCAAACCTCCTTCCTACCTGAGGCAGAGATTAGCCAGAGCATGGTGGCAGAGTGGAGGGGAGGGAGCTGCTGTAAGCACAGGCTGCTCACAGATGCATGCACATGCGTGCATGTGTGTGTGTGCAAGTGTCTGTGTGTGCATGTGCGTGGCACCCCTGACCATGGCAACCTGGGCAGTCCCACCTCTAAGGCTAGCATCCACACTGTCCATCTCTAAGGACAGCACCATGCAGCAAACAAGTTGACCCCACCAAATTCTTTTCTCAGTGCTGACTGCCACCCCATGTACTCCACCCCGCCCTGGCTGATCTCCTGCCCGCCAGCCAGAGGCACCATGCCACTCCATCTGCCAGACTGCATCCTGTGCTCCTGCCCACCTGCCTCTACCTGCAGCAGCTGGTTCAGGGACTTTTATTTTAATTTGCACCAATTGGCCAGGACACAGGTATGACCTATGAAATCTAGCACCATTCTGACCAAAACAGGACATATGGTCACCTAGTTAGGAGGCTGTTTTTGGCAACACAGGAGCAGATGAATTTGGGGGGAATTAAGAGGAGACAGATTCCACTTCCTCCATCCCTTTTTTGCAGAGGCAGCAATTACTTGAAATCTGGGAGTATGGGGAAAAACTTCCATCCTAACTATAAGCTGGCAGCAGCAAGCTGGTCACCTTCATGTCCCAGTATCTACATATAGATAAACTACAGACCTAATCACAACATGGAGTACAGAATAAGCAGGAAAAATTACATACCTAATGAGACAAATGTTATGGTATCAGAGTTAACACCCATCTAGGATGAAAGTAGCAATTCACACCTGTAATAGCTGAATCAGCTTAACCTGCATTAGTTTCCATTCAGTTTCCATTCTGAAAGTCTTTTGCAACCTATCAACCTTAATCCTCAAGTAGGTTTCTTATTTCAATATGTTTATGCAGTAAAATCACAACTTAATGTATGTACAGAGAGATACTTAGCTGTATTCATGTAAAATCATGCACAAAGGAGGATAGGGCGGCATCTTACAGACTAATTCAGAGGGGCATTTTGTAAGCAACACCTTGCTTCATCAGATCTTAAGAACATCATCTGCTCTTTGACCTGCCTTCTGCTTAACGTATGGAAGATATGCTTAACATATGGAACAATAGCAGAAAATGGCCTTTAATTACTGTTAAACACAAAGCATAGATTCTAAAGCACAAATATCTGGAAAATAATAAGGAAAGATAATTATATAATAATTTACACAAATCTATAGTCATATCATATATACACAGAGATCTACTTTCCCTGCTGGGCAAGGGGAAAAATCATGGGCTGCTCATGGAGACCCATGCTATTGTCACACTTTTTGCAACAGCCTCCCCACCCCTTGTGAAATGTTGCACAGCAGACCTTTTCCCCATACTCAGGGATTTTGGATGAAGTATTGACACATCAAACTAAATAATGCTAACCTTAATAGAAATAATTCATCATGTTACTTTTTAAATGCCAGCATGCGGCATCCACTGGTAGTTGCAGCTGACATCCTCTATTTCTGCTGTGTAAACACTTGTCCATACATTGAGATTTTATGCTCTGCATCCATTGAAATGGTTGGAATGCTAAGGCAGCATCCTGCCAGGTTGCAGAGAAGTGGAAACCAGTCAAAGCAGACTCCCAAAACAGTCACAGCCGCAAGCATCTGGCAATCTTTGACAAAGTTCATGTAAGCAGTCATTGTCATGCTCTTTCCCCCATCCAGGGATTGATTTCACTACCGAGGATCACAACTCAGAACAGGCACCTGGGTGGGGTCCAAAATGTGAACAGCACTTAAAAAGGAGGCAGCCTGTTGTTTAAACTGTGATGGATGTGATGGATCATATTTGTAGTACTGATTCAACTTGGCAGCTATTGCCTGGAACAGTTCTTGTCTCCACTGGTTTTTACACAGACATTCTGAAAGCTGTTGTGATGCGATATCTTTGACCCAACTTATCAAACCCTTCATCTTGTTGAGTGCCTGATAGATCACAGTCTGCAAGCCTTCAAACTGCATTAGAAGTACCATGAACCAGATGGCAAACAAGGTTCTTTGGGTAAAGCTGATATCTTTTATTAGACCAACTCAAATAGTTGGAAAAATTCTTCTTAGCAATTCTGTACCATGAACCAGATCACATTTGCAGCCACAAATGTCACTTGATCTTCAAAGTTGCCCCATCTTGAGATCGCATAGTTTAAGCAGGCACTGTGTGTCAGATATGATTTCCATCTCCTTACTCACCTTACTCCTGAGTTGCACTGTACTCCTTACTCCTGAGTTGCTAGTACTACCTCATATTCTTGGTGTGGTAACAAACCACATTAAACCACAAATTCCATCTTGTAAGCACTGACTCTAGTGGAAGTGGCACAGTCGCATGTAGATCCCCGCTTTGATTGATGACAGACCGACCCCCTATATGATCTGGACAATCAGTTTGCCAGATTGTTTGAAGGCTTTTTAAAAGGAGGAAATGAGGCTATCCACATCAGGAAACTGCATACATTAGGTGTCACTTACTAAAGACAGAATATGTGCATTGCAGGTGACATAAATTGTGCTGGGCAGCATTCTTTGGAGCACACGGGAGAAAGCTTTGCACATATACATGGCCTTGTTGGACAGAAATGCTAACATCTTGTTAAAATCTAAGACATAAAACAGTTTTCACTACATCTTGCACTACAGTACAAAAATTGACAGGTGTGAGGTGAACTGGCTTTGCTTGAGAAACAGGCATGTCACAGTCTTCCCAGGCACAAATAAAATGTGCAGGACAGTTATCTTGAGGATCTGTGGCTTGATCTGCTACAATCGAGATGGATTCATATTCTGCCAATACAGCTTCTGTAGACAGTACATGTGAAGAAATCACTGCCAGTAGACAGTCTTGGCGATGCTAGATGGCACACGGGAAACATCCATCGTTTAGCACATTTGTCTTCAAGTACTCCCTTAATTTAGGGCTGTCAGTTTTCTGCAGGCGGATGAATGCCTCAACGAGCTCAAACATAACCTCTCTTCTCATCACACTGCTTTCAGTGGCCCTTTTAAACATTGAGGACATGGTCATTTGTCTCTTGCTCTGTCCTTCAGCCTCTGCAGCAGCCTTTCACTTCACGTGCAATTTGAAGTCTAAGTGGCGATCAATGCTGTTTTTCCTCCCACATCCAGAATCATATTGTACACTGAACAGAATAAGTTTTCCACCATCTGCATGATACTGCCTTACACAATCCATATCTGAAATGCTATTAGCTTTTGGGAGTTCCTTTCACTCGTTGTCTGCAGATAGGATTGCCAGCACTGCCTCTAGCTGTTTGAAAGATGGTGCTGAATTCTCACTTCCCCAACTGGCACCTTTACTGAGCCTATGCCACTGACTCAGCCTCTCACTAAGTCTCTTGGTGAAACCAGGTATGCTCTGACGGTAGGGATTGCCACACTTTCCTTTGTACTCTGGTAAGTATTCCCCGCTCCACCAGCAATTCTGCGCCAAAGTCACAGAGATTGCCATTTTCATGGAATTTGCATAAACCACTTTTTCAGTTTCCATAAAACACACAAAATTACAAATAGAGTAGATCCTTATATATACAAATCTCTAATTCTAGCATCACAACTATAACTCTATTAAATATGGAGAACTGTGTCTCCTCACAGTTTTAGTGAAGGTGCAAGCTAGTTAGAATGGTTTTAAATATAATGATTGATGGATTCATGTCAGCTAAACATCAGGCAGAAATATTAGGTCAGATCCCTGAAACAATCTTTTATTCTTTAAGGAGGCACAAGATTAGAAGATTTTACATTTAAAACTTATTATTGATTATTTTTAAAAAACATAATTCTGAAGCTCAAACTTCTCAAAATCAAGTCTTTCTATTAGACTTCATTGGAAATGTCTAAAATATGGAGGCATTTACCAAATAATGTTTAAGCATTACTAGATGTATGATTTCACCAAAGGGCATTTATGGCTACTGGTTAACTCACAAAAGAAAGCAATAACATTCCAAAATAAAATGCCATTTCAGACCCATGTTATTGGAAGTCATGTACTTCTTTTCTTCAGGAAATCTCTTATTAATTTTGGTCACCAAAGAGCCCACCCATGCCACGTTCCAGCTGAGCAGATGGCTCTGAGTCTGTGACTGATGACAAGCTGAGGCGGCAAAAATGTTCCTGCATTGTTTCCTGGCAGTGAAATTATAGCATGTCATGTACTTTCCTATTAAAATGTGGAAACTTTGGTTTCCAATTTTCATTGCAGACTGTATACTTGATCCAAAAAGTCCCAAGACGGAGACTAACTAAGCATCTTCAAACCTTCAAAAAGTAGCTAAATGTGGATTACACATTACTTAAAGCAATCAAATGTAAAACCTAGACAAAGGATTTCTTGACTTTTACTAACAAATCTAATTTCTTTTATTTTCCAATTTGTCCTTTATTAATATATATTTTGGCTTTTTTATTTTAGTTACTGTTCTGCATTCAGCACTCTCTGCTTACTAACTTCTAGCAAATCAGAACAGATCTGAGCATATAGAAGTATCATCAGGTTGTCATCAAAACATCTGATTTTTATTAAGAGTTAACTGTCTTTTACCCTGAGTAGTCCCAAATAAAAAGGAATTACATCAAATAAGAGGTTAACTATATTTAACCACAATTATACAGAGCTGTAATAAATGTATGCAGTTCTTAAAAAGATGTTATCAAAATTTAAAGTAGATTAAAAATAAAATACCTTCACCTTCTGTATTTTACTGATAATCTGGAGCTCAATCTTGCTCCTCACTCTAGGATGGTCATTAAAAAGAAGCAGAATTTTAGAGTTTTAGAATCTAAGCTTTAATATATTTCTCACTGTTTTTAAGTTTATTTTTGCATTTCCTCAGTTTGAATATGGATCAGGAAGCGTACCTTTTCTTTAAAGCACTCAAAAGTATTTCATTTTTTGGTGTGCCTTAGAACTGTGTTTTCCTGTGCAAACATAGGCAAACAGAGTCACTTCTCCCTTGCACCAAAGAAAACTCCAGATAAGTCTAAGACAGGGAAGAGAAGCAATGGAGATGGAAAAGGCTGCATGACCTCAAATGCACTCCAACCCATGCTGTAAGCCTGCATCCACAGCCACAACCATTTAAAAAGCCAAGTTTTCTCTCCTTCTGCACAACATGGCAGATTTCACTTTTCTTCTCAGCTCACAAGAACCTAATTCAGTTCAGCAGTAAGTGCATGTACTTCTTCAGCAATAAGCCTTGTGCGGTAACTGACGGATAACAGTCTCTACACTTATACACTCCAACACACTGAGCTTCATGGCAAGCCTGTGAACCATTCAGAACTGGAATTTATAGTGAAAGCAAGTGAGAAATCAAGAAAGACATAGTAAGATAACAGAAAAAATGTTCAAGCTGAAGAGGATCAAAATGGATAGACTGGGCTACAGCCTGGAGCCATAGTTGGATTAAAGCTTGAGCCATCTGGGCCTGGGCCCAGAAGCCCCTGCCTTGGCACAGATTAAATTAGCCATCAGGCTGGGCCAGCTGTGCACAACATGGCAAGCCATGACTGCTGGGTACCAGGCAAGGCACAACTGCCCCAGAGCCCTGGGAGCAGCCAGAACCACCAGCAGCAAGGAACAGAGTCAGGCATGGTGTATGGCTGCGACCTGCCGGCAGTGGGGCAGCCCCAGGTAGCCAGCTCCCAGCCCAGCCTGGCCGTGGTCCTGTGTGTTAGCTGAGCATAGCCGCAGCATGAGGGACCACCTCTGGAGCTCAGTCTGGGCTGTTCATGCCCAGCGGGCAGCAGCTCCACACCTCTGGCACTGGCTCCAACACAGACCTGTGAGCAGGAGTAGCTGTGGCTCCTGCCCTGGGCCTGGGTGGAAGCACGTCTTTTTTCAACTGCTGCTTCTGCTGCACCGGCCGGGGATGACAGGTCAGGGGGAGGCCTGGGCTAGGGCAGTGGGGCAGTCCCAGGGCCAAAATAAATCTTAATCTGCACCTGCCTGAAGCAAAAGTTGGGGCACCCACGTTAACTGCGAGTGAAATCAAAATAAGATTAAGAATGACCAGTTTAAACACTGATCATCACAATCAATAACACTTTAAATTCTGTACTTGTGTTGCTTTGTGGCTGCTTACTGGCACCATTCCTTAAACAGAGGAGTTACTGGGGTCTCTCTTCCTTTCATGTGAATTTGTCTTTGGGCATAAAAGCAGAACATAAGCTCAGTTCAAAGGTGTAAGCATTATTCCTCTTCTGCACATAAATTAGTTCTCTGATTCACCCACTATAAAATTCACTCAGTTTGTGGAGTAAAGGGTTGGCCTTAGGGAAAATGGTGCCCTGGGCGACCTTGTATTCTGGTGTCCTTTCTCTGAGTTTAAGTATCTAGTAGTATTAGTGAAAGTTTCATAAATAGAGCCCTAGGGGGAGCTGCTGGGTTGGATCAAGAGACTTGCTTCCCAGTGGCATCCCTCATTGGTGTCCAAGCAGGGCAAAGAAAGAAGGCTAGTGGGAGGATGAGGGGAGTCTTGTTTTTCACCAGCACCAAGTCTAAGACAGCAAGCAGCACTACGCAGGTACTCATGATGACAAGCAGCAGAAATAAAAGGAGTGGATGCTTCTGGCTCATGCAGTAGTAGCATTTGCAAAGGCAGTCATGAATGCAGGGCAGCAGGCATGGCTCACAGCTGCCTGCTCCACCCTGTCCAGCAGATAGTGGCACCTCCTCATTATTACTGAGCCCCTCCCTCCACCCCCGGGGCAGCTGGCCAACTTCCACCATTCCTGCCCCCAAGTCAGCAGTGCTTTTGTAGGCAGAGGCCAAGGCAGGCGGGCAGGAGTGTGAGACACAGTCTAGCGGGAAGACTGAGGTGGTGAGCAGTTCCCCCCTGCCCACAGTGCCTTGGGCCCATATCATCCTCACCTGAAGCCAGCCCTGATTGAGAAAAACATTCCTGCAAAAGATAGTCTATCAAGTGGACAGTTTCAGGATATTCATAGATTCATAGATTGTAAGACTGGAAGGGACCTGAGAAGATCATCGGGTCCAGCCCCTGTCACCAAGCAGGAACAATAACTTGGGATCAGGTGACCCCAGGAAGGTGACTGTCTAGTCTCCTCTTGACAGGGGGGACTATTACTCATTCACACTATCAAAAGGTATGTTCTAGTCAACCAGTTGTGCAAAATCCTACAGCTTATATACCGATAGTTTATAAGATTGAGTTACAATCTTGTAACTCTAAAAGCTCAGAAAACCAGATAAGGGAACTCTTTACTATTAGTATCCTTGCTCTCTCCATTAGTCTCTTGTCTCATCTCAGAAGACTCTGACTTTTCCCCAGTCAGTTTCTCAGCCTGAATAAACCTCTACTTCTTGCTACATTGATTCTCTTTTTGAGATCTCCATGATCTGGAGCTTTCCTTTTGGGGTGGCTCAAAAACCACTGTGCAAAGGCCAAGAAAGTTGCAAGATTTGAGAAAGAAATGTTCCTCAAACTCATTATAGACTGAAGTAATTTCAGTTTCTCATGAGCTCATCTATGCATTTGAAAAAGCTACAATAGCCATATTTCTATTGGGAGGAATCAGGATTTTCCTGCAGCTGGCAATAGCCTTCCCTGAAATATTTTGCAGAAGTTTGCTCCCAACTTTCAGAATATAATCTTAAATGGGAATCTACTGACCAGATATTTCCTTCACCAGCAGTTGGCACCAGCCACTAAAGCTGAAAAAACTTGAGGATGGTTTTCTCCACAACTTTTAAAAAAGGTAGTTTTCAGAGGGCTAATCCATGGTGTTTCATTTTAATGATAAACCTGAATATTAGAGATAATCATACTATATAAAAGACTTCTGTGCAATAATAAAAACAGATGGGTATTTTCTTAAA
Source organism: Caiman crocodilus (assembly GCA_030014935.1). NCBI lineage: Eukaryota > Metazoa > Chordata > Crocodylia > Alligatoridae > Caiman > Caiman crocodilus. The sequence goes on from JAGPOW010003316.1 coordinate 137,676,962, forward strand.
ACCAATTGATCAAGGATCAAGGATCTTAGGAAACATTTGCTATGCAAAGTGTCTTAATGTCACAAATTGTACTCTGCCTTAGCAGATTACAGGATTTGTGTGAAATACCCACATGCATATTTTTCTGTTTATTCTCTGCTCTGAATAGCACATGTAAGTTGTTTTCTTGCCCCAGCACCATACATAATGTATGGCTGAAGCCTTGAACCCAGGGCATTGGCCCAGCCACACACTCACTCCCTGCCACCAGAGTGGCCAGTTTGAGTCAGCTGACCCTTCACCCCTTCCAATGTAAACCCCTAACCCAGAGTATGGGCAATAAGGTTTAGCCCTGTACCTAGGTTGCTCTACCCTTGGCTTGTGCTGCTACTGGCTTCCTGAAATACTCTTCAGATACCCAACCCAATCTAGTTCATAGACTCCAAGTTTGCCCTGAGCTCTTTGGATACCTGACCTAATTCTGGTTTGATTTCCTGGATACCCAACCCAGCTATCCTCTTGACCTTGTGCTCTACCTGACTCTCTGAATCTCTGACTTGATCGCCCAGGTGGATCTCCTGGCTTCTAGCTTCTCTAGTGTTGGACTCATCAAGCTTCCATCAGACCTCAGCTGCTTCTTCAGACCCTGAGGTCTGCTTCCCCAGTTCTGTCTGCCTATGACCCAGCATGACACTCTGAAACCCCACATCAGCCTGTTTGACTACCAGCCCATGGCAGAGCACACTGCTAGAGGAGGGGAGAGGACAGCAGTGGGAGTACCCAGTGGAGCAGCTGGGACACTGCAGGGATGGGTGTAAGGTGCCAGACAGGAGGAGGAGAGCACTTATCTCCTCACACAGAGGCCAGATGCCACAACTCCCTTAAAAGGATCTTGTGGGGCCTGGTTGAAAAATCACCATCCTAGAGAATGTAACAAGTTTCACTTTTATTGTGCTCAAGTGGTTAAAATCCATACTAAAAAAATATCTAGAGTACATAAAAGCAAGAGTAGATGGAATAGTTAGTATCACTAGGGGACTTCAAGCTTGGAAAAATTGTAACCAGGTCTGGTTTATGTGCAAAGTAGAAAGAGACCTACTATCTTCTGGCAAGGCGTAACAGGACTGGTGCTCTAGGGGTGGCCGTGATGACTCCTGGTGATCATGTGGCTCCTGCCCTGCTCCATTTCTAATGAACCCTCCCTTTCTCCCACCTGTCATGTTTTGAGGTTCCTAGTTAGTTCCTGGACTAGAGGCTGCACAAGGGTCCTATAGCAAGCCTTAATCCATCTTCTGCCAGTGGATCCCTCTAGGACCACATTGATCCCAACCCAGCCCTCATGTCATGTGGGCCTTCCTGTCCTGTACATGCCCCCAGGGCATCTATTGCCTTACAGGCTATTTGCAGCCTCCAAATCTTTCCTACATCCATGCCCATGCCTTGCAACTTTCTAATCATCACTTAGTTTGCCAAACAACCAGGCCACCTCAGGCCTGCACTCCCCTGTCAGGTCCTCGCCCTTCCCAGCTTCTGCTCCCTTCCTTTAGGTGGCCCTCTTCTGCCCAAACCCACTGTACCAGATCTGCCTTGTTAGGCTCCAGTCATTTTCTTGCCCTCCTGGGCTCTTATCTCTGTCCCTCCTAGCTCCCTTTTCTTCTCACAGGCTCTCAACCGCTGCCCTTCTTGGGCTTTGGGCTCCTAGCCCCAATCGCTGCCCCTCTCTGAGCTGTGGGCACTCTTGAGCCCTATCTCTGACACTCCTGGGCTACACTCAAGCTTGTATCCTGCTCTGGCACACTAGAGCCTCACATGCCTCCTTGGCACTCTGGGACCTCCTCTCACCTCTTTCAAGTCCCACCAAACTATAAACAAAATTGTAAGCCCTCCAGATGTAATACAAACTGCCCCACTCTGTTCATGCTCCCCTGCAAGCTAGCCGAGCCTTACTTGCAAGGTGCATCAGCTCAGGAGACATCCAGGCAATCCCCTGCACCCTCTCAATTTAGGAGCTCTTTCCCATACAGCCTGCAGGGCCAGACTAACCTCTTCGGTTAAGCCCAGACCATGCCACTTTGTAGTCAGGTGACCTCCCCAGCTACCCACAGGTGATTTCTGATTAGGCTTGGTGGCTTCACTCCAGGGTAGCTTACTACGGCTGCTGTCTAACTACTGCAGAAGTATCTTCTCATCTTGTCTCCCCTGCTGGACTTTACCCTGCCAGACTATTGAAAAGTAATCTGTTCTATAATATGGCCTCCTAGGCCATGTTTTTTTCCCCTGGCTGACTTTTTTCTTTGTAATTAGTAGGGATCCTGGTTTTCTCTGATTTAAAAAAATCCCCAATTTTTGGTTAAAAAAAGTAATCTCAAATCTATATTTTTCCATGATTTAAATTAAACACCACTAATATATATAGATAGATATATCTGTATATAGAAATATATCTAGATTTATCTATATATAGAAATATATCTAGATATAGATATCTATAAATAGATAGAGGCGTTTCATTTTAATCATTGAACTTTTTATTAAATTGGGGAGTTTGTTAAATCAGAGAAAACCAGGTTCCTTGGTAATTAACTCCTCCTTCTGCTCTTTCCTCTTCAGATAACAGGAGCTTTCTCACTCTGTTACACAGAGCTATTGTAAAAATTGACATATTGAAGATTTTCAAATGTTTGGATTCTAGGCATATGATGATTACAAAAGTATCTAGGATGAAGATAAAATACTCCTCAGAGCAGTCAGATTTTGGATAGCAATTCTAAAGTAATCTCCTACATCACACTGCTGCCAATTTATAGATTCATAGATTAAGGATAGAAGGGCTATAAACAAACTTTGAATTCAAGGCAGTCCTGATTGATCCAAGTCAGAACCTGGGACATAAGAGGAAGGACACAGCCCTTTACCCACATAGGCCTTCCAGGCTGCATTGCTGCTTTTATGTGGGCTGGGAGAGCACCCAGCCTGATAGGCTTGTCCAGGGAATGACTTGTAATTAATTTACAGATGCACACAGCATTGGACAGGAGGGTCCTTTAGCCATAGCAAGGGTGTTAGCCATTTCATCTTACAGGTACTTAAAGCAGGACAATGGACTAGTAGTCCACAAGATTCCAGGACAAAGGGAAATTCCATGTCTTTTTATACCCTTGTCTGCCACTTGGTGTAACAGAGAGCGTAGACCCTCGCACAGGAACTCCTGCACCCAATCTTTAATTTCTGGTGGAACTAACAAATGCATCTTAAAAAGACATCCTATACAAGTTAGGTTTAATAGTTTGTTCACTGCATCCTTCAGTAAGTTGCTCCAAACTTAAGTTACACTGACCATGGCACTACATATTACTTTTAGCCTAAATCCATGTGGCTTCAGTTCCCAGTCCTTGCATCTTTTTTTCCTGCTGTCTCTGACTTTCAAAATCCTCTACAATCAAGTCTTGATTGTAGGTACTTAAAGACTACAATAAAGTTTCCAGTTTACTTTCTTTCAGTTAAACTAAAAAAGATGGTTCTTACAGTGAGAAACGCAATAAAACAAGTTTTCCAAATACAGAATAATTCATTTTCATTTTGTTCTCAGTCTTTTCCAACTATCCAACATACATTTAAGATGCTGACTCCAGGCTTTCACACAGAATTTCAGTAATGGTTTCACCAATGTTTTTATATAAAGAAAACAATACCAACTCTGTATTCCTGTTCTGTATTTCCTTTGCTAATTTATCCAGTAATCATGGGTTGGGGTTTTTTTTGGGGGGTGGTGGTTTATAACTGTCTTTTGGGTATTAGATGTGTCATGATAATTAGAATAATGTATATTCCCCAAATGTAATGCTTGCCGTTCAGCTAGGTTTCTTGTTAGTTGCCTCAAGGGACAAGGCCCTTCTATAAGCACAGCAGCAGTTATAAGGGCAGCCAGCTGAAAAGTGCAGGTATCTAACACTCCAGACCTTGCAATTCATTCTAAGTTCAGTTCCAAGACAGGTGTATTATATAAAAGCAACTTCCCAAACAGTTATATCCTTGTCTTTCCAATCTCAGGCCTTCTCTAAACAAAGATAGTTTCTGGTGGTTTCGTGATTAGGCAGATATTAGCTAACAACAAAACAGATAATCAATTCATTTGCACTTGTCTCCTCAACCTTGTAACATCTAGCTTCTGAACCAAGGGAGAGAAGATTGCTAAGAGATATCTTTTGCTCTCTTGATCTAAGTGCCGAATTCTGTCACACTGACAAGTTGGAAACATTTATGAAACAGTTTGATCAAAACTGTATCAAATCCAGCAGCATAAATGAGATGGAGGGGAGGCAACTAGGGCAGTCCAAGGTGCTCCCTTTGTGAGGGGGCACAAAATACCCAACACTGCAGCCACAGCTGACTATGCTGCTATGATCAGCACTCGCACCACAGCAGCTGATGCTGCCTCAGGCACTGCAGCTGCCATGGGCACAGAACAGTCCTGCTACACCCAGAGTCAAATCATTTTACCAAGAGAAGAATCTACTTGACAAACATCTTTGAACCCTTAGGGATTCTTTGTCAGCATTAAGACTCATAAAAAGCCCAGAAAGACAGAAAAGCAGAGCAGTCCCAGCAAACATAGCAGCTCTTGGACCCTTTCCCTTATCAGACCATCTCGCCTATTATGCTTTACATGTGGAGCAGTTTTACTCCCAGCTTATTTCCTCTTGTCCTCTAATGCCCCTTTCCAGACAACTATGTATGCATGGAATTCCCAGTCTCCATCAACAAAGCCACCATTTTCTTTTTGATCAACTCCCCTCCAAGTACTCAGTTCTTCCATGATAGCCAAATACTGCAGTTATAGGCCCTGTATATTAACAAAGTCAAATAGTCATAAAATAATAATATTGGTAATAAGAAAATATCTATGCTTAGCCCCTTCAGTGATTCTCCCAGTATATATTGTGTCCTCCTTCCACATTGAGACCTTCTCCCATGTAGGAGCTGGTGTCATCTTTTTTGTTTTGTCTTGTTTTGTTTTTGTTTTTTGTGGTTGCACAGACCTGAGCTTGTTATCACAAAAAACAACATCTGATTAGAAGCCTGCAGAAAAAGCCATTTTCAAGTAGAGATCACAGGACTGATGTTGGACTGTTAAAAATTGAGTTCACTCACTGTAATTAGGCTCATAATTTTATTCTTGAGTGTGCAATCTGAGCTTCTGTAAACCTTTTTCTTTTTAAAGAAGCCAAAGATCTACCACTTAAAATTAAATGAAAATTAGGAATTCCCAGAAGTGTACCAGATCTTTGTTTCAGCAGCCAAGTTGTGGTAGTCATCACTAAGAAAAACCCTAAGACATACACTTATACATAAACTATACATAGTTACATAACTTTCATGATAGTAGTTCTAAAAGCTTTTGGAGTAATGGACCACTTTGAACCCTCAATATTTCTTGCAGACCACCATGTCATAGTTATCATTAAACTTTTACTAGAAAAGAATATAGACTGCTTACAGACATTTTTAAAAAAGCAAAAAACAGTGCTTTACTTCAAACTCCACATCTCCCCATGCTAAGCTCATTGCCTGCTTCACATTAGTCAGACCCAGCTTGCTCAACATCTATATAGACTGGGTGTTTCAACAGGCTTTTTGGTGCTTTCATCTAATAGCTGATTGAATCAGCTATTAGATGAAAGCACCAAAAAGTCCCACTGAAGTGCCCAATCTATATAGATGTTGTGGAGTCAGGTCACACTAATGAACTGCCTCTTCCAGGAAAGTGCAGTTTGTTCACGTGTTGTTTAATGTCTGTCAGCACCCATAAAGCACAATTGCAATACACAGACAACTTACTTTAAGACCACTAGTAGTTTCTAGCTTCACATTCAGGTATCAGATATCCAGTCTGCAGATGTATTTTTAACAAAACAATTCAGAGTCATGTTAGCTGAGGAATGATATTGTAACAGAAGTGATACTACACAAATAGACTTGTGTCAATGGATCTTGTATAAGATCTGAAATTATGGTAATCAGTCACTACAATTAGCCTTTTCCTTTCATTACTACTAAAAATTGAACCAGAGATCATGTTCTTGACCAAATTACAAGATGTACAATACCTAAATGTGGTTGAGCTAAAGTATATTTTCTTATATAAGTGATTGAAATGTGTGTAACAACTTAATTTGTATGCACTGTGTTCAAATGAATCATCTAATTATCTTTATTTACAAATTCTCTACTCTTATAGTTAAGCACATTTTGTGAAATGTATATAGCAAGATGATACCCAAACTTAAGAAGCAGAGCTTTGACATGATCAGTAAATTAAATTAACTTGACTCTAGACAAAAGATAAGGAAACAATAAAGGTCATAAGTGAAAAAATGTAAAATTCTTTATACATTCCAGAGTATAAAATTTGAAGATTAAATTATCTTCAGAGGCATTGAACAACTGCATCTCCTATTGATTTCTGAGTTTTTGAAAATCAATCTCTGAACAAACAACCGCCTTTTTAATTAGCTCTTAATTATAGTCCCGATTTAAACCATCTTTTGGCTGCACATTCTTTGCAAGAAACTCAAGAACTGTGCTTATATGTCACAAAGATCATGCTTAGAGTATTGTAGTAAAGAGGTAGTAATATACTTGCAAACAGTAAAATTACAGATAGAGTACACAGAGCAGAGCCTTATATAAGCAACACCTATCTTCTTTCCCCATTTGCGTTTCACAAAGAAGTCATTATTCTTATCTTTACCGATGTGGACAGTCCATATACAGTAAAAGTTTCTGTAAAAAAGAACCTACTGATACTGCTGATTTCTAAGACTTGAGAGAGAAATCCTCTTTCCAGAAACTGAGTGATCATGCAGGGGGTGAGGGCATGATATACTATGTAACAGTCACCATCCCTTAGATACCTTGAGTTCATGTACTGTATAAACCCAGGAGATTGCCTGTCTCAGGATCCTATGGACTCTTCTATGTGTATAGGTAAATGTGCAATGGGATATAATGCAAGATTCACACATAAGCTTTCCTGGCTTATTGCAAGCTCTGACAGCTGGAAGACCCCTCAACTGAGGCTGCCAGCCACCAGAACAGCTTATACACCCTGGAGCTGGGAGACTGCTGTGGCTCTCTCTCTGCCCCAGGGGCATAATGCACCTCAGGGCCTGGAAGACTGCAGCCATGCCCTGTGTCTGCCAGGGCCCAGCTAGGTCCTAGCACCAGAAGGCACACTCTGGAGACCCAATGACAGCAACTGTGGGATTTTGGGTCCCAGCAGCAGTGGGGTGCTGTTGGGACTTGGACCCTGAGATTCCCCAGCAGTTGTGGGACTCAGTCTTGAGTGGCAAGCTGCACTCCTGCAACTGAAAACTCACAGCTGATGGGGCTCCCAGTCTCAGGTGAGACCCTGCTACATGCGTAAATTAAAGTTCAGCGGGAACCAGCTATAAAGTTAGTGCACATTTTTGAGGTCTAACTTTATAGCTAATGGGAGCTTTTCCTGGCATGATAGCTACTTTTCACATTCAGCTGCTCTCAAGGTAATTGCACAATGACCTCCACTGTAACATGTAGAGGGGACCTACCACTCTCACACCTTGTCCCCAGTGTCTACACTTTTTCAAGTTGTCTTTCTAACAGCAGAATTAATTCAAGAGATCTCCTCCGCACAAACTTATTGATCAGAGACTTCTAAGCAATGGAAGAATGCACTTTCCAGCAACTCCCCAGCTTCTCAAACCCCATTCACAAATGGGAAGATTTCAAGGAAACTCTGAGGTCATTGCAATGCAGTTTGCAAGCTACTTGAACACCCTCAAAGGCATAAGAATGCTACTGCACAGTAGCATAGCATCACAGTTAGTGCCCAGCAATGCTACTGTGAGGTAGCAACAAGCTACAGTGCAGTAGCTTATTGCTACTGTGCCGTAGTGTCTCACTGATAGTCTGAAATTGGTGGCACCATTGGATGGGCAAAAAGCAAGTGTTACTTAAACTGACAGCCCTCACAGGTAGGGCTTACCACCTTCCATTCTTTGTATGTTGCAATGAAGCCCAGGTATCCCACAACCTAAGCTACCACACAGTCATCTCCAATAATCTAGACAGTGTTACACTGAGCACCTATAAGCAGCAAGGCTGCTCCGACACACTGTAATTACCTCAGTGCATTGTAATTACTCCTATGTATTCTCAAAGCCATTCTAATTAAAGCATCCCCTGCCCCATTCGCAGAGCATGTGTATAAACATTCAAGTGTCTACGTAAGTGTTAAGTGAAAAGCTTTAGTCAAATCCAAAACAATTCAACCCAATTGATGCAACTTGAAACACACACACGCACGCACACACACACTGTACCCATTAAAAGGTAGTCACTGAGTTCAAAGATTGGCAGTGATGCTGACTACAAAGAAGCTTACCATGGTAAACTAATTAAATTGAATTGTTTTTAAAAAAAACATTTTTGCCCATTCAGACAGGACAAGTGGGGTTATATGTGGGCACTACAGTCTCCCTGAATGGAATGAAAGGGTCAGCCCTTAAAATCTACTTGTTTAAAGTGCCACCATAGCATTTAAACAGGATGCGCTCATTTTCTTTATTCTGTGTATTATCTCCATCAATCAGTTGCTTATGTCTGCAAGTTTATTGGTTAAAATCATTTGGTTTTGGTTCTTGGACTCCCCAAGGATGATAAAATGATTGTTATCACCTCATGTGGTCTCTGGAAAGCAGCAGTCACTGGTCATAGTACTTAAATAGCCCTTAGTGCACTGGCTAGATTATGACTGTGGCAAACATTATACATGCTCCACCTGCTAAAGCCTCAGCACCTCCTGAGTCCCAAGCAGCATCCCATTGCACTCACGCTCCTCTCCAGGCCTCTCCATTTCTTTGTCTCTGCCCTCTCCCACCCAATTGTCTAGAAATTTCCCATGCTAACTAGGCGACAGAAAAATGGCAGCTGATTCACCAGGAGCATTCGGACTGCCATTTGCTGACCTAGTACTAATCATCTGTACTGTATTTCATCACCCATTTCCTCAGTCCAAAACAGCAAGTAGCATAGTGCTTTAAAGTACTGTTCGTACAACTTATGCCTACTGTGTATGTTTCCCTTTCAACCAGATTTATATCTGATAAAAATAGTATTTACAAGAAGTTATATAAAAAGTCTGCAACCATAAGATTCATAACTGCAAGATAACTGACGGTATGCAGAGTGTGAGCATCCTTCTGCATGTTTGTATTTTTCCAAGTCTTCTCAGGCAATAATTTAAATGTAAGATTGTGCTTGTTATTTATGTATCTATTCAAAGCTGGTAGAACAATTACTGTGCACTTAAAAAAAAAGATGTAAATGTTATAAATCTTGCTTTATGTTTGGGCTGCACTAAACATAATTTGCTTGGAAGCTTCATCCTGCGTTTGCATAGTGTTTATCAGTCTTCACTATTCCTAACAGATGGAACCAGAGCATTGCGAATGTTTCTATTAAACAGCAAATGACACCGCAGTATAAACACAATATTGCCAAAGTTTGGTCTTGCAAATTAAATTCTACAACCTGGCAGATAGCTTACAAATTTAAAATCATCTTATCTTCATCTCTGTGCAATATAAGCAGAGCACAGATTCATTGTCACTTACATAGCAAGGGCAATATCATTGTCACATGCAGTAAAACAGAGGAGAGTTACTGAGAATACTGCATGGTTCTATGGTTCACTATATGGATTTTATGAGACACTATCACCTATGAAAAGAAAGATTAATGGCCAGGAGCTAAAACAGGAATATGGTTCCTTTGGCATGTGGATTCTGCTGAGCTGTTGAGAGTCCAAGTTAGACTCAAGATTTTCTTGCATTTGTGCAGAAATGCAGCTCCTCCATTGAATTCCATCAAGGCTCACTCATGAGCAGCGATCCTGGTTGTCACTATTTCAAATCATGTGTAAGGAAGCACGTGGGTGAGTGTGCAAGAGGGGGTGTGGGCACAGGTGATGCACTGGGGGATGGGGAGGACACAGGTGACACATCAGGAGGGCAGGGAGGTACGTGTTGCCCCAGAGTGTTGCGTTCACATTGCAGTGCAGGGCTGCAGCCTGATCAGATCAGCTTTGGATAGGAGCTGCCTCCACAGCCCAGTGGGCAGGATTTGGAGCAGAAGGGAGTGCCACACCACCTGTGCCCCCCCCAACCCACCATGTGTTCCCTGTGTCTGCCCCACACCCCACACGTAACATCTGATCTCTTCCCCTCCCCCTTGCATAGACTTACCTGGTGGGAGCTGTGGGAGCTGCTTTCCACACTGCCTGGCTGCAATGTACATGCACATGGCACCCTCTTGCATCCCGCTTCCCCCAGGACCCTCTTAAAAGCTGGAACTCTACCAACCTGCAAGGGGAAACCTGCTGTTTCCCATTATTTTCTCCCTTACAGGAGAAAATCTGCCTTTTTCTCCTTTAAAAGAAGAAATCTTCATTTTTCCATGCAAATAGAAAACCCAGATCCCTGCTCATGAGTGCCGCTCTTATTTATGTATTTATTTATTAATTTAGTCTACTTGCTGCTCTCCCAAGGGTGGCTTACAATAAAGGAAAGAACAGGAGAATAACAGGAGGACTTATAACAAGAGAAGAAAAATAAATAAATAAAAATGAACTAGAATATCAACATAAGCAGAGGCTCCCATACATAATATCTTAGCTTAGCTTTGCTTGCTAAATCCCTACCCAAATACAAAGGTCTTACAGTACTTCCAAAAGATATCCAGGCATGGGCCCTGGTGTATGTCAAGAAGGAAGGAGTTCCAGAGCTCAGAAACAACGTCCCACATATTTTCACCATGCTGACTTGGCATATTCATGGTACTTGTAGGAAGTGGCTTTCATCTGATTTTAGGGATTATGACGGGGAGCATGGAACAGAAGGCCAGGATTGTTTACAGCCTTAAAGATCAAAACCAGCACCTTGAATTGTGCCCAATGCAGACTATGGAGCACTACAATTATGTGCTCCTGGCAATCCACTGGAAGGTATCTGCAGTTTCCAAACTATCTTTACGGGCAGCACTACAGGGGTGGGGGCAGGACACTGCAGTAGTCTAGGCTCAAGGTTACAAAGGCATAGATGAGAGCAGCCAGACCAGAAGCTGAAGGACAGGGTCTATCAGGCCATGGCCTTGAACCTGGGGCTTTGGCCTGACTAACACAGGCACTTAGCCTGCCATCCCATAGCGGACCACCTAGCCTAGGGGCGGGCAATTATTTCAGGCAGAGGGCCGCTTACTGAGTTTTGGCAAGCCATCGAGGGCCGCATGACAGGCAGCCAGGGGCAGATAAATATTAATTTTCTAAATTTTTTAGGGGCCCCCCGGGCTGGATAGAATGGCCTGGCAGGCCATATCCAGCCTGTAGGCTGCATTTTGCCCACCCCTGACCTAGCTACTGCAAGCCTGGCCTGACGCCTCCAACAGGGCTTAACCCTCTACCCATTCCCTATTGCTGGAGTGGCCAGTCAGGATCATCAATTTCCCCTAGGTAAACCTGCATGGGAGCAGGAAGTTTCTGGGCAACAGGACACAAGCTAATTCTAAACTGCTTTACTATTCCTGCTGACTGGTGCTCTAACTCTGCTTGAACTTCTGGCTTCTTAACTTCGCTTGTTCCTAGGCCCTGCTCTTTTGTTGACCTCCTGGCTTCCTAGCCCAGCTTGTTTCTTGTCCCTGGATCCTTGTTGCACCCAGTGGCGAACCTACATTTTTGGGGCCCTGAAGCTTGAACTGTTATGGGGGCCCCTTCGCAACCAGCAACGAGGTCTGGGTAACCACTGTTATCTTCTTCAATGGG
>JAGPOW010003316.1:137688897-137712192 GCA_030014935.1 Caiman crocodilus
CTTGAACTGTTATGGGGGCCCCTTCGCAACCAGCAACGAGGTCTGGGTAACCACTGTTATCTTCTTCAATGGGGTTGTTCCACGACAGATCACCACAAACTTTTTAAAAATGTAACCACTACATCTCAGATTTTGATTAAAATTGCTGTACTGGATTATCTCACATGTCAAAGTCACTGGTGTGAATAATAATTTTCTATGCCTTATAGTTTTTGAGTTATGGGGGGATGAAAATTAGTGAAATGTTATATACATGCATGATGCATCATAGCCTACATGATATTTTAATAACCTTTTAATTTTTATTTTAACTATTATTCTGTATTGAATTACACTATATTATTAATATTATTATTTTTTAAAAACCCCTTCTCATACAATAGACCCAAAATTTTTAACCAATGTGGACTAAAGTCGCTTCTGGGGCCCCTCTGTGATTAGGGGCCCTGAAGCTTAAGCTTCATTAGTTTCATAGTAGATCTGCCCTTGGTTGCACCTCCTGACCCTGGATGACACCTCAATCCCTTATGTGACAGGTTTGTTGCTCTCTCACCAGATAGAGTTGGTGAAAGATGCTCCTCAACAACGCTGTCATCTCAAGATCAGGAACACCCCACATCTCTGAACCTGAGTGACAAGGGCAGGTAAAACCCTCCATTAATGACAGGTGTCCCAATCCCTTCCAAGTCAAGCAGCTTGACCACCATCACCTCTGTTTTGTCTGGATTTAGTTTAAAAAGGTTCACTAGCATCCAGTCCCCAAGTCCATCCAGGCACTGGGACAGGACTGAAACTTCAAGGCCTGGGTCAGATGAGAAACAGAGGTAGATCTGGGTCTCATCAGCATATTGAGGACACCTCACTCCAAATCGCTATACAGTCTTGCCCACCAGCTTCATATACATACTGAACAGGAGAAGCAACGAGATGGACTCCTGTGGGATCCAACACAAAAGGTCCTGAGGGAATGACAAGCACTCATCCATCACTACCCTCTGGGATCTCCCTGCTAGCAAAGAGCACAACCAATTTAAAGCTGTCCCATAAATATCCACCAGGGCATTTAATGCTTTTTGAGCATCTCATGGTCAACCATACCAAAGACTGCTAATCAGCAGAACACAATTTCTCTTGTTGATCTCCAAAAGAAGACCACTGACCAAGGCCACGAGTACAAACACTGTCCTATATCCAGGACAAGCCATACTGACAAGGAAAACCAAATGGCATCCTGATGCACCAACTGGCAGGCAACCACTCATTCAAATACCTTCACCTGAAAGAGGAGGTTGGAGGTAGGGTGATAACTGGCTGGGGAGTCAATGTCAAGTAATAGTTTTGGGCAGGGGATGAAAAATCACAATCAGAATTTCCAGCCCAGTGCCCTCCTAAAGAAAGGCTTTGACAACCCCCACCAGCAGTGATCTCAGTCTAGCTGGCTTTCATAAACCAGCACAGGCACTGGTCCAGTTTATAGGTGGTCATCCTCTTCCCTTCGAGCATGTCTTCAGCAGTGGGTGATAGAAATTTCAGAAGGCCCATATAAATAGAACAAGACTGAGCTTTCTCAACCCTAGACTGACTTCACAGCAAAAGTGGTGATCCTGGATTTGTGCCAAATATGAGTGACTTTGTCTGCAAAGGAGTATACTGTGAGGAGTTTTACACTTGAAGAAGACTCAGTTTTCAAGAAGAGCCAAGCAGGATTAACCAGGCCATTCACCACCCAGAACAATTCAACAATGGCAGTGGAGAAGAAAGTTTCTTGGCCACTCCCACTGACATATCACAATCCTTTAAGAAAAATCTATGCTGTAATCTGTTAGTTCTGGCATAGGTTGAGAGTCATTTCTGCTCTTACTGCTTAACCTCTCACCCTAACCTCCCATTTAAGCTGACTCCTTTCTTCTGAATACCAGGGGAATATCTGCCTCTGCAGCAGTGAGAATGGATGCCTGATTGCCATTGTTTTTATGACCAAGGTCAGCAAATGATTCCACAGGTAAACAAAGCCATCAACAGAATAGATGTCAAGGGCAGTGGGAACATCCCCCAAAGAATTCTGGAGTACCACTGGTTCCATGAGTCTCTGCAGGCAGATCAGCCTAGCCAGACCACCCTGACAGGACAGAGGACAGAGGATAGAGATTTTCACCTCTAGGAGGTATGACCCAATTATTACAGAGATTTCTCAATGACATTCCTGCTAATCAGAGACGCTGTATCTAAGCAGGTGCAAAATCTTAGAACCAGTCTGTGCCCTGCTTCAAGAGTCATCCCTGTTACTATCTGGGATAGCCCCATGGAGCCCATGAGGTCCCACTTTAGCCCTAAAGAGGCTGTCTCAGTTTGGATGTTGAAGTCACCCAAGAAAATTAATCTGGGTGTCCTCAACACCACCTCCAAGACCAGCCTAGCTAGCTCAGTCAGAGAATCAGCTATGCAGTGGGGTGGCCAATACATCATTGGTAGTAACCTACCAAATTCACAGCAAGAGTAGAATGCATCATGGCTCCTTTAATCTTCCATGTTCCCCTCCACACACCTCGTCCCTTACCTCCCCAACTTGCTCTGATTAGCAGAGGACCCTGTTGCACCATTTTTGCCTTCCTGCTAATCAACAAAAAAGAGCAGGGCCATCTGAGGTCCCTTAGCCAATCAGTGGTAGGAGGCAAAAATGGCAACATTTTTAAATCACAGTTTTTGCTTCCCCATTGATAAGGAGTGAACTGCAAGCAGGCCCCTCCACCAGTCAGTTGGGATGGGGGCATGGGAGAACCTGCAAGATTAAAGGAGCCACAATGCACCCATGCAATTCCACCATGAATTCAGTAGGTCCTTAATCATTGGTCATCTGGTGATATTTTATCCCATCTCTTTCCAGTAATTGGAGTGATCATATTAATTGAATTTTGAGAGCATTAACTTTTATTTTTGTCTTAGTCTCATCTCCTCTCCATCTATGAACACGTAACACATCACCTGGACAGGGGAGAGGAGATTGACATCATATATCTTGATTTTAAAAAAGCTTTTGATCTGGTATCCCATGATCATCTCATACAAAAACTGGCCAACTGAGGCCTTGGCTATGACACAGTTCACTGGCTGGGCAATTGGCTCCAAGGTAGGACTCAGAGAGTGGTAGTTGACAGAAATCAATCATCGTGGGGCACCGTGACCAGTGGGGTCCTGCAGAGCTCCATCCTTGGGCCTATACTCTTTAACATCTTCATTAATGATGTGGACATTGGTGTCAGAAGCAGACTGGCCAAGTTCACCAATGACACCAAAATTTGGGGTAAAGTGTCCTCACCCAAGGACAGGATGGTGATCTAGGTCAACCTTGATAGGCTCAGAAAATGGGCAGATGAAAACCTGATGGCATTCAACATCAAAAAATGCAAGGATACTCCACCTTGGGAAGAAAAACACACAGCATGCTTATAAACTCGGCAGTGCTACGCTTGCTAGCACCATGGCTGAAAGGGACTTGGGGGTCATCATTGACCACAAAATGAATATGAGCCACCAATGTGATGTTGCAGCTGGCAAAGTGAGCAAAACTTTGGCTTACATCCATAGATGCTTCTCTAGCAAATTCCAGGATGTCATCCTTCCTCTGTCCTCGGCCTTGGTGAGGCCACAGCTGAAGTACTGCATCCAGTTCTAGGCTCCAAAATTCAAAAAGGGTATGGAAAAGCTTGAAAGAGTTCAGGGAAGAGCCACACACATGATCAGAGGGGTGGAAAACAGGCCTTATGATGAAAGACTGAGAGCTATGGGACTCTTCAGCCTGGAAAAGTGAAGGCTCAGGGGGGACCTGGTGGCTACCTACAAGTATGTAAGGGGTGTGCATCAGAATCTGAGGGAATGCCTGTACACCAGAGCGCCCTGAGGGATGACAAGATCCAACTGTCACAAACTCCTGCAACACCGTTTTAGGCTGGACATAAGGAAAAACTTTACTCTCCGAGTCCCCAAGGCCTAGAACAGACTGCCACCAGAGGTGATGCAAGCACCTATTCTGGACTCCTTTAAGAGACATTTGGACGTTTATCTTGTTGGGATCCTTTGACCTCAGCTGACTTTCTGCCCCTGGAGCAGGGAACTGGACTCCATGATCTTCCAAGGTCCCTTTCAGCCCTAGTGTCCATGAAATCTATGAAATCTAGTCCTGTGTCATCTCTGACTGGCTACACCCTCCTTAATCACAGCCCAACAAAAAAGATAGCTTTCAACCATGGGAAGATGATAATGTATTGAGTAATGGAGCAATTCAGAACTCCTAGGAGACAGAAATGAGGCCATGGTCCTTTATGATTTAGTTTCTCTAATAAATGAAGGTGTTGTCTGTCAATAAGGTTTGAAGCTCAAGGGAAAAAAGGAAAGAAAGATCCAGTCAGTAAGTTCTGAATGATAAAGCAGCTGCTGTTATGGAAGGAACAACTTTTCATTAACTGCGTGGGTTCCTTCAGAGACATCATAAGAATTTTCCTGTGAAGACAATATTAACTGTGTCTATATAGCCCTTGGCTATTATTGTAAGTTCTTTGACCTCAAGATTAAATCACAGGCCAATATTTGGGATCTTGTGGATTGTTCCTGTTAGGAGGACAATATGTTAATGGAGCCAGGTATTTTCTTTTCAGTTGTGTACAGAAAGGCTTGTTTCCTAGAACACTTGAGCATAGAAGTTTGTTTGCCCAGACTTCCAAGCTTCTTTCCAGCCAGCATTATGCCCCAAAACATGTGAAAATGTTTTTTGGCTGTCTCAAGCTCTACTACTACCATCTCAAGCAATACATACTGTACTTTGCAATACCAGGTAGGATTGCAGAGCTTGAAGTTATATCCAAACTTGCTTTAATCCAGCTAGCACAGATAAGAATAGCAGCAACAATACAGTAGAATGGACTCACAAGTAAGTTCCCAGTGTTGTGGACAGGCTTGCACAGCCCACGATCAAACCTGTACCAATGCAGCTTCACTGTTACTAGGAGCTGAGACAAATGAATACTTGCTTGGATATACCTACAAAATTTGTCATCGCATCCCCAGCTGCAGGGTCGATATAGTTTCAGTCACCTTCTCTAAAGCTCCAGCTGTTTCTTTCTCTCCCTCTCTCCTGCACCCACACATGCCCACACTGACAAAGCTCCCTTGAAAAATTCCTGGCCCACAGCTCTTCCATTCAGTCCAATCACATCCCTCAACCCACACAGCTCAGAATCTGGCCTCCAAAAAAGCATGTATTTAGGTGGAGGATCCCTTTAAATCAGCTATCTGCTTCTCAAAGAAGCATAATGCTCTTTAATTTTATCCTGAGCAAATAATGGTGTTTACATCCACCAGCTTCCATGAAGTTTCATCCAACCCCCACCGTAACAATAAATTGCCTGGATGAATATAAATAATTTTTTTTAATACAAAGGGAGGTTTTGTTTCCTCTCCTGAAACTGTCTCTGCTTGTTTGTGTGACTGGTTTTTGGATCTAAGATTTTCCAAGCTTATAATAATGGATTATACTGGCCTCCAGCAACCAGAAAAGTTTTAAAATGGCGCCTGAAGTTAGGCTTCCATCTGTTTGTGGGCTCTTTAATAACAGTTCTGATTTTTGAGAGCTAAGCACCCAAAGATTTAAAGCTTTAGAATACTGTTTTCAAATGTGGCAGCAAATGTCAATAGCGCTTTGAGCTCTTTTTTGTAGCTACCACCCCACCCCTACAGTTATTAGCACTTCACATAAGAATTCTTACTTTATTTGTAATTGATATTATGCTCAGTTCAAGTCCCTATTTGCCCCAGTATGCTAAGTACTATATAGGCACTGAAGAACTGGTACCTGCTCCAGTTAAATGTTTTGTCATAACATGCTATAATGCTGGAGGTTGGGTGTTTCCCATTATAATGCCTCGCATCGATTTTAGAGAAATAAAAATCTCACTTAAGCTGTTGTAAATGCTGGCCACTTTCTGTTCAGGCTGAATAAGGAAACAATTAAATGTACCTTTGGTTACTGATAGCTGAAATGTGGAAGGAGACAGGAGGAAGCAAAAAGACCAGTAATCGGCAAAAGTAGCATATCTTTTGTGACCCCAAAAGTAAGCCAAAGTAAAGGGATTTTGGGCGGAGTGCTAGCAGAGAAAAGGCCAGAGGCTATCAGCAAACAACTTGTCTCTTGTTTGATTTCTTCTGTGCTCGGGACTACATACATTCTTTGCAAATACACAGGGTTTCATCAAAGTAAGACCTAACTCCAGCATCAGTTTCTCCTCCTCACAGAAACAGATTGCAAAGCCTCAAATGCCAGCCAACAGCTCATGCTATAACAATACCAAGTTGTAGCTTTCCATTTGTTCTTACCATAAAATTGCAAGAAAAAAGAGTGCAAAATTAAAAGAATTATAACTTTTATCCTTTAAAAACTGAGAGATTATTTTCACATTAACAAATTAAGACAAACTTTAATGTCTCTACCTGAAAAGGAAATTGATTTAAACTTAAATGTTATATTTTTCTTATTTTTATGGAACTGTTTCCAAAACAAAACAGCAATAGCTCTATCATAAGGAAACCATTACAGTGGATATAGCCTTGGTATCTTTCATTTTATACCTGTTTTGCAGAGACAGTATATAGCTCACTATATACCTAATTTTCAATCATTACAAAAAAATCTCTTGGCTAAAAATAGGATGAAGTATAGCCTTTAAATATTTGCATAACTTACACCATATGAAAATGTAAAGAAGAATCATGCAATGAGGTTTTAAAAGTAAAACATAATGGGAATGTCTCAAAAAAGCATTTTATATGAAGTGTACATCTGCTCTGATAGTAAATGATGCAATACATTATTCTAAATCTCATGTTCATTTGCCAAGAATGTCAGGGTTTGTCTACATTAGGAATTTGGCACTCACATAGCTACTCCCATGCAAACTGTCAATCTATATGTGCCAAATCAATGTAAAAGTTAACATTGTCCTTGTCCTCCACCAGTGCTCACAACCTTGTTGACCCATCTGTCAGATTGTCACATATTTACCTTCATGCTTTCTTTCATGCAATGCACTGTACAACAACTAAATTCAACTGCAAGACTTCTAATTACTTCTACATTTGATAAAGTCGGCTTAAAGAACTAGCTACTTTTCCCATAATATTTATAACAAATTAATTTGATTTGTATATAAACTGCCTATTATTCCCTTGCCTTGACTTTTGTTTGCTCTACTTACTTTCCTTAGACTGTGAGCTGAAAGCAGGAACCATCTACTTAAATATTTGGAAAGTACCAACCACGTACTCTGCAGTATTGGCAACGCTCATGATTTTTGGTGTTGTTGTTAAAGTTTACACTTTAGGAAATGTATATTTTAACTATATATAAAAGAAAGAGCTAAGCTTTTCACAGTCCTGAATGTAGATTTTAAGAACACCACCAAAAACATGAATAGTGAAAACCAGCTCTTTCTTTTATATATATTTATATATATTTATATATAAAAGAAAGAGCTAAGTTTTTCACATTCCCGAAGCATAGACTTTAAGAACAATGCCAAAAATCATGAGAGTTGGTAACGCTGTACTATGTGCTACCAAAGGGATTGGTAAACAATTTACTGTGTGTATGTTGCAGTACTACAGGGCCCAGCATTGTATCACTACAGAAGACCTACACCTTGCACCATAGCTATTATGAATGCAAAAATCCCTAATGCACACAAGGCACCTCCTTTACAAAAGCCACTTATTGCACCAGGGTTAAACAATTGATCATTATTTCCCAGTATAACAGTACAGGTGCCTTTCTAACACAATACCAGGTTTTTTGCATAGTGCACACTTGCAAATAAGACACACAGAAAGCAGAACGTAGAAATAAAAGATTTTCACAGAATCACAGCTAAAAGCTATTTTTTACATCGAAAGACTGTGTTGTAAAATGGCTGTCAGCTTCTTTCATAGCCAAGAAGCTAAGACTGGCTATGAAAGGGTTAACACCAGACTCTCTCATGCCTGCTTGCTGGCTGAGGGCCATTTTATAAATTCCCTGGTTAAAACATGAGCCACACTTTTGGAGAGTTGATTTGGTGAAGCAGGAAGAAAGCATGTGTGGTAGGTAAATAAATACAGTACAAGCAGTCCTCGGACTTATGACACAATTGGTTCCTGAAAACCACATCTTAAGTCGAAACTTCATAACTTGGAACCAATTTTCCCATAGGAAACAATGTTATAAATGCAGGATTGGTTCCTGCAAGGCCTGATGCCCTGTTTTCACAAAAAATAACCCAGAATTTTGTACTCAATCAATTATAGATGAGTAATATAGCTACTTTAATGTATTTATATAAATAGCAATCACATTGATTTGGAAGGACTTCTTTGAGGTAACTTTGCTGGACTTTTTGAAGGGCTCTCGGTTGGACTTTTTGAAGGGGTCTTGGCTGGAGTCTTCTCAGGAGTCTTGGCTGCAGGCTCTTCTGGAGTCTTGTTTGCTTTCTTACAGAAAATGTCCAAGGAAGTTTCGACAGATGTTCTCCAGAGAGATGGACAATACAGCAAACTTATTCACTGGCATGGCAACATGTCAGATCAAGCGTTGTAAAGTTGAAACTGATGTCAGAAAGTTGAAACAGGGTATTGTGGGGAGACCAACAATGCCTCCCCATGGAAGCCCCCCAATCCAGACCGAGGGTCTCTTGGAAGCAGTCTGGCTACACTTTGGAGGGAGCTTCCAGCACACCCGAAGCCAACTTCCCCAGTTTACCAGGTGAACCAGATTGGCTCGTCTCATGCCCTGGGAGCTATTTCTGGCAGCACGCTCCGGTGGGACAAGGGGAGATGAAAGGAGGAGAAACGGAGCTAACAGGTTAGAAAGACCATCTAACTGCCCATTCAAACTGAAGTCCCCAGGAACGGGGTGGCAGATCAATTGATCTGAGAGCTCGGAGGATCTCATTATTTATGACAAGTGTTAATTGCCGCCTCAGACTCTCAATTTTTGTGGCAACAGGTCAGATAATTGATTCGGCTATAAGGACTGTGCGGTAAGAGTCATGAGAGCCAGCAGGTAATAGGCAGGACAGCAGTTTGCTGGTTGAGTTTTCATCCCATTTTTTTTTTAATTTGTTCTTTGTTGTAGTTTTTGCAACCCATGGGAAAGACCCATTGCTGGGCCAGCCTGGGTGAACATCATCCCTCCCAGAACCCAGTAACATCGAAGTCATGGCAGAAGAGAGCAAGGAGAAACCCCAGTCTGGATAAGGCACCAGTGTTTTCTTTTCAGTGAGGGCAGGCTCCCAGATGTCATTGGGGTGCAGAGGGCCATATCCTTATGTGGTGGTTTTTGAGACAAGTGTCAATTTATAAATGTTGTAAGTGCAAAACATTGTAACTCGAAAGGTTGTAAGTTGAGGACTGTCTGTGTATATTATCAACACAGCTGGAAATCAGGGTGCTCAATTATTTCTTGTTCTCAACATAAGGAAAGCGTTCACAAGTTTAGAACTTCTGAAAGTCTGCCTCCTGTTCCCAGTTCAGCAGCTGCTAGGGTGTTCTGAAACTGGCTGAATGATAAGCTGTAGGGAATTTAAAAGGGCATAGTTTAATATTACCAAGATACTTCAGTGCCCACTATTTGCTAAAGGATTTTGGTACTGCTCTAAGATCAACCACAAGCTTATTAAAGTCTAGGTTGGAACAATCGATCACTTGAAGAACTCATACACCCCCCTGAAAAGTATTTGTGCTCAGGTAAGAATAGACACTTCATCAACAACAGCCATATTATGCTTGCTGAGGTTGGTTGTAGTAGAAATGTTGCAAGTGTGAAATGTGCACCTAGATAAGGGACAATTGTACTACATTCATGATACACGGAGTGACAAGGTAAAACAAAAATCACAACATGTGTTCCTATCTGCACCTGGGATAGGAAGATAGTAGGGTAGCTCTATCTCAAGTGATCTCAATCAAGGGATGACAACAACATTGTCCTGTAGGAATAGGTGGAATGGGGGAGTTGTGGCTTTTTTCTGCTGTAACATTGGGATCATAGTTCGGAACAAGATGAAAATGGCTACTCTGTGAGATGACAAAACATGAACAACATCTAAAATTGTTGCAGGCACATGAATAAATAGGGAAAGCACCTCTAGCAAACTCGACTCATCTTTCCCCTTTCCAAACGACATAAACTCTTACCTATGAGTGATGACTCATAAGGTCCTTATTCTGGTGGTGTTAAAAAGGTTTCAGTCTGCCTCATGGCAGAACTTAATAGAACATTAGATTCAGTGGTAGAGAAGCAGGTTCTCTGTCTTCTGAAAGAAGAAAGAAGATAGAGTATTATTGAATTAATAAATTATAAAGACAGACAGGACTGTTGTGACCTCTTGTACAATGCAGGCCATAGGGCTTCCATGAATTCTTGTTTGAAAAAGAGTGTATCTTTTAGAATAATACTCTGCCTTGACAGAGAATCCACCACAAGCCTTGGTAAGATGTTCCAAAGGTTAATTGCCATCACAGTTAAAAATATGTACCTTATCTCTTACTCTGAATTTGTCTAGCTTCAGCTTCCAGCCATTGTTCTGTCTCAGTCTGCTACACTGGAAACCAATTATCAAAGTTTTGTTCCCCATGTGGGCACTTAAGGCTGGAAGTGGCTTGATCACAGTCTTTCTCTTTGATAATTTAAATAATTGAGCTTCTTGAGTTTTTCACTACAAAGCAAGCTTTTCCAGTCTTTTAAAATCATTCCTGTGGTTCTTATCTTAACATTCTCTAATTCATTAATGTCCTTTACCAGTGGTGGACTCCAGAACTAGATACAGTATTCCAGAAACAATGCCAAAGAAAGATGAGGTGCAACCTTTCTGCTCCTACTTGAAAGCACTGTGTTTATACATGCCAAGACTGCATTAGCTGTTTTGGTGACAGCATTTTACTGGGAGTTCATGCTCAACTGATTATCTACTAAAACCCCAAATCCTATCAGAATAATTTCTTCCCAAGATCATCTCCTTCATCCTGAAAGTATGGCCCATGTTCTTTGTTTCTAGACGTATGACTTAACTTAAAACTAATGAATTTTGCATCATTCATGTACTATACCTTTCTTGCACCAATTTGCAGGAAATGCATTTTCTGTTTCTTCTGAGACAGAACAAATCTGATTTGATCATTCTACTCCCAAACCATACAGCTAAGGAGAAATATTTTAACAGATAATCAGTGATGGCCTGTAGGGCAGTGCAAAGTTTCTCCCGGCATTTTGTTTTGAAGCTATTTCAAAGTGTTTTGAGCTCAAAACAGCAAAATAGAAATTAAAAGTTTTTGAAACAGCTTCAAAACAGAACAAGGGAACTCAAAACGTTTTGAAAATTTCAAAACCAGTCTTACTGGCTTCATTGCTGGTCCCAGCTGGCAGCACTCACCTCCTGTCATCCAGCAGGCAAATCAGGGGCTTGCCTGCACCCCCTGGAGGGCTGCAGGGGCTGTGCTGGACTCCTCCCAGGGGTACGAGACCCTTTCTCCCTGCCAAAAGAGAGAAGCTGGGTGCTGCTGTCTGGGACTGGCACCAAGAAGATCAGTGCTGCTGCCAGTCCCAGGTGGTGGCACCTGGCTCCTCTCACCCAACCACAGATCAGGGGCTCACCCACACTCCTAGGCCACTACACAACATACAAGTTAATTCTAGTCAGCAGGGTAAATCAGCCTGGACAGACCACTCCCGTAATATAGTTAATATTGTTTTCAGTACACAAGCTAGTTCATTTATTTACCCAGCTCAGCACTGCATTTATAAACATTTCCCAAATGTAACACAAACATGAAAATTGAACTTTTTTTAGAATTTATATTAAACCTTCCAAAAATGTTACTGCAAATTTAACATGAATATTTTGCAGCACAACTTTGTGTCATGATAAAATTCCTGTTCTTTTTTGGTGGCTGTGCAACTGTTTTAAATGTAAAAAATGTATCCAAATACACTAGAATTCCAAAATGCAATTACATACAGTATTTTAATTTGAAATAAACATAGTTAGAATAGAAATAATATAAAATACTGTATTAACATCTTGATTATTCTGCTTTACTGTATAAAATATAAATTACATCTCACTAGTCTACATTCTTCAACAATAGATGGCAGTAGTAATTCCTACATTCAGCACAAGATTAAATTATGTTATAGTACATTAGCATATGCAAAATTAATCATAACTGTCCAAATAAAATAGACTGATCAGCACTGCTTTAAAGCATTTACATTGATTCTCCACGCCCACCCTCCCCCCACAACGCATACACACACCAGGGTAGACATTTATGACAGCAAAAGCCTCATCTCAGAGGTATTGTACTACCTGTAATGATTTAACTGAACTGAAAATAATGGTATAAAATCTGCTCTCAGTTACACTATGACCACCAGTTAAGTATGAGAAGAAAATTTAGACCTCTGTTTCATTTAACAGCCAGCCATTAGAGCCCAGTAAGCCTGTTGCTCTCAGCTTTCTACATTGTTAGAAGCATCAGGGCTAGTCTCACCTTTTACTTTTTATAAAAAAATAAGACCAGGCTGTAGCTTTTAACCTTTGGGAGCAGTGCAGAGACCATTGCAATCCAAGGGCACAGTGATACAGGCACAATGCTTCATGGTGCCAAGGAATATCTCTGCTGTGGTAACCTTTAAAATGATATATTGTGTGCTTTCCTGCATAGAGTCTGGTTCCAGTGGCAAACTGAGCAGCACTAAACAGAACATGGAATTCATTTTTATATTTCTTCTGTTTTAATGTCTTGATCTTGTCTTTTTTTTTCTATCCATTAGAAACCTTGTAATTTCATCCCTGTTGGGAAAACAGTACTCCACAACTTTCAGTTGTTGGTTGCTTTGAGCATTGGGGACCAGTTTTTCATTTATACTAATGTCGCTTCATATCTCTGCAGCAACAAATTACATTCACAGCCACTTTAAGCCCCTTAAAGTGCCAGAGTGGTGTAAAATGACATTAGCATAAACAAGAATTAAGCCCTAAGCTTTCCTAAAATTTTATACCTACTCTCTTATTCATCTCAATTGGTGAAATAAGAATTGATTGACAAGCAAGTTAACAACACAGCATTACCTAGTTTGGAAACAGAATTGAGCCAGGGATTATAAAACCCCAATTCAGTGGAGGAAATCAAACTGGCTATTAGGAGTTTGAAGTCCAACAAAACACTGGAGCCAGATGTCTTCAGCATACACATTTACAATCAACTAAGTATAAAAGATGAAATAGCTCCCCTGCTAACTAAAGGTATTTCAAAATTATTTACAGACGGGAATTAATGTTAATGAATTGTGTAGCTAAATCCCTGCATACCATAGTGAAATTTTACAGCCCTCATGTTTTATCCTGGCAAACTTATACCTTTTTCAGATGGAAAAAGATTTCCCTTGTTTTGCCCTGTACACCTAAACCATTTCAATTTCACATCTAAGAGACTTAAGTAATAATGCTGCTAATAAACAAAGGGCCCTCAGTGTGAAGGTCATTTTAATTGTATAATTTCCCTGGCCAAAAGATTTACTCCTAAAATGTATGAGTAAAAGTAAATGCAAGTGATCCATGAGAGTGCAGAGAGCTTCATCTCTCTGTGAAGGTTATAAACTTTTTTCAGGTCAGTAGTGAATAATAACTTAGATAACAGTTCATTTGCTTTGATTAAATGAGTTTGGTTAATCCATATACGTCTTGTTAGATACACCTCAACATCACAAAACCACTAACAGGTAACCTATTTGGCTGGCTAAACAAGAAAATGAATGGGCTTGAAGAATGTTTTACCTGGAAGACTTTAATACACACAGGTATGACAAGAAAAGGTGTGGGTCAAGGAGAGTTAGTCCCAAACAAATTAATATAAGTAAAGAAGAATAGAGAAATTCCCCAGTTTGATCTTAAATCCTGCCCCTTCACCCGGGTTTCACAGACATGTCCATTCTTTCACTTCTAGAAGTATCTACTTTTCTACCTCTCTCTGTAATATCCTTACAAAGGAAAGAAACAGCTGAGCTCTTGAATGTCACTTTGCCAAAAACCAAGCAGTGTTCCAGGATCCTGTCATATGGCTATGCTGTTGGAACCCAGAAGAACTGAAGAATCAAGCTGGGCTAAGTGGAGGACCAGTACCTATGGAAAACTGAGCAAAACCACCAATATTACCAACCTCATTACATTTGGAATGTTTTGTCACCCAAAGTCAAAGGACTATATTGGATTTATTTTGAACTTCATGTTCAAATGTGTCCTGACTTCTACAGCATTAAACAGGTACTTATCAGTGATGGGCTCCTGGCCACAACTGCTAATACAGGCTGCAAGTAAGGGGGCCTTTCTTCAAAACTAGGTTTTTGTGATATATGAACAATATCAGCCCTGTTTATGATCTGTACTCCAGTACAACGTACATATAATCAGCTGATATTGCCCCAAAGGATACCTCTGGAAAGGAAGTAGGAGAAGAAACCCCAGAGCTGTTCAATGCCAGCCTTTTTCCCCTCAGGCAGCCAGTAGACATTGCCATGAGTACCCATGAGTCCAAGTATTCCCTTGGCACTGCTCTTTTGGGTTTATTAGAAGCTGGCAAACAAGAAACTGATGTACCCTATGGCGGGAACATACATTTTCTGGGAGACAAAGATATGCCGCTGCTCCTTGTCCCTGGGAAGCTCCAGTGCATACATGCTCTGTCCAGCTTTTTTAAGGCATGGGGGTTTTTTTACACTAGAATCTCTTGTTTTTGACCCAGGATATCCTGGTATCAAAAACCTCCCCTGCACTGCAAGTTAGCAGCGTGGGCAATTCCTGCATGTGTGGCATGTGCAGAGCTACAGACAGGTCTGTGGCGCTGCATGCTGCATGCCTGCATTTGTCTGCATGCTCCCAGGGTGGGAAATGGGATCTTAACAAACCATCCCTAAGGTATTTTACTTGCACCCATCCATTATTTTACCAATGGCTCCTTGACCTCAGCTGAGAATGAGAACCTGACCCACAATACATATAATTTAAGTTGATTTGAGTTCCACATCCATTAATGATTTGTACTTATATGTTTTGTCTCCTATTTTATAACAACCTGATTAATTTCCTTCAAACAATCAATGGCCTGAAAGACAGTCTTCTAGTTTTCCATCTTAAATGGAAGTTTCTTGGCAAAACAGCACTTATACTAAAAGAAGAACTCATAATGGGTTCTAGGTTACAGTTTTCTCTAAGTGACTACCAGCAGCTTCTGGTTCTACAGAATATCTTGTCTAAACAAGTACCATATTTTCTTGCAAACAAATACAACTTTCCCCACCAAATCAGCCCCCTCCCCAAAAACTGGAGTGTGCGTATTAAGCCAGGAAGCTAATTTCTTCTCTGGAACAGAAGCATGGAAACATTGTGCATGACTTGCAGCTGTCACAATGGATACCACTTATCTTGGTCAACAAGCTGAAAGAACAGAGTCCTTTGCTAGCCCCCTGTAGCAGGCAGCACGTTGCTCCTGCCACTTTAAGAGCAGGCAAGCTGCAGAGGAAGCAGGCAACAGGGATGGGCAGGGACAATTAGGAGCAACATGATACAGAAGGGAACTGGGCTTGCAGTATATAAGCCCAGGCCTGGGGTAGGCAGCTAGTCTGGCTCTGGAGGCTGCTGAAAGAACATGTCCTAGGCAGGATGGCTGCAGTTTCTGGATAATATCTAGAAGATTCCAGCCTCTGTTAACATCTAGAGATTTGGGAGGGACTAAAGAGAGGAGGAGGTCCCAGTAGGCCTGGAAGCAGGACTAGAGCATGAGTGAAGGGAGTAGAAAGGACTAAGGTGAGCCCATGTGCTCTAAAGTGGACCAGAGATGGAATCCAAGGTCTGGAACCTGGGGGTAAGTAACAGTCCTTACCCCCAAGTGCCAGACCTTGGATTCCATCTCTGGTCCACTTCAGAGCATGTGGGCCCACCTTAGTCCTTTCTATTCCCTTCACCCATGCTCTAGCCCTGCTTCCAGGCCTACTAGGATGGACCAGGAAGGTACCCAGGAGGGACTAGGTACACAGCCATAAGATGGAGACAGGACCAAAGAAGCTCTGGTGCCTGGGGAAGCCGGGGCGGGGGGTTGGGACCAGGAGAGTCTGATAACCAGGAGGGACTAGGTATCTGGAGATAGATTGGAGATGGGGCAAGAGCAGGTCTGGTGCCTGGGGGAGAGATGGTGAACCAGAAGGGTCTGGTGCCCAGAGGGGACTAGGTACCTTGTAACAGCATGAAGATGGGAGCTAGGGTGGGCTCAAGGACAGAACCAGAACATTTAGACCTGGGAGTAGGACAGGAGCATACAAGGGTTTGCCCAGGGATCCTTGGGGCAACCTCCCTTTTCTTAAAGGTATAAGTAAATCAAGGAGTGGCAGGAAACAGAAAGGGAGGATCAGGGTAAAGCAAGGTCCAAGTAGCCACCAAGGGATATCATGGTCACCCCTGGGATAGACCTTTTTACAGCCAGTCGCTATTGGCTGAGCATTGCAGATTGGTCCTGAAGCAACAAGTGAGCTGCTGGTAATACCATAATGAGGTTTATGGTATGTGTCGCGATGCACCTCTCTGCCCTGCTCCTTGTGGGTGAAGGCTGCTGGGGAAAGCCCCAGCAGTGTGATAATGAGTGCAGCTGAGAGTTGCCAGGGCAACTAATGGCAGTCAGCTGACCCTAAGGGGCAGGGCCTGGCTCCTATAAAGCCTAGAGCCAAGGCTAGGCTGGCAATTCTCTGCCAGCACCCAGAGGGGCAGGAGCTCTGGGAGAGGCAACGGGAGGGCAGCTCACAAGAGCTCCAGAGGCTGGAGCAATGAGGCTAAGGTATAGCCGGGAGGCTTGTGTTGTTATGGCCAGGTGCCTGATGCTTTCAGTTATAGCCAGAGGCTGGAGTTTGTGTTAATGTTATAACTGGTGGTTTAGGTGAGGCTACAAGGGGTTGGAGGAGGCCTCAGGGGAGATCCACAGTAGTGTGGAGGATCCTGGTGCTCGTGGCAGGGCGCAGTATTCGCATAGGTGCCAGAGAGGGTGCAGCAGTACGGGGTGCAGAGACCCCGGCCCAGGGAAGGACATTGGAAGAGCCCGGGCATGGGCATGGTGAGCCCCAGACAGGAGGCAGTATTTTGAGAAGCCCAGATGAGGGGCAAGATTTGAGAAGCCCAGATGAGGGGCAAGATTTGAGAAGCCCAGATGAGGGGCGACACTTTGAGAAGCCTATGAGGGGCGACACTTTGAGAAGCCCTATACAGGGGGCAGCGTTTGAGAAGCCCTAGACAGGGGGCACCACTGTGAGGAGCCCTAGAATGGGTGCAGTGTTGTGAGAAGCCCAGGACGGGCACTGCGAGACCGGTCAGAGGCTAGCATGGCAGTAGACCCAAGCCAGGGGCAGGGTGCTGTGGCAGACTCAGAGAAAAGGGGTTAGCAGCACAGCGCCTCCTAGAGAAGGCCAAGTGCTGCGGTGGTCCCCTGGTTGAAAAGGGGATAGCAGCACGGAACGCCCGGCATAAGAGAGGGTAGCCGTGCAGTGGGCCCACAAGACCGGAGGCTTGATAAGAAGTCCAGGAGTGGGCTAGATTATTTTAAAGTAAGCCCAAGAGGGGTCATACTGAGTCAGGAGCCGGCACGGAGAGAGCCCAAGAGGGGCATAATCATATAGAGATAATGGGCATGTATTTGGACACACCAACGTCTAGCACATCTGTGAGGTTTGGGAAATGGTATTAGGGGTTGGTCAGAGCCACGCGTAGCCCCTAAGGCTAGGGTGCCTAGGGAGCACCCAATATCCAGGAAGAGCACCCAGAGTCCGGAAGACCACGGGGACAGAGGTCCCAACATGCTGTGCCCAAGGCGGTATAAAGCAGCCTCCCAAACTTATTTAAGACCAAGACGTGGCGGGCAAGAATTTGAGGGTGTCTTGAGCTGGCCTAGATGCAGGGAGAGGGACCTTCAGGGAGATCATGGCCATCCCTGGCAAAGCCCACCGTGACAGTGTGGAAACAAGTGGAAACACTTTATTTATAAAAACTTCTAGAAAGAGCTGCTAACAGTAAAGAAGTAAGTTTTGCTACTGGCCTTGTGAGGGTGTGGGGCCTGACCTATGTTGGCACTGGATTTACAACCTGGTCCTGATACCTTGTTCCAAGCAAGCACAACCTTCACATCAACCGCAGCTCCTCCAATTGATAATAGGCTAATTTTATTCATACACAGTGATAGGAAATAAGAATAATGCAGGCTAAGCAAGCAAGATAACTACAAAATACATTACAGTACACAAAATATTCCCTAGTGCCCAGAATATAAGCAAGGTGAGTGGTGCATCCAACCAGTACATAAATGCCACCTTGAGATTCTTCGTTTGAATGTCCAACATTAGCAACTTTGGAGGTCGGGGGCTGATGCCAATTTGTTGTTCAGAAAATCCTCCTTTTGTATCCTTTCTCCACAGATGACTCTTCATTTCCTGGTACTGTTGATTAATTGGTTTCCTTGTGGCCATTATACTGCCCATGTTGTTTTGTCAGCCAAAATTCTAACTCTATAAACCCATCACATGCTCACACCTCAATTGGGTAATTTCATTCCAAAACCAGAAATCCCAAGGGTTTTTGCAACTGGGCAAACCCTGAAGCCCTGGAGCCAGACCTATCTTTATGAAAATAAATTTTGGATGTTTTTAATTTCCCAAGATGAGAATATGTCCATTGGCCTCAGACACGGTGTCTGCCTCAACGGATGTTAAACTTGTGTGACAAAGAGGCTTTTAAAAATCAATGAATCCTTGCCATTCCACTGGACTATTGTTCTAACACAATATCTACTTTACCTACAAGCCAGTTCTTAAAAGCAAACCTCTAAATATCATTTTCTAGCCATCAACCTTGTGTGACAGAGTAAATCTTCCTGAGAACAATGGCTGCCTATACACTTGCTCGGGGTGAGTGGGAGGGGGCATTTTAATTAGAGTGGTTCCTGGAGAGCCACTCTAATTAAAGCACCACAGCATAACATGTATTAAGCCCCCTCACATTTAAAGATGGCTGTGGGATGCATTACCTAGAACTTATTTGATGAGCTTTAGTTAAAGCACTCCAACAGCCATTTTTAAATCTGCAGGGGTTTATACATGTGATGTTGCAGCAATGTTAGAACATTCTAATTAGAACATGGAGCAGACTCAATTAACTGAGTCTACTCTAACATATTCTAACTGGAACACATTAGAGCATAAGTATAAGCACCCATAGTGTCCAGGAAGTGTGGCATCCTGGAAACAGTCTGAGTGTAGCATCGGGCGGCAGGAATGTGTATGTTATGCAGTTGGCCATGATTCAGATAAAATCTTTTTTTCTACTTTCTCCCTTCCGAAAAAAAGGTGGGGTTTTTTTATTGGGTTGTGTTCTATGTAAGGAATAGAGTAAACTGAGTAAACTACAGTTATTAGCAGGGATCCCCAATTTTTGGATTTAAAAAGGTAAACCAAAATCCAATTATATATATTTTTTTTTTTTTCTGAAAATTGAAGATTTTTTTTAAATCAGAGAAGGCCAGGATCCCTGGTTATTAGGCAGTATAAGGAGCATCCTAGTAAGCAGGTAATGTATGTCTAAAAATCACCATGCTATAATGTCATCAACTGCAATAATAGAATTTTAGTTGCAACATTTATCCTTATAAAGGTATTTACTACAGTATTAAATATGATTATAGTTCTAATATTATACCTGGTAAAATTTTCCAATAAAATCATACATCTTGCCCCTTGATTTTTTTTTCCTTCTGCATGCAAAAATATATTAACTAGAATCTGAGAATGCACAAAACATTCTGTTCTCTGCCACTAACAAGGGACTAGATACTTCTTACAACACATCAGCATACCATTCCCAAACCTCTGGTTTAAGATTGCCATAAACCTGCTGCCCAGCAGAGGGAATTGGAGCTGCATTTGGAAGAGTGGCCAGTACAATAAATGCACATTTTTCATCTGTATATAATTTTGCGACAAGGTTTTTTTCTTCAACTAGGAAAGATTGTTCCTGGCTAAGACCTATTAATATCCCAATCTCACCCAGTGGCACAAATGAAATGAAATGCAATATCTATGAATGGATTTAGAATTCTCTATTCTTCACAGATAAAAATCTTGCTTGTCATCAGAGTCCCTTAGTTGATTTGTTTTTCCCTAGCTCTATCAATTGATCTCTGTTCCTTCTTTTGTTAAACAACAAACAATTTAAGCATTTTCCTTCAGCAAATAGTTTTTTTAAAAGACCCTCAACTACCTAAGACATAGGATAGGATTTTACTTTTAGACAGGATATAGTTACAGCCAGACAAATGTCTTGTTTTTAATAGATTTTACTATGAGTCTGAGCAAACAAAGAAAGTGTCTGTAGAACTTAAAACTTTCTGGTTTTCTTTTATTCCTGTCTTCAACTATGATCTTTGGTATCTAATAGCTGTTGACCTAACTAGACTTGAATCTGAAGAAACTGCTGTCAGACTAATATTTGAACAGCCTGGATTATGAAGTAAGGTAAAAGCAGACATTGCTTATCTAGACATCACCTAATGGATTGACTTTTATCCTAGAAAACAGAAGACAAAGGCAGAAATGATATGATACAGTGGGTACATCTACATGTGAAATTCATGGTGGATTAAACTATACCCAGGTACATCTCTGAACATGCACCCATTGGGAGCAACTTTTTTTCCGATGAGAGCTGTTCAGCCCAGGGCTTTTCTTGCCCTGCAGCAGCCAAGGGGATTTCAAGGCTCCCACAGGTGCCATCCCAAGCCTGGCAGGAGGCATGGGAATTAGGCCTGAGCTCTGGAGAGTGGGGAGAGCTGTCTTGGCCCCACAGAAGCTCTCTCCCAGTTGTGTGGAGACTGAGGCTGGCATGGGAGAAACTGTCCTTACTCCAGGGGAGCTCCCTCTCAGTTTCATAGAGATAGGGGCTGACCTTGATCTCTGCATGGCTGGGAGGGAGATGACCTGGAGTCAGGACACTCTGCAGAAACTGGGGCTTAGCCAGGCAGCAGTTGTGTCCCCCTACTACCTGGGCTGACCTGGAACAAATTGCTCCCAATCAGGTTCTACACGTGCATTTTGGCACATAAGTTACTGACTGCATCTACATGAGACGCTGACT
This sequence comes from Caiman crocodilus, assembly GCA_030014935.1. NCBI lineage: Eukaryota > Metazoa > Chordata > Crocodylia > Alligatoridae > Caiman > Caiman crocodilus. The sequence continues at coordinate 137,710,134 of JAGPOW010003316.1, forward strand.
GCACAGTAACCAGAATTAGTGTGCAGTAGCATTGCTAAATGGCTTTTAGGTGATGCTGACTGCACAGTAGCTCATTACTACTGCTCAATAGCATCACATCATGGTTTGTGTTATGCAATGCTACTGTGCAGTAGTAACAAACTACTGTGCAAACATCGTCTCATGTAGACATGGCCAATGTGCCATTTTTCTAGTACGTGTACATATTGGAACTAGCAAATGGCACATTAGACTAATTTAATGTGCAGTAATTGATGCACAAGTGTAAATGGTGATGTTTTACTGTGCATTAGATTAGATTAGTCTAATGTGCTGTAAAGCATGTCATGTAGACACACCCTGTTAGTATCAAGTACGCAGAGAAAAAAAGATCTGAAAAATAATCCAAAACTTTCTCCAAAATCCCAGTTTTTCTTTCCCTTTTTTCTTCTGTTATTCCCATTTGCTCTTTCCCCTATCTAGTTTATATACAGCAGGTCAATTGTTTAAAGTCTAAGACCCTTTATGGCCATCCACTTGTGGTATTTACCTGAAGTGCTATCTTCTGGTACCAGCAACACCACCAGGAAGGGAAAATGGTAGAGGAAAAATGTTGAGAAAGTCTCAGTTGTGATGAGGACTATTCTTATAATGGAAATGTTTGGTAACTACTAGAGGTGCACTGATACATAGGTCTGATATCAGATCAGTACTGATATGAAGAAAATTGTCTATATCAGATATTGGCCTGATGGGGCCAATAATGTGGCCAATAAATACTCATATTGCGCACAGCCACAGCACAGCATGGAGCAGAGCCGGCAGCATGGAAAGCTGCCTCCAGCTGGTAAGTCAGAAGAGGATGGGGAGGGAAGGGGTATGGGAGCGCAGATCAATGCCCTCTGCGGTGAGGGAAGGTGCAGGGGTAGGCTCTGGCCAGCCGGGCGGGGGGGAGCACAGGACGAAGCCACAGGTCATGGGGTGGGGACAGCTCCTGCCACTGCTTGCACACCAAGAAGGCAGGGAGGGGTGTGTACCCCCAGACCTGCATGGTGCAGGGTGGGAGGCAGCTGCAGGCTGGAGCCAGAGCTGGTGCTGCACAGGGCTTTTCTCACCAGGGGCTGGGCTCAGAGCAGGCTCTGGAAGCACTGGGAAGAAACTGCAGCCACCCCAAATTTCACCACAGCTCCGCTCCCAGCCCCACCTCCATCCCACGTCACCCTCCCACCCCAGCTGGGCAGCACCTGCCCCTGCCCCCTCCCTCACCACGGGGGGCATTGATCTGCCCCCCAACACCCCTTTCCTCCCCGCTCCCCTTCCACCACACCAGATGTACCAGCTGATGGCAGTTGTATTGGATATCAGATTGGTATCAGGCAATATGCCTCCTTACATATTGGCTATCAGTATTAGCCCCCAAAATCTCTATCAGTGCACCCCTAGTAAATATACTTAGTAGCATGCCTCTTCTTCATATTTTAACCTCTTCTCCCTCAAATATAGCTCAGGATAGTACAAAAAATCTCCCAACTTGCAGTTATAGGGAGTGCTGAAAGGTAACAAATATCACTATTACCCCTTATTGAGTCCATAGTGGAAAAGCGTCAACCAGTCCATATTTGTTAGAATAAAAAGTTTAATGCAAAATAGTGGATATGCTCTTCAGAACCCTGCTCTTAAACCAAGTCTCATAGACAACATATCCAAAAATACACAAATGTACTGCTTATACAACACTCAACAGAATGTCTGCTGCCCCATGACAGCTGTCCTTAAGAATGGAGTTTGCTTAACTCATGAGCACAAGCTACAATTGTAGGCAAGAAAACAAAATAGAAACAAAGGCATTAGTAAAATATGTTTAGGACTATGCCATAAGAAATAGGCACCCAGAGTAATTGCCACTTATGTTTTCTGTCCAAATTATAGGCAGGGGAAGGAAATGACCTACTATGGCAGGGCACTTGGTGTGCCTGCCACGTTAAGGCCCTGGAGCTGGCAGCCTCCAGGTGCCTGATGAGGGCAGCCATTTTGAGGCCTATATAAACTCAGGCAGTTTGACTGCTGGAGGCCAGGCAGC
>JAGPOW010003316.1:137726178-137737054 GCA_030014935.1 Caiman crocodilus
AAATCCCTGCCCTGAGGGATTCTCCAGCCGCCTCTCAGGCTGGCACAGAGAGACGCTTGTGGAGGAGGGCGCCCAGGGTGGCAATTCTGCCACAGTCCTGAGGGGCGAGGGCAACTGTCAGTATCTCAAAATTGCTTTGTTAGATGGGAGGGTGTGACACATTATGCACAGACAATATGCAAATGGTTAAGAGATGCCTCGGCACAGCTTGTGTTGAGCACATTATGAGCACAGGAGCAGGGAGTTACCCCTGTAAGCGCGGGAAAAGTTTCGGTGCAAGATCAGAGTCCGCCAAAACCTTGCAGCTGCACCAGCGAGTGCATGCTTGCTATTGGCTCACGTTAAATTATGCATACATGTCGGTCGGTAATTGGCTAGCTGACTGAATAAGAGGCTTGGGCGATGCCCGCCCAAACTGGAGGAGGAAAGCTGGGACGCGCATGAGGAGACATCCGTGTGCATTTCCGAGCCCCACACAAGGCCTGATCAGCCAACAACAACTCCCCGCCGGATTCATCTGACGCCTCATACCCTGCGTGAGTATGAGTTTTTGTGTGCCTGAGTTCCTACTTGAGTTTTGTAACTTCAAGGAACGTGCCTACAGCCTAAGGACTGTAAGTAAAGTTTTTCTGCTTCCAACAACTCACATGTCTAGCTCTCTAATTCCACACTCCATCAGCGGCCCCATTCTGCCAGCATTTCTCGGCCCACACACACACATAAACACACAAAAATCAATTAGGCACATACACACATGTTGGCTACAAATGTCCAACTTGGGATCATTAAAATTCTGGTTTATTAGGCAGATTGAAACACTGTAGTGAGTTAAAATCACAAACCTTGGGGCTGGTCCTTACACACACACAGTAGCAAGCTACAAGAGTCAGGTATACCTATCCCACAGGCGCTGGAGTCTGTGGTTAAGACTTCTTTCAGCATGGTGTTATCTTCCAGAAGTGGGTCGCCAGCTAGTCCTTCTGGTTAGACCGGTCGGGTCAAGTTGGAGATCAAGAGGGCGCTACTGAGGGTCACTTTTCACTACCTTTTTATGTGTCCTTGGCAGACTTTGGTGACTCCCCAGTTTTCAGGTTTGCCCAATCTAGGGGTCGTTGACCCTTGTGGAACTTCCCCCCTCGGTGGCTACTGATGGCATTTGTCAGCCCCAGGGGTCGTCCGCATGTATGTGCAGGTTTGAGAGTCTGTTGATGAATTTTGAATAGGGCTTTGGGAGCAGTTGATTTGGAGATATTCAGCCCAAAAGTTGGTCTCTGGCATTGATTAACTCAGTCCAGGGCTTCCAGCCCTTGATCAGTGACGTTTAGAGATGTCCCAGTTGCTATATTGTCTTCTATTGAGTTCTTCTGTTGGTTGATCTGCAGTGTCCTTAAGTGTTAATCGCTGCCTGCTACCGTGTTACGTATTCAATCACTGATTCACTCACTCTTTCAGGGGCCGGCCAGCCAGATCCTATGGTTGGGGAAGAAGGTGGGTGATGGTTACCTATCGTAGGCTGTGAGTTGATCCTCGTTGGCCAGTCAAGATCTTTTCCAGCGAGGTATTGTCCAGAGGGTGTTGCCAGCAGGGCCTCTGGGTGGATAGGTGGAGTGGCGCAGTGCTGGTCCAGACAGGGTGTCCCATGGAGGTCACACTCTACCACCCCTATTTTAGGGGTGGGCTACCTGCATTTCCTATGGGAGGGACATGTCCAGGCAAGGACAGTCCTGCTCGGATGCCCACATGCAGATCCAGGTGTCTTCATTGTCTGGTAGGACACAATGATGGAGTTGCTGGTTTCTGTAGGGTCTTTGTCTTACAAATTTTAGGTTTTTGTTCTGTTCCTGGGTGAGATCTGTGGTTTCTGGGTGAGTCAATGCAAGTCAATGGTCCAGTCGTTGAGTTTACCATTCAGTAAAGGCCTGCTACCATTATGCCTCAAGCTTCCTCATTCATTCCCATTCATTCAGGAACGAATTTATATAGGAGGGGCAGGTATGAGTCACAGTTGCAACCTATTGTATAGGGCAGGGGACACAAGATGGAAGCTTGACATACAAAATGGAAACTTGACATTACTTGACATTACAGGCACAAGCCTAAACCATACAATATTAATATGAAACAATAAAAATCAATGCAAAAATGATAAGAATACAATGTATAACAGTAAACACCAATACAAACAGAACAGAACACTATTTACAATATAAAAAGGGGCTTATTACAATAATAGCATACAAGAACTTATCTTAGCTAGTACTACTTGTAATCACTTATAAGGAATAGAGAAAGCAGACAGAAAGTCAAAAATGGTTGGGGAAGGGAAGGGAATGTATTTTAAACCTTAAAAAAAAAAAGAAAGAAAGAAAGAAACTGGGGGTTTGCTACACCAGCATATCTGTTTCTCTTCAAATAGAAAGCAATGCAATTTAGGTAATTTCCTATGAAGAATATTTTACACATTTATTCTTTGTTTTTCCAAACATAAGACTTTTTTTGTAAATGTCTTATATTTAGTACTTTGAAATTCAAATATCCATGCATCTTAAGAACTCTATTATTCTACAATTATCAGTCAGGTTTAAGCATAAAAGACTAAAACATTCAAAATAAAACAGACATATCTTTGACTTTTTTTAGTAATAAGAGAAAGATGCAGTGATGCGAGCATTTCTCTTATTTTGCCTGCTATAATAAAACACCACCTTAGAGATGGAATCCAGGCTGTAATTCCAAAGATATTAATTGATCTACTTTAGAAAAATGAGTCAAGTGAGTCCTCCTTCTATAAAAGCCATGAAAAAGAAACAGCCTTCTTTTAGGGCTGCAAGCAGATAAGAGGATAAGAGGGAAGTACAAGTGATCTCATCTAAAATCTTACAGTCAAGAACATTTATTATAGCATGAAGCAGAAAGTAAGAGCTGCTTATAAATGAGATCCCACAGTCTATCTAGATGTATCTTGCTGAAATAATACTGTTCAGAGTGCACTTTTTAAGATTTGAATTCTGAAGGCATAAACTATTCAAAACTGAATCTAAGCTGATATATTCATTTGTAACAAAAAGAATGTGATATACCATGGCCACCATAATATGTAATTTCATCCTGGGAATTCAGTTTTCAGAAGTGATTTAATTTGCTTTAAAACATTACTGACAACTACAAGGGGCTAGATTAAAATAAATATCCTAGCCTAGGAAGTATATTAATTTTGACAAAATTTACCCCACAACTGAGAAACAATAGAAAGGGGGATGTTTAGTGTATAACTTAATGATCTCTTGAATGGGTAAAGACTCAAAGCTAGGGGTGGGAGAAGGCAGGGGAAGGAGAAAATTATATGGTTTGCATTTGCTTTACTTAAATCTCTTTTAATAAGATATATGCCTGGGAAATACTGCAATATAAGTGATACACAGACCTAATACCACTGGAGAATGGGCAGCTTGGGCTGGGGCAGAGCACTATCTTGCTGTAGCTCCAGAGGCCACAGTTGTGGTTCCACACTGGATTTGTGCCAAAGACTGCCCCTAATTAAGCTAGCCATAAAAGGGCGCCTGGCCATATAGGTTGGGGAGTGAAGGGTAACTGGGTCTGGTATGTAGCCACATCACTCCCTTCAGTATGGTTGGCTATAGAGAGGTATGGTTGGCAGTAGAGACTTACACAACCAGGACTAATGGCTTGTTTGGGTTGGGTGGACTTCTGATTTGGTAAGTTACTTGCATAGCCCAAACTTCAAAAGGTCTGAATTTCACTGAAATGTCTGAGAAGAACATATATGGGATGCAGTAAAACCATGAGCCAATGTAATGTGAGTTATGTAATACTGAGTGGGCTGATTAAATATTGTTGCAATATTTGCTCTTAAAAAGCCTGATCTAGTGTTCCTTGAAGGAAATAGGCATATTACCATTTATTTGAGTTTATACTAAATAAGTACTCCCTGATTTCTACTTTCACAGCTATTTGATACTATCAAGTGTAGCTTTTTTTCTAGGATTGTATGTCTGTATCTGGATAAACATGCATGTGTGCATATGTGCCATTAAAATGAACAGGTATAGGCTTGACCTTAAGGTTTTTCTCTTTTAAGTTTCTACTGGAGGATGTTATTCCATGCCTTTCATGTCACTGGAAAGTATAGGCATTATAAAATAAACTATATTTGATTCTATTGCCATTCAGCAGTTACTCAACATAAGCACTGTTTCAGCAAAGTATGTAAGCACATGCTTAACTTCAAGCAGGCAAGTAATCCAGCTGAATTCAAATACGACTATTTGGGTGATTAAACTTAAGCTTGTTTGTTACTGCTGTGCCAGGCAAGGACAAAAATGCTAAGCGTGTTGCATAGGACTGAGCCTATGCTTCTAAGTAGGGCTGCTTTTAAGCTAAAAGCAATTCAGATCACAATGCCTTTCACATTTCAAAAATGTTGCTTCCAGATAGGTAGAAACTCATAATCTTTGCTAGAGTCTGAAGGATCATCATGGCTCAAAATTCAAGACAACAGAGGGAGTAAGATCACAGTAGGAACTGGATATAAACCAGAAGAATACGATCAAAATGAACAAGAAGATTTTGAGATACCGCAAAAAGGCAGAACTAGTAAGAGGACATTTCAGCTATGCAGACATACAGCAATTGGAGCACAATGAGAGAAATAAATCAAGCAATAATCTTGTGCTATATTGTCAATATATTAAAAAGTGACAAGAAAGTGGAAAGTTTTGACTTTTAGCAGTATTGCTGTTGTGTTGTAAAATGGAGGACTCAGTAATGATCATAATCCGGTTGAATTTGTTATTGCAAACTCGGCTTACAAGAGCTAAAAGCAAAGTCTTTAAACTTAAAAGAATCAGGGAAGTGCTGGATAGAATCTTGTGGGTTAAGCCAGTAATGGGAAGAGGGGAGGACACAAAGGATATGGAAAGTGTTCAGAAAGCAATTACAGTATGTCCAAGGGTTATGTGTACCATCCAGCACTAAGTACCCTAGGAGTGGAAACAAATCACCGCAGATGAACAAGAAAATGAAAAAGGTAATCAAAGAGCAGGGGGAGGGAAGCATTTGAGATGTACAAACATCAGGTGCAGAGGGAAATGAAAAGTTTGTAGAATAAAGTATAGAAAGCATAAAACAAGTAGTAAAAAAAGCTAAAGCAGAGAATTAAATGAAAACGGTACAAGAAATGAACTCATAACTAGGAAATCATTTCAAGAATATAGAAGAGATTTTCAAAGAAGGCAGCAGAGTCTTTGAGAGAGAACTGGGACAGTAGAATACTACAGTTTGACCCAGGGCTCTTTCTTAAGGGCTAATTTCCCTATCATAAAGGAACTCAAAGGAAAAAATATTTCAAAACATTTATTCCCAGTGACCAAAGGCCTCTTCATTTCAGTAATCAGGAGGGGCAAAGTTACACCCTCTCCCTGAAGCACCTTTTTGAGAATCAGTTTGGTCTCCACATAGACTTTCTTCTGTGTTTTACTTGAATCTTTTTGTTCCTTAGAGTTACCCAGACAGTAACTGTGTACAGTCTGCAGTAGGCAGTCAAGTCACTGTGCTATTTAGGAAGCTGCCTTTTTCCCTCTATCATGTACCTTACCTGGAAATAGGGGATAGGTACACTAACAGACATGCTGGTTACATCAACACTTTCAGGCCAGAACTCCATAGAGGAACAAATATTTAAATATAAACATTCCAGAGAAGTACAATTAAAAATTATACTAGTAAAAATGGTGGAATAGGTGGTAAAAAAAAAAAAAAAAAAGTTTTGGGGAGGGGAGAAGAGACCCATTTTCCAGAACTTCTGTGTGATGATCTGTGTGAGAGACCTCTCCACTATTGCACACATCATTAAAGGGGATGAACTGCTATTCATCCCCTTTCTCTCCCTAATCCAGCCTGTCTCTCACCCACAGCCTCTTCAATTTACTTCCTGTCTTGCATGCATACCAGCCCAGCCTCTGACTTCTTTACTATTCCTTCCATCCAAAAAGAACACACACCAATTGCAGAGACTTCTTCAGCCTGATGAAAGGTTTTTTAGACACAAAAGCTTACTTAATTCTTTTTTCCAACTATTTAAGTTGGTCTAATAAAAGACATCCGATTCACCCAAAGAACCTTGTCTGCCTATGTCCTTAGACCCTCACGACTACAACCTACACCCCTGTGTGATGACCTGGGAACCTAAATACAGTTGCCATAAGTCAGTGCATTGATGGTTTTTGAAAATTTTACCCAAATATCAAACTGTGTGTCCTGGACTGGATCTAGAGCTCAGGGCTTTTCATGGACTGGATATGCAGAGCAAGGGGCAGCCATGGCAGAACCAACAGTAGGAGCATTGGTAAGTAGCTGCAAGGCAAGTGGGGCTGCACTAGCATAGTCCTTGCTTGCCACCTACCACTGAGGGTTGTGTCCATCCACACCCTAGGGTTGCACAACAAACCTGTCTCTTCCTAATCACACCCTCCAAAGTCTGTGGCCTGCCAGCAGCCCAACAGGCTAGATGGAGAAACTCCACAGCTTTGTGTTTGACAAACCTGATGTAGAGATTAGGGGGCAAATTTTGTAGTAATGTAAAAGAGGTTGTGCTTACAGATTTGGCATAAATGATAAACTGGTTTAATTTGCGCAGGGTGTGTGTGTGAGAAATGGAAATCAGCCAGATTTATAGTTAACATTCTTAGGAAGGCAGAATGGCAGCACGCTTATAGGACAGTGTTGTCTGCAGTAAGTAGGCCTTCTTTTCTTCACATACAACTGCTGGCTGCTTTTCCTATTGAATTTTCCCCTCATTTGTGTCTGCCTGCACATCTATAGGTCTTCATTAGGATTTTATACTAGCAAAATCATAACGAAGGAGGATTTCTGTAGTCCCTCTACTTTTCTTTGCCTACATATTGGTGTCATGTAAATCCAGCTCTTCCTCAGATGTACTCTAATGATAACAACTTCTTGCTCTCCATCTTCTTACCCCAGCATTCTCCATGCTCATTTTTAGTGACTTCAACTTTCAAAGTGCTGACCAGTCAGAACCCTCTATCTGGGTACTTCCTCATCTTTATTTCTTCATTCAGCCCGTACACATAGTTCAACTCTCTCGCTCATTTGACTGACCTCTGTTTCTTAGATCTCCTCTGACCATCAACCACCTGGCCTCTTTCAATTTTGCCCATCAGCCCCGACAGTGGCATGGCACTTGGGGTGCCAGCCAGCTTAAGAGGTCTGCAAAGCTACTGGCAGGTGCAGGCCAGGGCTAATTGGGACTTAGCTAACCCAGGGAGCCAGCAGGTGAGAGGGGGCTTCATAGAGGGAGTCATCTGACTCAGCAGGAGGACTGGGCTTATAGCAGGTATAAGCCCAGGCCCTGAAAGAAACCTGGCAGTAAGATCTGAAGCCTGCTGAAAGAACACCATCTCAGCAGGAGGACTACAACTCTGGAGAACCACAACTGAGGACAGCTGAAGCAGTCTGGAGGTTTGGTGTGGAACTAAGGGGCTGGAAGAGTCTCCTAGGGACCTAGGGAAGGATCCAGATCCCATAGAGGGGCTGAGTGTATTGAGGAGCCCAGGGAACAGGGCTGAGTATACTGGTGTATTGAAGGGCCCATAGAGGTGCTGTATATTGAGGAGCCCAGGGAAGAGAGCCAAGTGTATTGGCATGTAAGGAAGAGCAGTGATGAACATCTGTCAGTGATTAACATCTGCGAGGTATGGTGTATGGTGTAATGGAGGAACAGAGCCATGTAATTGGCCTGTAAGGCAAGGACCACAGTGCACCTGGTGATCATTTGAAAGTAATTTGGGAGGCCCTGGAGCTGCCTCCCTCATAACAATAATAATAATAATAAACACGAAGGCATGGCAGAAAAATGAAGGTGCACATGCCCAGAAAGTGAGGGCTGCAAATACTTCAGGGGTTCCATGGCCACCCACAGAGGGGCACTACACCCCATCATTGAGCCTTTCTGTGACACCCTTCATGATTCCATATTTGTTCTCTAGCCTGTTCCTCCAAGACATCTCTTCTTTTGTTCCTGCTGGTAATAATTGTTGTTTCTCTCCATGCTTAACTCTTTTAGACTGTCTCCACAATCCATCCTGCCCAACCTTGACTCTCCCCAAAGTCCATATTCTCAGTGCCTGCCATTGTGTTCTGAAAAAGCCTCCCAATTTATTTATTTTCACAGTCAGTTTTGCTATCATCCTGCCTAAACAACTCTATCCAATGTACTTGAATAACAGGCCCAGAATTACTGGGATACAATTACATAATCTCCCAGCTGACTTCCTAACACCTTTTACTCATGCTTCAAACCCACTCCTTTCTCCAGGAAGAAACTAGTGAGATTCTGCTAAGAGATAGTTGACAAAACATGACATGACCTTCATCTCCAACATTTTTTCCTTCCTCCCCTTCCAAAGAAATAAAAGCTTCCCATTAGATGTCCCCTTTCACTTGTCCAACTAACCCCACCCAGTCACATCTCCTGATCTGTCTCCTGGCCAACCTCTTCCACTATTTTACATTTCTCCTTAATGTCTCTATTCCTCATGCTGTTTCCCCTCACAGTATAAACATGCTTTATTCTCTCTTGTCTCTAAAGAAAAGTTTCTGTTTACCAACTTGCCTCTTCATATTGTTTCTCCTTGAATAACCCACTTTTTTCCAATTCTGAATATTATCTATATTGCAAAAGACAAACATCCACAAAAAAATTACATTTCTAAACTAACCACTGACCAGCCAAATTCATATCCAGGTAGTTGTAAATAACAGACCTTTTATCATCATAATGCACTTTTGCATCAACCTGTGGCATACATCCCACGAGCGGTATGGCTAGCCTCTGTGTGTTCTAGATAGCAATCAGGAAGGGGAACAGGTAGCACAAAGCTGAATAGGACAGGGAGCAAAACTCAGATCAGAAGGTCAAGCAAGGAACACAGGGTGGGAACAGAAAGCAGAGATCAGGCAGTAGATCAGGCCCAACCTAATCAGTTGTTAGGGCACTATAAAAACAAAGCCCGGGAAAAGGAAGGTGGGACCCACACAACATCGGCGAGGCCTGATCACCCTCACCAGAGGTCCTGAGTCCACAGCTCCCTTTCCCCTCGGACGCTCCCACTTTGGATAATTTGCAACAGTTGGATGCCTGAAGAGCTCTCGAGGTCCCTATGGTTTTGGTTTTTGGAGATTGTTGTAAGGGGAACTGCTGGCGTGGATGTGCATACGAAACATTTAAGTGCTTCAGGGTGAAACTTTATAGAGCGTGCCTACACTGTACTACAGTTTGTAAGTAAAGCGTTTATTTGTTATATTGTCCTCAGACTCTTTTTGGATGAGAGAACAGAAACAGGGCAAGTAGTGTTCCAGAACCCTTTCGTCCTTGCCCTGCTTGGATCCAGGGGTTAATCCCCCCACTCCCCAATTCCTTCCCACATGGCATCACAAACAGGATCCTTGGTGGAATGAGGGAGACCCTGACAAATTAGTTAAGCACTGCCCATGGGGGAATCATTGCTGGCCCACAACCACGGATGCCGATACTCTGCGGGCTCACGTAGCATATCATGAAGAAAGGCAAGGTGGGAAGATGGGAGGCTATGTCTCCATTCGCCCAACTGAGGACAGCAAGGAGCCACTTAAAGAGTGGGTCGTGTCCGGCCTCAGCCCCGCAGCTCTGAGATGTCTTCTCTACAGTACCGCGGTTCTTTATCATCCGCTTGATGTAAAATCGGAGGCATCGCTTAGCTGTATTAAGCCTAAGGGTACAGAGGAGTACAACTCTGAGAAGGAGTATGACCGGTGCATTCAGTACATAAAAGAGGGGACCAGTTGCTAGATTTCCCCTGACAAATTTAGATATCCTGATCTTGAGGTGGGAGGCGCCGAGAAAAAAATCTTAATGGCACTCCGTGAGGATCTCAAGGCTGACGGACAGGATGTTACGGGGTGGACAGGACAAAAGTGGAATAAGGGGAAAATGATTAATATCTTGTTCTGCTCAGTAACTACTTTACTGCAGCACGCGGCAAACCAAGCCAACATGATAGATGCATTAACTAAGGCAGCCGCGCAACAGAGTGTTTTACAGACCGAGCCACCGCTTAAAGATGGTGTTGCGGGAGAAGAAAGGGGTGTGACCAAGAAGCCTTGGGCAGAAAGCTCTGATGTCAAAGACCCGTCGGTCCCACCTGAGGAGCCGCTCCCATACGGCACCCTGCCAGGGACATACTCCATTCTTCCCGTTGATGCAGACGTGCCCATCCTGCATGCAAACCCCATGGCCTTAGTGAAGACAGTCACTGATGGCACGGGAACCCGCAGTCTTACTATCCTCCGTACGCATACTAGAGGGGAGCTCCAGGAACTGGCAAAGGATACCCGATTGACACCGGGTGAAACACTGATGATGTGGCTGGGACAGCTAATGTTGGAGCACGGGTCAGATTTAGTGGACCCTGAAGAGTGTACCATGTTGATGCGCCAACCCGCATGGGGGGAAGGAGTGTGTAATGACACAACTCAAATATTGTGCAACAGGATCTGGCCAATTCCCCTACGTGCTGCTGTGGTTCCAGCACTGCTGACCCGGGCCCATGCCTGGCACGCAGATCTGCCCAGTGACTCATCACCTGCACAGCTTTTGTATGCAATAGCAGGAGCCAGTTAGCTAACCTGGGATACAGGGCATTACCCACTAGGTCTAACTCTACAACAGGCAAACAGTGTTTGGCCACACCGATGGTGCAATGATCCCAGCAAAGTCCCTGTGTCCACAGCAGCAGTAGAGGCTTGTGTTGAAATTTATGGAGGTATTAACACACCTATGTTCCATTTGTTGTTGCATCCA
>JAGPOW010003316.1:137743394-137755235 GCA_030014935.1 Caiman crocodilus
ACCATTGTTCCTTGTCACCCCAGGTGGTGCTGGGGAGAAAAGGGCTCTGCCTATTTGCTGTTGATCCCCCCTGATGAGCTTGTAGGCAGCCACCAGGTCTCCCCTCAGCCTCCTCTTGCTGAGGCTGAACAGGTTCAGGTCCTTCAGTCTTTCCCAGTAGGCCCTGTCCTGCTCTCCTCTCACCAAGTGGGTAGCCCTCCTCTGAACCCTCTCCAGGCTGGCCACATCCCTTTTGAAGTGTGGCACCCAGTACTGGACACAGTACTCCAACTGCGGCCTGACCAAAGTTGCATAGAGGGGGAGTATCACTTCTCTGGACCAGCTTGAGATGCACCTTTGGATGCATGACAAGGTATGGCTGGCCTTGCTGGCTATGGTCTGGTATTGGTGGTTCATGTTCATCTTGGAGTCAGTAATGACTCCAAGTTCCCTTTCCACCTCTGTGCTTTCAAGAAGAGAACTACCCAGCCTGTATGTATGCTGTGGATTCCTTCTCCCAAGGTGCAGAACCCTGCATTTGTCTAGGTTGAACCCCATCCTATTCTCATCTGCCCACTTCTGTAGATGCCCCACATCTTAGTGTCATCAACAAATGTGGATAGCTTGCTTTCCACCCCCTCATCCAAGTTGCTGATGAAGTTGTTAAACAGTGAGGGCCTGAGGACTGAGCCCTGGGGTCACTGCTCACATCTCACCAGGCTGAGTACAACCCATCCACCACTACTCTCTGGGTGTGCCCCATCAGCCAATTTTTTTATCCATCCAACTGTGCAGGCATCAGTGCCGCAGTCGCTTAATTTATTAATGAGGATGGGGTGAGAGACAGTGTCAAGGCCTTCTTAAAGTCTAGAAAGACTATGTTCACAGAGGTATCTCTGTGAACATCATCTGAGGATTTAGTTACTATGCCTTTGGTAAGATTCAGAAAATATATATCTTTATTTATATCCTTATTGAAACTCCAGCAATAGGTTGTGCAGAAAAATATTATCCCTTTATGGATTCAGTTTAAATGGACACATGGCTGCAGTTCCCAGTTCCATTCAATACTGAGCAGTGCATTGCAAACAGCAAGAAAAAAGAAATCGGAATAACCATACGAAACCACAAGAGAAATCATGGTTTGGTACAAACAAACAAGCAACTTGATATGCATATGATATGCTAAAATGCTGAAAACCTCTGATGAAGCTTAATTCTTGATACAGAGTTACTCATCAAAATACAGGTGCATCTCCTTATGTAGGATAGATCCACTAAAAGCATCTATTGAAACAAAAATAAGAACTAATGCATAGGTATGCTATATATTGACATTAACCCTGAGTATTATTACATATTATGGGATGAGGTCAACATCCCACCGGCCTCGTAACAGCTTCAAGATGCACTGCACATGTGAACCTGGTAAACTGTATGCAGCCCAGCCAGGATGCCTACTGTAGACATATGGTCTAACTGTCCAAATCACAACAGCAGACTTTTCTAATGCAAACACAGCCAAGTTCACCAGTATCCCTGCACCAGAAAATGCATGTTCATCTCTCATAATATATAGTCTCCTCACAAAAGAAGTTATAGTTTCAATGCTGGAGTTAAAAGTAAGACGCAATCTGTATTTCTAATGGTGAAATCAAATCAACATTTTTCATTTGTCTGGATATAAAAAAATCTGTACTGCAGTTTCACATACCAAGCTGGTTTGAAGATTATGCTTAAGTCTTATTTTCCTGCTGTTATTTCTGCGTTAACATCAAAAAAGTTTAATTTAATAGTGTGAATTAAATCTTTTGATCTCACCTTAGCGGTATGAGAATAGGAAATAAAATCAATCAAGTTTATCTGTGTCTCTTTTCCAAACTCAGGAAATAAACTAGCATAACCAGAGTCCTGTAAATATTCTGATCAGCAGTGTGCCATATCACAGATGTCCCCTGATTGTATTTGCTGTTTTGTTTCAAGTTCCACATCAGTTGAAACTCTGATAACTGCACTAAAGTCTTTAAAGCATTTTCACAGAAAACAGATTAGCCCTCCATCCAACCTGCTCCCCTCAGCAAATAAATAAATAATGCACGACTGGATCTAGGCTACAATACCCCTGCAGGTCTGTTCATAGAATCGGACAAAAGCTGTTGCCTACAAAAAATTATGCATTTCTGAATGAATTAATCTCCAGGGTGCCACCCGCTCCGCCTTCTGCCTGACTTAAGACTAACACACCTAACTACCTCTCCGTGCCCCCCTGCAAGAAGACTCAGTGACTTCAAAAGAGCCTAAATCAGCAGTCTCCCTAAAATGTCCATTTTATTACAATTGTATTCTTTTCATTCTAATCTCTTTCTCTCTTACAAAGAACTCTAAATATCACTGAAATGAAAAGACAGGGATCTCCCCCCACTTACCTAAAACTTTCAATATTTTTAAATATATGGAAGAAGGGGTGATGTGATTAGCACAGAGATAAAAGCATTATAAAATCCACTTTGTTAAAAATATAATTTATTTAAAAAATCTTTTTGCTGAAAGCTTTTTTAGGAGAAATAAATTACACTGGCCATATATAAATAAAAAGGAAGAAAGCAAAGAAGAGCATGAACATATATTACTAGTGTAATTCTTCAAAAACAGTTGACACTTCAATCTAATCCAGAAAATGAAAAAACAGAACTTTATAGAGTTATAGGAAGTAACTAATTTAAACATACCATGGCACAAGGTCATCTAACAATGAAACCAAGAGGATGTTCCTTTTTATTCACTCTCCCTCACACCTGTAATCCTGGTGAATCTATCAAATATAGATTAATATCAATGTTTCAAACAGGCAGAAGTGATCTTCAAATCAGATAATTAATAATAGTAGTCTAAACGTTCCACAACAACTCCATCTTCCTTTTATAATATAAAATGAAAGGGCATTTTATGCAACTAAGCTATCACAGTGGAACATTGTTTCTTGTTGCATAATAAAGATATCTTTTTTAACTAATTAGTTCATTAATTTAAAATGTAGCTTCTGGTAACACTCATCGAGATAGTTCATCTTGCTTATAAGAGTGCTGGGGTGGAAAAAACAATTCTCAGGGAACATTCTCTATTGCTCATTCAAAACACTTACTCACAGAATCATTCCCCAAGCATTCAGGGATAAATGTATGAGGCACAGAAAATGCATTCAATTTGTTTTTTGAGAATAAAACTCCAAGGCCATTTCATAAGCAGAAATCATAGCCATGTCATGCAGATGCTGGGGTTAAGTTTATGATTCCAATTAGGACATGGACAGCTTTCAGTACTCTGGAAAAAAACACTTTGCTAATCTATATGTAAATACTTCAATAAAACCAGTGAACAGTGATCAAGTTCAGTATTAATATCACAAATTAAAGCTGACATCTGAAAGCTTACTATCTAAAAGAATGATCAGAGATAGTGACCAAACAATAATCAGTGGTTTAAGCAGTCTACCAGCACCATGGAAACAATCGTGGTGCTATATTTATGAAACCTCTGTGGTATATAAACCAAACTGTGTGCAATATTAAAATACAACTAAGTGGCCTACCAACACTGTGGTAGTAACAGGCATGGTTAGGAAGCCATCTGGGAATGGCTTTATGATGAATTTCATGGTAGAACTAGAAGGCACTAAGTTGTACAATTCCAAGTTAACAATTTAGGACACTAGCTGTGCTGGCGTCTCCTGTTAAACAATAATATACAGAACCAGCCTTAGGAGGGGGTAGCATGGGTGACTGCCCTGGGCACCCTAGTCAGGGAGGTGCTAGCAGCGTTGTGCAGTTCTGCAGGCAGAGGTGGGGCTGAGGTGGCATGCTGCAGCTCTGGTATTACTATTCAGGTGGCTAAGGGAAATGATTGTTAACACCTGTGAAGTAAAGACCAATGAGTCATTAATGGTCCATTAACTCCCTTAGCTGCCTGACTGGTGATACATACCAGAGTTGCACCACCTGGGGGAGAGGGCAGCTGCATGACGGCAGTAGCAGTAGCAAAAGTACAGCCAGAACTGAGCTGTTAGTTTTAATTTTCACCAATCATGACCCTTGTGAGCATGTTCAAGTGTGTGCAAAGGTGTGCAAGCATGTGCAAGAGTGTGCCAGGACACTCATTTTAATTTTCACTGGCCATGAAACTTGGAAGGAAACAAAATGTCACCATTGGTAATGCCATTTCTGATCCTGTTTTATGGCCCAATCTAACGTCCAAAATTCAAGATCTACTAGAAACCAAGGGTTCACCAAAAGTAAAGGACATGGATTTTCCTCTGGATGAGCAGAATCACCTTCTTCTATGATGTTTTTATACAGAAATATTGAAAACAGTGAATTTCTGAAGCAACGCTGGTGCTTTACTCAAAGTCCACTGACAAAGTTTTCTGTTTCTGCTGCAAGCTCTTTGACTTAAATCCAAAATCATCCGTAGCTTTTGAAGGGCCATGTGATTGGAAATGCATGTCTCAAATTCTCATGTGTCATGAAAAATCACCTACTCGTTTTAGTTCCTGCTTGAACGTAGGTTGAAGCAGAGCAAAAGATATAATTGGATAATTGCATCGACATGGAGTTTCAACGTGTGATTAAACAAAAGACGTAATACTGGAAGAACATTCTAGAGAGGCTCATGACAATAACACTTTGTCTTTCTAAAAATAACATGGTTTGTCAAGGCTCATTTGACAAGCTCTTTACGATGAACAAGAACTTCCTGGGTTTTCTGGAGTTACTAGGAAGTACAATAAAGTAACAAAGGAATTATTGTGATGCATACCTTCCAGGAAGTGGACCAGTTCACAGGGGAAGGACTACCTGATACTATACTTACTACTCTAAACGAATGTGACAAAAATACTGGGGACAGTTGGGGCCAGGGTTATGACAATGGTGCAAATACAAAAAGAAAAAACAAGGATATACATACAAAAATCCTCAATTAAAACAAAAGAACATTCCAGGTAGATGTCATCAGTGTTATAGCAAGGGGAGGGGGGAAAGTGACTGCCCTGGGTGCTGAAGTGAAGGGACGTCAACAGACACTGCTCAGCCAGGGTGGGGCATAGACAGAGATATAAGCGGCTCATTTTGGGGAGCATGAGGATAGGGGAAGGGTGGCTTCCACCACTGCATGCACTCCTAGGGAAGTATGGGGGAGCATGTGCTTCCCAGATCTGTGCCTGGAGTAAAAGTGGGCTGCTGCTGTGGGTGGGCTGCAGCTGACACTTTGCCCAGGTCACCAAACTTCCTTGCTATGGCACTGGATGTCATTCACTCCATCTTATGGTGGCAGATGCTGCAACATCTTCAATAGAGTCCAAGTCCCTCTTGGGTATTCTACAAAGAAGTTAGGTTTGGTTCTCTGCCTCTGTTAATTGTTGAAAGATTCTCACAGATCATGTCAATGTCACTCCTAAGCCAGTATGTGAAGTACACTGGGAGTGTAGTATTGAACGCATTGAAGTTCTTTGATACCAGACAGACCATGGAGCCCTCATTGCATTGACTGATTTGGAGCTAGCAGACTCTGATATCCATCATGGCTACGGACAGACATTAACCAGTTTGAAACTGGCTGAAACTGGTTTGAGATAAACCTGGTTAAATGTAGTATCAGACTTGACTGATTAGTCTCAACCTGGTTTATGCAATGTCTATCCCAGACCCCTTGCTGGCTTAAGATAAACCAGAAACCCCCAGCATCCTGGCATGTTCTCTGGGCTGGGCAGGGCTCTCTGCTCCACAGCAGGACTGGCCCCTCCCCTCTGCTCCCTGGTTGCAACTCATGAGAGACTTGCAGAGCATCTGCCTGACTTCTCCCTGCTAAGCATGGATTATTCTCCGCTTCCCTCTGCCTTACTCAGACACCTCAGCATTAGCTAGCAAATCACAAGCTAACTACAGTCCGTGTTGTAGAAGATGACCAAGGCAAACAAGCTTTTTGGAGCTAATCAACAAGTAGCTTAATGTCCTTCCTTGCAAAAGCTATTTAAGAACAGCTGTTTGCTCCCCCCACCCCATTCCCTGCTAAGCAGGAATTCCCCTCTCCCCTCTACCTTGAGGAAAGGTGCCTGTGTATTAACTAGCAGACCACATGCTGGCTATGGTCTGTGCTGAATCCTCAGGTAGAATCAACAGATAGCTGTTAATGCCTTTCTGTTGCATTCTTAATGGGGTGATAAACACTGAGTATGGGGGGATAAACACTGTTATCAATTCCCTGCTGGGCTAATCAGAGAGTCCTGCCAGGGTCTGGCCACGCCCCCTCCCAGCTCAGTACTGTACAAGGGAAGGGAGGGCTGCTTTAGCACCCCCTGGCTTCTATTCTGAGCCAGTGCAGACATGTGCCTGCGTGTTTGAGATGTCTGTGCAGTTACGAAGTATTTAACTTAGCCAGGTTACACTAACCTGCAAACATTGAATCAATTCAGGCTCAGGCTTTTTGAATATATGTCACTAGCCCATGAGGTGCTCACCCTGACATATCAACTCACTGAATTCACCTTTCTTATTTCCATGGTGCTGTGGTGCAATATCCTTTTTCAAGTCAATATGGTGAGCAGAATCATGCAAAGCAAGAAAAATTACAACACTGTTGCAGCCGAAAACTTGATAAATGCCTGCTGAGACTATATTGTAAACTACAGGCAAGCCAGGTACAAAGAAGTACTCACAACAGCTAAGGAAAAAGCTGAAAATCTAATGTGTAAACCAGTGCCACACCTTTGTTGTAAAAAGCATCAAGTCAGCTATGAATGTGAAGATGAAACGGTTAATCCAGAAGTCTAGTTCAAACTTGAATTTTTCAACTAGCTTCTAGACACAGTGAGAGTGGAAGAAGAGTTTGAGCAAATGAAATGCTGTGAACCTTTGGGGCTTCCTACATTACATGATACCACTCCCTGACAAAGAAACTTTGAAGAAACATTGTAAGGAACTTCATTGTGCGTTGACATATGGAGAGAGCTCTGATATTAATGGCATTAACCTCTGTAAAGAACTTGATTATCTCCAATGTCTACTTCCAAGGGACCGTAGTGTTCCTCAAGAAATTCTACAGTTTATTTACAACAATACAACATTTTCTATGCTTTGTTTTCTGGAGGCATATCACAGAATTACAAGGTATCATTTTTAAAGCTTGCTATTGAACCAAATTCTTTTCTACCTACCTATTTATATGGACTTAGGCATAATTTAAAATTATAACTCTATTCCACTCAATTGTATTCCACCCTAAAAAACAGTTAAGGCAAAAGGTGACTGGGTCCTTTCCCTCAAAACTGCTTTTTTTGTGACTTCTTATCATCTGAAATATAAATGAAAGTATTACAAAAAGAGATACATTAATGGGTCTTTAGGATATGACCAGGGTACAATGGAATCACACATGTACCAAAGGCCTCTGACAGATTGTAACAGGCTGGCCTTTGAGGGTAGGGTATCAGTGCTGGCCACCTACATGTTCAGGGCTAACCTCCAGCTTGCTCACCTGCCATGTCTTGATGGAAATCAATATGATTGCTGTTTCTAAGGTGGGAGGCTGTCCATTGCTCTCCCTCCTGATGTCAAGAGCCTTGGTACGCACTCCAACTTTTCCTTACACATGCTCCATGCCTTGCTGATGTTTCTAGGCCTAGCACCTTGTCTCCCTTCTGATGCATACAGTTGGCCTTCCATCCTTTAATGAGTACTCTATATTTTCACATCCAGTAATTCTACATTGTCACATCTGGCCTTTACATATCATCACATCCAGTATCCCAATTCCCAATTCAGTGATTCTCCCCCTCACTAGGGTCACTCATCTTTGTCGCCCTCAGCTGGGCTGCTTACATTCTGGCTACCTCACTGGGCCACTTCTACACACTCTGCCCCTCACTGGGCCTTCTGCTCCCTCACTAGGGCCACACTCATCCCCACTCTGGGCTTCTTCACTTGCTCAGGCCTGCTGGGCCATAAGGTCTTTCACCCAGTGGGTCTCAGGTGGCTGCCACCATGCCTGGCCCCTAACAGTGGAGGTGTCTCACCAGGTAGGCTCAGGTGGCTGTTGCTGTGCCTGGCCCCACTACACTGGGCTCAGGTGTTCCCTTCAGGACTTGCCTGGCCCAGGTCTCTTCACTTGTCAGTAACCCACCCATAGGCAGGGGCTGGGGTTTTCAGGTACTCCTCCTCACCTTTCACTGGAGAGGTAACTGGCCTGGCATTTCCTGGGGACTCCCCTGCACACGGAGTCCCACCAGGCCACCCTTCTGTCAGGGTGCAGTTTTGGTCATGCTCAGGACCAGGAGCCTTCAAACCATCCCTCTAGCTCCTGCCTGTACCTCCAGGAGCAGCTCAGCCCAGTGTTGAGTCCTTGGCTGCTCAGCTCAGACTGCTGCCTTTTTCTGAGGGCCAGGGTTAAAA
This sequence comes from Caiman crocodilus, assembly GCA_030014935.1. NCBI lineage: Eukaryota > Metazoa > Chordata > Crocodylia > Alligatoridae > Caiman > Caiman crocodilus. Next base: position 137,751,815 of record JAGPOW010003316.1, read on the forward strand.
TGAAGGCTGCTCTGCCCCCTCAGCCAATTCCAGGGTCCTCCTAGGGTCATGTGCTAGCCTTGATGAGACTATCATCCATCTGCTGGCTGTTCCACTGCCAACTCGAAACCTTAAAGTGTCAGGCAGTAGTGAGTGTGGCTGGAAGGACTAGAAGAGGAACAGAGGAAATACCATTGAGCACAGAGAGGAAGGGAGAGGGTGCCAGGAGGTTGGGGAGGAGGAGATTTTACCTGTTTTGGTGAATTTTTAAAGTCCTTAGCTAATGCTTCTACATCATGGTTCAAAGGTGAGTCTGACCCCACTACTACTCTCACCTTGGAGCCGTCCCTGGATACAGGGTACCTGTCACATAATAATCAACTACAGCTACTATAAAGTACATAGAAGGAAAAGTAAATAGCCAGGTGTGCTTGGTTTTACAATGCTAGAATCACTGGATCATTGCTAAACAGCTCAGCTTGAATTGCCTAGCCCTTAGGCTGCAGAGAGAGGCAGATCAAACACAATATTAGCAATGTTGGTACCATCCAGGCAACTGGGTATTGCAAAAAGATGAATGCCATAAAACGCCCATAAAGAAATAAATATGTTTGAAACAATATTCAGTTGGCATCCATTATTGTCTGTAATATAGTTCTGCCAACATGACATCAGCTGGGCACTTTTACTATATTATCCAAAATATTAAATATATTTCCCCCAAAAAGGAGGTCTAAAAATTAAGGTGGGTTTTATACACTAAAGCTACTTAACAAAAATCATCAAAATCATTGTAATAAAAACTGACCAACATTTAATCAAATTTATGTTAAAAACTTTTTCCCCACAATCTTATTCTTTTTTAGTGGGGTGTCTTATACACAGTTACATTTTATACACTGGAAAATAGTATATGTATTATTTATATCATGTTTGTAACCACAGAAGTATAGCTACAAATATGCTACAACCCAGATCCAGTTACACAATAATCAGCCCAAATCCATTACCACACACAAAGTCCTTTTTTCCATATTCTTTGAATATATTCACTTCTATCCCTGCTCCCCCAAATACTTACACAAGTTGTATACCTGGGAGCAAAGAAAACAGGTGCATCTCTGTCATATCATTCTACAGTTAGTTGCAGTACAAAATGAGTGTTTTGCACTTATTTTATTTACTTCCTTACAGGCTATTGGGATGCCAGCAATAGTTTCTAAAATGCTATTTGATTTTTTAGCATTACTGAGTTAATAAATTGATCTGGTTTTACAATATGTTCAAGTATGAGCACTTAGTTTCCTGACTCTTCTTTCTTTCCTATAATGAGAGCTTTTCAATGGAATCTTCAGTTCTCTTGAAATCACACAAAATCAATGGCATATAAATGGGAACAGTAAATGCAAAAGTAGCATCACATTTTCTTTGCACATCACTTTACATTGCCAGAATGTGGACATACAAGATAGGCTTTGTTTCCCTTGCTAACCTGGACCTAGCTAACCCATTGCTAACCCATTGCTAACCCTGTCTTTTAGAAGAAGCAAGAGCTCTGCTTGTCCAAGGAAATAAACACTGATTATGCATTTTTCCAATGCATCCCATGCTGATATTCGTGAACCTGCCTTCGTAGGTGACTGAAGCCTGTATAATGAATGAATAATAGCCTTTGCAACTGACACATTAACCTGCTCTTTGAGGTAGGCAAACTATGCACACATGAATACAACTGATAAACTCAGCACAATTTCAGAAAATCAGTTTTCCAGAGACAACTATTTTTTCATTCAGATTAGTTTTATCTACAGTAAAGAGCAATTCACAGACTTCCTCTACCCCAGCATGGCACTGGGGACAGTTGACTTTCCAATAATAAAGTGCTTAGCCACAGCCCTATTTAGTCTACAGTAGACATCTGGCAAATCATTACAGGAACTTGCTTCTCTATTGGTATAGCTTTCTTCATTTGAATATCCTGTATCTGAAATGACAGGGAAAGTTCTTCACAGTTCCATGAAAGGCTGTTTCTGTATTTGAAGTCCCATAGGCACTTTTCTTTCTCCTTGATCTATAAAGTGATATGGTTTCACTATCCTGTCCTGCACTAAAAATGCTCATGTGTCATGCAACAGATGTCTCCATTTTGAGACACACCATTATCTTCCATGAATCAGAAACTACTGTTGCTATTTTCTCCACCATCTTGCAATCCCTCCCTGGCCCCACCCCACATCTGTATCCTGTTCAACAGTACAGACCCAAATACGAACATTTCATCCACGTACACTGGATCCATGATTTGGCATTAGCTAGAACAGAGGGAGGAAAGAAGCACACAAATCAGGACATCTCAGGAAAGTGGGTTGTCCAGAAAAGAACAATTTCCCCCAGAAGCCCAGGAATAAAGGCAAGATTTTACCACAATACACTACAAATTGATTCATAAAGCCCCCTAGTTTTTAGAGATATTAACAATTCTACTATGCTGTAAGAAATCTAGTATTACACTTACATAACTGCAGTGCCAATGTAGATAAAATTACCCAGATACTTGTTAGATGTGGCTCTATAATGAACGTGTTGTAGGCCAGGGGTCAGCGACTCCTGGCACGTGTGCAGAGCATGGCACGCAAGGTGAATTTTCCTCAGCGCACCTCCGCCAGCCCAGGCTCTAAGCAGCTGGGAGCCGCGGAGCCCAAGCTGTTCCCAGCAGGTGGCTGGGAGGCAGCAAGCCCTGCTGCAAGCAGACTGGGCCCTGTGGGCCAGCTGCAGCCAGGAGGCTGCAAACAGCTGCTTGAGGCTCCGGCATGTCAGCACTCCAGCACCTTCCAAGGTAGACATTGTGGTTTTTTCAGCACTCTGGCTGAAAAGTGTTGCCTACCCCTGTTGTAGGCACTTGGTAGTAGTGACATCCTGAAGGACTGGGTGTTGTCCTCACACACGGGAAAGGAATCCCTATCCTGAAGAACTTATAATTCAAGAATTCAAGAAAGCTGGCAACAAAGAAGAATGTAGAAAAAGGAGAAAGGTTTGAAAAATATATATGAACTGTCTCTAATTGTCCTTGTACCTAGACATAGAAGGTACATCAGTCTGTATCTGGATAGCAGCAGGTCTTAAGAACATATTTGAAGGAGAGTACTAGGTTTATGACCTATTTTAGAGAAGGCAGAGAGATCATAGTATCATAGTGCCTAGGGTCAGAAGGGGCCTAGAGCGGGCCATCTAGTCTGACCCCCTGCCAATGGCAGGAACAAGTGCTGGGATCACAGGACCTCAGCCAAGTACCTATCCAATCTACTCTTAAAGATGCTCAAGGTAGGAACAAGAACAACTTCCACAGGAAGCCAGTTCCACATCCTAGCCACCCTAACTATGAAGTAGTGCCTCCTAATGTCCAACCTAAACCTGCTCTCCAGTAACTTGTGACCATTGGTCC
>JAGPOW010003316.1:137755335-137780122 GCA_030014935.1 Caiman crocodilus
GCCTCAGGCGTTACTACAAGGGGTTTGATTTCACTACGAGGGTTTGGCCTCTTAGGTGGTGTCATGAGTCACCGCCTACAATGCAATCTGCACACAGGTCTCACAAAGGAGTCAGCAAACAAGCATGTGCTCCATGGTCTCTACTTCACTGCACTTATATATATTCATGGCAGGCATCAATAACTTAATAGAGGTGGAGACAGGACATCATAAGAGTAAGTAAGTACAGTGACAAGAGTTTAAAAAGCCCAGAAAGACGAGCAAACAATATATGACTATAGTACCAGCATCCAGTGATTGAAATACAGTTTGAGCATGGGTGGCGCACATGCCACAAATGACATGGACAGCATTCGTGTGTGGTATACCAGATTGGGGAGGTATCAGGAAACACAGCAACTGGTAGAGGAGGGAACAGAAACCACAGCAATAGATCCAGAAGGGCATGAGCAACTGGTGCCTTTTGAGTTGGGAGGGCACATGCCCCCCTTGATACCAGTCAGCGACCGGAAGCAGTGCAGCCGTTTCTGCTGGCAGCCCTGCTCCCCGACCATCACTCGCATGGGGAGCACTGGTGCTCCCACCTGCCCCCTGCCCACCAACTAAACAGGAAGCGTGGCCTGGCAGAGAGTGCACTGGCGCTTTCAGGGGGTGCACGAGCAGCCCTGTGCACCCCCTACATATCGCCATGATGGAAGAGAGCCTTGGTTGGGAGCAGAAAGCACAGAAACAGATCAGGCAGGGAAGAGGACTGGAGTGGCATTTGAGGAAGTGGCGGGTCTTACTTTATGGCATGCCTGTCAAAAAATTTGGCTCCAAACTGGGGCCATAGCTAGCTATGGTATGGGCAGTAGTCTAGTCACAGCAGCATGGGGTAATTTCCCCAGCTTCTGCAATTGCATTATAAACATAACCTAATTATCAGGGAGTCAACAGAAGGTTGCAAAGGGGATCCCTGTGGCAGCCTATGCACAGCTTTTCTTGGTCTATTTGAGAAATGTGAAGAAAAGGAAACACAAACCAAGCCCAGCAGTCTTTTTCTCTTGGCCCACATGTGTGCAGAGAAGGGGCAATTCATCCATCCACCCTACCTGACATCTAAGAAAAGAGGCATTACCTCCCCATTTGGCTCTGAAGCATGTAGGAAAGAGGAAGGAGTCAATGAGCACAAGAAAAATCTAACATAAAGTACAAATTATTCAAAGTTATATCATATCTTATTTCAACTGACTTAAATCTTCCCTGACTGAAATTCTCACAAAAATAAAATACAGAGTATTTTATTGGTGTCATCCAGACGTGAAAATTGCGGCAGTTGACCACGTCAGGCAATAAGGATTCCAGTGATGTGTCATATAGGTGACCATTTGTCTCCATGAAAGCTATTTGACTTCAATATGCTATGACAGGATATCATATGGGTGTCTTAAACACTTTACATAATTGCCCAGGCTTGTGGAGATTCCAAGCCTTCATTTAAAATTCACTGTTTTATAATAGCACAAAGGGATTTTAAGTTGTCAAGTAGCTGGTGAAAAAAAAAATGAAATATTGTAATACAAAATGTCTCGGACAGTCCTTTCTGTCTGAATATTTTTCCCCTACAGAACAGTTTGTCTCATCAATCATTGTGTGGACTCTATCAGTTGTGATGGCTGCTCTTTTTCCTAGCCTTTCATCAAGCAGGCTCAGCTCATCCACCAGGACATCTTATATCCTCTCTTTTGATGTCATATGCAAAAGTTTCCCTATCACATGCTAGATGCTCTGACAAACATTGATAACCTTGGAAAGGTGACAATGTCAACAATGCTAAGGCTTTTATGTCGGAGGAACCTAACTAAATCAGATGCAATCAACTTACCCCTTAAAGCTTTCTTCAGCTTTCACTCAAAGGTGTGACATATTTGCTGTCTTCCCTCTAGTTCTCTATTTCTTTTGCTTTGTCAGGAAAGCAATACTGTAATATGTCACACAAAAAGGTGAAGAAAAGAGTGACAGAAGTCAAGAGAAAAAAATTCAGGTATGAGTGGAGCTTGAACCTTGCAGTATCATAAAAATAATGTAAAGCTTCAAGACTTGGAAGATATTGTTAACCAGGATTTGCTGGCTTAAGACAGAACTAATGTTTTTTCTTTTCTTCCAGAAGCAGAGGATGCTTCCTGAAGTTCAGTCAGATGCAGGTCTTCTGTTATTCATGTTATTAGCATATGTATTACTTTCTTAATTTGATTTTTTTCTTTTTGGTCTAATTATTTGTCCCCAGCCTCATTGTTTCTGACATTCAGCTGATTTTTTGAAATTGAAATAATATTTTCCCTTCTCAGCCTACAGAAATAAACCAATTTATATTATGTTCAGTGGGTGATGGACAATAGAAGAAAAATTAAATCAGAGACAGACATTTTGAATATTGTGCTAACCCTAGAGATCCCTGTGGTCAAACTGTGAGTGATTTCTGGTAGGATCAAGTCTGCGTCTCATAAAAGTCCTGTCCCCCATCTTCATAAAACTTGTTAGCTGAAACATAGCTTTGTTGTTCTACTGGATTGTAGCTGCTGTCACTGTTCCAAAGAGAAAAGTGATGGCACAGGTAGGGAAAAGATAAGTGGGCGAAAAACACAGCTCACAATAAGACTAGAACTCCTAGGTACTACAGCAATGCAAATAAATTAGAATGTCTATTACTGCTCCTTAGATACTCTGCGCTAAAGAAGCCCACTCTTCATCCCAACCCAGATTTATGGAGCTTCCAGGAATTCTGCTAACCCAGCTGATTTTAAAAGAGTATGGGAAAGAAACAAGTTGCAGGACAGGATTATTTTGCCTGGGGAAGTTCACTGTTTTCTACAGCAGTCTGGCAGGAGATGACTAATATAGTGAGACTTTTCTGGTTTTGGCTGTTTCTGTTTAAGTTAGGGAAGGGACTTCAAAATAGAAATGAAAGCAAATAGCTAATTATTGTTACCATGCAATCTGTGTTATGTTAGGAAGGTAACCTTTCTGATTTTTTAATTTGTTAACCTCAGAGTGGAATAGAATAGACACAATTTTACTTAATATCTCATATCTGTAAGCTTAATAGTCATTGTGTTTAGAATTGATGTGAATTCGAAAACATTGGCCATAAACCAAAACTGCTGGAGGAGTTTAACACGTGCATTTTCACTTGTGCTTCAAGGGTAGGAGAGGCACTTTAATTACAGCAACCCTGAAATCCAAGCTTCGGAATCAAACAAGCTTTAGTTAAAGCACCCATGCTGATAATTTGAAGTGCAGGGACTCTTTTACTTGAGACATGGAGGCTGGCTAGAGTGCGTTAATTAAAACGCTCCATAGGATTTGATTAATTGAGTCTGCTCCAATGCACTATAATTACAGCACATAGGAGCAGCCTCCCCACATATGTACTGGCACTCTAAGTGATTAACTTGTGTCTTAATTACAAAAATCAAAATGTTCAGACTGTACCCACCCTTTGAGCATTCATGGCAACCCATTTATCCAGTCTGTTATATTAGTACACATCACTATAATATCTGAGCATATGTGACAAACAAGCCTCAGAGTATATTTTCCAGATATTGATGGATTGCAAATTAGCTACAATTCAAGGGATGTAGTCCTTTAAAAGGAAGTGTAAAATAAACATTAATGTGGGGATTTATCTGGTAAAATTTCTGAAGATGAACATACTAGCATTCATAGGAATTAAATGGCAATGGCATGCTTATCCCTTTACAAGATAGTAAAGACAATAGGTCCCTGCCCTGAAGACCTTTCCGTCTATGGGTGGGATTTGCAGAAGCAAACAAATGAGTTAAGAAATCTAAATCCATTAACTTTTAATACATCTGTTCCCTTAACTCACTTGGTTGCATTTGAAACTCCCAGCCTTAAACTGACAGCACAAATAAGACATATTGAAACACAGAGGGTATGTAGATGACACCCACACACAGTTCTTACTGTTAAATGTTTTCAGTTCAAGTCAAATCTTTTTTGTCACCAGAGGATGCCAAAGCCTATGGGATCAAAAACAGAGATGCTCCAGAGAACAATGGAGTCTCCAGATAACAAATGAAGAGAGAAAAACAACGTTAGGATTATGTTGATAATAGATTTCAACCAGATGTTCACTGACTTTCGCTGCCTTTTGAAAGCAGTGAAGCCTGCCTAAGTGAGACACTTTCAATAGTACCACTGTACCACTGGGACTGTAGATAAAATTGGTAATTGCAAAAATGTCTTGTACTTGATTTTTGCTAAGAATGACAAATGTAATTGTTTGTGTTCTTATTTCTGACCTGCAGCTCTGCATTTTGTTAGATTTGATATTTCTACCTGAGGTTTGTTTGGATGCTCTGAGGGTGGGCTCAATGGATTTTTCCAGATCAAAAATGTATGGTAAATTTTTTACTTTGAGATACACACTGCTAGATTTTAGAGACACTAGGATGATGGAAGCTTTTCTTCTGCCACCCTTCTGGATGCAAGGTGCTGAGTTTTAGATTCAAAAGATAGTGTGGATTTTTAAGGGCTTGCAGGTTTGTAAGAGACTGGAGTGTGCAATTTGAAGAGCCACGTGCGTGGGGCACTGCAGAGATGGTGGAACACCAAGAATAGATTATACTTTCTTTGTTTCTAGGCCTAGCATGGGGTGAGGTGGCAACTCATGAATTCCTATCTTCCCTTCTTTTTGCAGGTGAATTGCTCTTTAGATGGTAGTATAATTACCAAAAATCTGGGCTTTCCAGGAAGTGTCTTCCTAAAGCAGAAAAGTCATTTATACACAGATGTCAGAAAATTTTTCTGCTGGATCTTTTCTTATGACTCCTTTTATTGGTACAGGTCCTACAACCTACCGTGAAAAAGGACAAGTAAAAGGCTGTGGGACATCACATGCACCCACCTGGACCTGATGCTGCAGCAGCTTGTTGTGGCATGGAACCTCATGCTCATGAGCCACCTGTTGGCTGTCCCACACGCCCACTACATTCACCATAGCCTGTGCTTGCCAAGTGTCCTGGACTGGGCCATTGATTTTCATGTGGCTGACAAGAATGAGGCCATCCAGCATGCTATGGATGTTGGGGTACTCTGGCAAAACCTCCAGACTACTGGGCCTGCACCACCAGCAACAACTGGTGGGAGCAGGTCATCCTAGACACCTGGGATAACAAACAATGATTCCAAACCTTCTGCATGCAACAGCCTAGCTTCATGGATGTTGTCACATAGATGATTCCCCCCCACACCACCACCACATTGTATGGCAGGATGTCTGCATGTAGCCATCCCTCACTCCAAAGTAGTAAGGAGCCATCACCATCATGAAGCTGGCCACCCCATCAGTTACCGCTTCCTCACCAACCAGTTCAACATGGGCAAGATCACAGCCAGAAAGGCCTGTGAATACATCTGGGATGTATTCCTGGTCATCCAGAATGTCCTGGCCAAATGCTTCATTCATCTTGTCAACCTTCAGGTGGTGGTTGGCAGCTTCCACCACATGGGCTTCCCCAACTACATGGAGGCAGTGGACAGCATTCCCCATCTTCTGCCTGGCCCAAGCTACACAGACATACACCAACTGCAAGAAGTATTTCCCTGTTTTCCTGAAGAGCTGTGTTAACCACTAGGGCCATTTCACCCACATCTTCACTGGCTGGACAGCACATATAATGTTCATGTCCTTCATCAATTCCTGTTCCCTTGGTTGATGAAAAGCAGGCACTACACCCCTGGGGTCCCCAGTTTCTTAACTGGAAACATCACTGTGTTCCCGTTTCCCCTCTCCCCCGCATCAGGGACCTGGCCTAACCACGTCATCCTGTCCTGACTGATGAAGCAGGTACAGTTGGAGCCACCAGAAGGAGCACTTCAGCTATTGCATGAGCAGGTACTTCATGATGATGGAGTATGCCTTTGGCCATCTCATGCTGGTAGTCTCTGGTAGCACACACCTCAGGGTGGATGAGGCTCATCTGATATGGATCATTATCGCTGCATGTATCCCCTACAGCATCTGTGAGGATAGAGGGGAGGTCTTCCATGAAGCTTGAGCTGAGGATACACAGCACGTGGACCAGGTCTAGCAGCACAATCACACATGGTGAAGGAATGGAGGAGAGGATGAGCCCCCTGCTGATGTTGGGGGCCCCAGCCTTGCAAAGCAGCAGGCTGTCTGGATGCCCTGGCCAACTCACTCCTCACCCTCATGGATCAGTAGCTCATCCCACAAGAGTAGAGTGAGAGAGCTTCAAATGCCTGTATAGCAGGTTTGAGCCAGGGAAGCTGTGATCCCCCCTTGGCAGCTGTATAGTTCCTGCCTGGCTCTGTCTCTAAGGCTGCCTTCGATTGCTCACCCGCCACACCTTGTTGTTATTGAGGTTAAATAAGGGAGGCTGTCCATGGGCCTTAGAGAGAGACTCAGGCCAATCCACTCCTCAACGGGTTCTTCCCAGACCCCACTTGTCACAATCCCACCTCTGTACTAAATAGGCCCTCTCAGCCTGGCAATGCCCCTGCAGGGGGGCTATAGTCTTAAGGGCAAATTATGAAGCTCCATTCCTCCCCTACACCACAACCCAAGCCTTGCAGGTGTTATCACTTCAGCTGCTTCCTTCTTTTAGTCCCTCTTGGGACTCTCAGACCCTACCCTCTATTTTTGGGTCCTCAGACCCCTATCCCCTTATGCAGTCCCTCTCTGGGCTAGGGAACACTAGCTCAGTATTCAGACCAGGAGCAAACACTCCCCACCCCCGCTCCTGTGTGCCACTCCCCCCCTTCCCCCCAGTCTGAGTTCACCAGCTGTGCCTGCAAGGGGCCTTAAGTCTCCTGCCCTGGGCTCCTTGGGCCCTGCATCCTGGGCAGCACTGCCCACAACCCAGGCTGCCCAAAAACTTTTCCTTTTTCCCTCTACCATCCCAAACACCTCCCGCAAGGGCACATACCAGTGTGAAGAGGAATGTGGCATAAGAAATGTGCCTGCAATGTGCAGGGCCAGTCCAACCTGGCTTTGACATTTGTGGGTTCCATGTCCGGTAACACCCTTCATCAGGCAGCCCCTCCCCTCATCCCTCCTGCCACGACTTTGATGTTACGGGTGATTCGAAGGAGGGGTTCAGTGCAGCTTTTCTACCAGAGGGGTTTCCCCAACATGGGTGTACTCACAGTTGAGGCTTCCGTTGTTCCACAGGGCTCCGCCACCCCTACACCCCAGCCACTTGCCAACCGATCACTTGCTGGTGAGATGGTAACTTGCCACTATTCGCAGGCCTGCTGGCCGATAGGTGTTCCTGACTGTATGGACCTAGGCTAATGGTCGCCTTAAGTCAGCCTTCCTTAGGATCCTACTGATCTCACCGCTAGCTTGGGTCATCTCCCTTTTCCTCCCCTGATCATAGAAATAATATTCCTCTGGGATGGGGAGGCTTCCCAGATCAACATTTTGGCCCCGGCACTCCCTGGGGACCACTCCTTCTGTTCCTGCTGAGGTTTCTGGTTCTTGCTTCAGCTGTTGAGCTGAAGCAGAGCTGCCTGTCTGAGGCTTCCACTCCAGGGGAGCTGCAGCACCACCGGAGTGCTGTCTGTCTCCTCTCTCCTTCCCTGGCTCCCCCCTGCTGCGGGGTTTGCTGGGGTTTTTAAACTTTCCCACAGCAGCCACTGCAGCTGCCGCAATTGGCTCAGCTGTTCCCTTTGCCAGGAACAGCTGTTTAAACAGCCGGTGTAATGCCAGCTCACGCAGCTGTAATGGCGGCTGCGGCTGCTGCCACGGTCCCAGCTCTGGCACCGCCGTCCCTCCTGAGGGTAAGTAGCCTGGCTCGGGATTTTTTTTGAGAGGTTGTTGCTGCCCCCCAAGCTTCTCTGTCCCCTGTCTGTGCCTGTGACAGCGGCATGCCGCCGTCACACTGGCCCCATAGTGCACAGCTCCCCACACTCCTACGCCTTTTCTCCCAGCAAGAGGCCCTGGCCCAGTGAGGCCCTTACCAGGGAGTTTGAAATAGATTCAAAGAGCTACTTCTATATGTCTGCATTAATATGAAAAAAAGGTTTCCTATAGGTGTCAAATTTTTGCTAGATATCCCAAATCCCCCATCCCTTTAAATTAGCCATTATTAAATACAGGCAATCTAACTCTTTCGAAAGGTTATGCAAATAATACCTACAGAATTAACATGAAGCTTCTATCCATAAGAATATGGAGTTATTTTAAAAAGATTCAAATCTTTCTAATTAAGAAGAGCAAATATATTAATAAGAACAAAGGGATACTATTCTAATCTCCCCGTTATGCAAATTAGTCTGCATTTTTTGTCATTTACTTTGGAATCAGAAGAACAATGGAATGTCTTTAAGCATGCATGACAATCTCTCTCATTTGCCTGCTTGACAGTGCATCTTGATATTTATTTTTGCACAGAAAACTCTTACAGTATGAAGACTAAATACGCAGCAGTTCGTAAAATATAGTCAATTATTGAAAACTAGGAAATCTATAGCTATTATTTCACAAATAACCTTGAAACAGGCCTCAGACCTCTTCTCACTATGTGGTTAGGATTCCTTTGTTAGGTACATAATCTTAAAAAGGAGTGAGGGAACAATTTTGTCTAAGATGAAGTTTAACGATATTTGACATCCTTTTATTTTACCTGTGTTTTGCTTCTCCAAATCTATTCTCCACATGATGGGGCAAGTCAACTTTCAAATATATTTGGACCATAGGTCATTAATAGATACAATAAAACAAAGTCTTCATTTAGGTGAAGCTAAAAATATATTTTGTACACAACCAATCTAATATGGAAGAATCACGTGAAAATAATAGGGTCCAATAATCATGTTGATAAACTAAATGCAACATGCACTGCTGTTGTGACTAGGTTCTTTTGATTTTTTAACCCAGGGCACAATGCAGTGGCATGTAGAGATACCTAAGGTAATTCAATGCTCTGCTTCTGCTGACTTTCTCTACTGAAAAGCAGTGCCAAAATGGTTATACTGTTTCCAGTTACAAAGCTACCTCACTGAAAAAGGGAGTTAGAATAATGAGCAAGTAGCAGTCAGGTCTCGACTGGGAAGTTAAAAGGATATATCTGCATAACAAAATGAAAGTATGATAGTAGCACAGCTAAATATGTATTTTCAAGTTGCACATGTAATTGCCTTAAATTGGGCTTTAAATATTTAATCTATGAATAGTGGAAATATGTAACCATCTCATATGATGATGAACAGATCTGATGCACAGTACTGAAAGCTGAGCTACTCTGGTAGTTTATTCTTTTCTCCATAGACTCTCTGAAGAATAAACAGGGATTATTTAGCTAAAATAAATCAGAATTTCCACTATATTCATCAAAACTCTGAGGCATAACCATCTTTTTCAGAAATGTACATAGCTTGCCATATTCATCAGACCTCAGCTAATTAGCTCCCAGACCTTGGAAAAACTATTGGGATTTCTTCAGTGTTTTCTTCTAAGTTCCTTGAAGCAGATATATTTGGTTTCTGCATTTACCAGTTCCAGATTATATGCAGTTACTGAAGACCTTCTAGCCTTCTGGGAACAGAAACTTTTCTCTTAACTAAGCTGGAGGCAGGACAAAGATAGGCACAGAAAATTTTACATTCCATGATCCAAAATGATGTTTACAAAGGCTGTAGAAAGCCTGGTAGATAAGTCAACAAGATTTTGATGCAAGACAGATCAACAAAAATTTGTAACCAATTATGAGGCAAGGGATTAGCAAATAGATAGATACACAAGACCTCAGTCAGCACTTGACGAAAAATATATTTCAATTTTCTATATCAAGCTATTTTTCAGAGACAATTTTTGTAAATATATGAAAAGCCTCTTTATTCAAAAAATACAAACTATTTTTTCAAAAGTACTCAAAGCAATTTTTACTGATTGACCTTTCCTAATGCTTAAAATTCTCATCAGGTATACAAGCACATTTATTGTACCACAGAAAAAACAATAACTACTAGAATTCACTTTCCATGACTACTCTACTTCTACTCTCTCTTATGAAACTGCCAGAGGGCTCAACTGAAGTCACTTAGGATAATGTCTTTAAGATAAGCACAATAGTATGTGGATTAATCTCCTAATTGTTACATAAAAGCTAATAAAAATCTTAGCAAAGAGCAACTTGAACTATATAACAAAGAGAATTGTAGGAGTGAAAGTACATATGTCCATTATTATACCCTCAAGCCATTCAATTCACACCCTTGAATTATCAAGGTTTAATAATAATAATAGTTTAATAATAATAGTTTAATAATAACAATAATAGTTTAATAATAGTGATTTTTAGAATCTCTGCAGCTATCATATGGTACTTCAAGAGACTGTAGACCACATGTACTGAATACAATAGAACAATTCCCCTTAATATTTTGGTTAGTGCTGTTAACAGTCTTGCAAATAACAAACCCAGTAGTGGGAATTAAGGCCAACTAACGCAGCACTTATAAGTTGTTAATAGTTTTTAAATTAACAAACACAATTCTGATCAGGGCAACTCTACCAAAGACGCACATTGCACTTTACTGAATGGCAATTTCCTCTTTCTGAGGTTTGCATATATTATTTTTTTCTGGTTGCTCAACCAAATAAATTAAAACCTTTATTCTTCTTTTTATAACTACTCACATTAAAAATAGCAATGATAAGCATTTACCAAGCTGAAAGCACTTGCATAGATACTAGTTAATTAGTCCCCACAATCACCATTATAAGATGCACATTATTGTGCCTATTTTATTTAGTGATTTGTAGAACTTGTTTGACAGTGACACTGTAGATCAATAACAGAACTAGAACCCAGGACTAATTTTTCCTTCCACTTACACCAATGTATATCAAGAGCAACTGGACCCAAATCAGAAAAGTGACAGGTACCATATCTGCTAGCTCCCAGTCACATGAGGTGACCATGCCACACAATTACGATGGAAAAAAAACTAGCCCAGGTAGGTGCAAGAGTGTTTCCATTCCTCACATGCTTCTCCCAAAGTATCATCTATTTCCCCTCAAGCTTCCTGATATAAGATGACCAGCCTTATATCTTTCTTGATGGTTCATTAAGATCCATTCTTTCTGGCCAGACAGATTACGAGTACCAAAAGACATTACACTTAGAAATTCAGGAAGTTAGACCAGGTGAAAAATGGCTGCCCAATCTGACTCAGTGATTCTCCACTTAAATTCTCCTCTTTGCAAATTAATTACAGAACAGATTCGGCCAGGTACAGATCATGAGCAACTGATGCCTCCTGAATCTGGGGGCCACCCGCAGAAGCCACTGATGACAGCGGCCCTGTCACAGGGGGCACCAGCCCTACTAGCAGCATCAGTTTCAGCCTCCAGGGCGGCATGTGTACCCCTGTGCACCCCCTACCAGTCGCCTATGGTACAGATATTCTCCAGATCTGATCTACAGTCATGCAGCCTAGCTTAAGTGGTATGATTGTAGATGGGGTACAGGCTTTACAGATGCTTGCTGGTGGCAGGAGTCTGAGCTAAGTAAACTGGAGTGGGGGGCAGGAGAGACAGATGGAATTAGGGTGGAGGAGAACAGGTCCATGGGGCAGGGGTTTGCGTAAGTGGGGGCTAGCAGGTCCATAGTGGGGCAGTTTGATGGGATTGCAATAGCTAATGGGTCTGTGCAACATGCAGTTTGGTGAGATTGGAAAGGCTAGTGGGTCCGCAGCAGACACAGTTTGGTAGAATCAGGGAGGATAATGGTCTGTGGAGGTTTGGTGGGATCAGTGGGGCTAGTGGGTCTACAGAAGGGTTTCTTGGTCCATGGGAGGGGTTGTCTATCTGGGCGTGGAGAATTCATGCTAAAAACAGTTTGGTTGCGTGGGGGGTAGGGAAGCACGGCTGAGCAAACAGCTGGCTTTTCCCGTTCCCAGGGCTGTGCTCTGAACGTGTATGTATGTTCAGTAGTTCAGTCTAACTCAGCCAATCTAACTTTAGTGCACCTCTCAGCCATATTTTGCCCATTCTAATCTTTGGGAAATGTCTATACAGTTTGACACTTAGGCTACTAACAGGCAGGAAAAAACAAAACAGAACCGCACTTTACCAGAAGCAGCAGCGCACTTGTTCAACCAAGCTCTGCAGCATCTGTATAGATCAGGCGCTTCAGCCAGGCTTTTAAGTGCTTTTATCTAAAAGCTGCTTTAATAAAAGCACCAAAAAAGCCCTGCTAAAGCGCCCAGTTTATACAGACATTGGGCAAGCTGGGCCCAACTAACATCATGCCTCTTCTGGGCATTCAGAGGTACAGCATTCAAATTAAAGTTCCATGTCAGGGGTGGGGAGTTATGTCTGTAAGCAGCCTTAATCAACTTAAGTAGGGGGTCTAAGTGTAAGGTCGACATGTGGGTTAACTAAACTAGATCAGACAGCCATTTTTTATCTGATGTAACTGCCCAAACTCCTAAGCGCAACATCTGTACATACCCCAAGTCAGTGCATTTTCCTCCCATCAGTTGAGAGAATTGGAATAAAGTGAGTTTCCACCCCATTTCCAGGAGTCCCAGATTCAACTAGACTCTGAGATGGAAGGACAATCCTAATCCACCTGGATGTAGGAAAAACAGCTGACTTTTTTTACCTCTGTATATGTTAGACTCCAACCATGTACCGTTTGCTAAATCAAACAGATTTTATCCTAATGAATAAGATCTGGGCAGTAAGCGGCAGCCCTGTGATGTTCTCCTAGTAAATCACATAAAAGATGTCTGTAGCTATAATGAACAGCCATTGGATACGTTTGGCTTTTCATTAATGTTTCCCAAGTGGCTCAACATTTAAAATCCCTATGTTTTCTACTTGAAATCTCTCACTGATGTTCCCCAATTATCATTCTATCATAATTAGGAAACTGCTGTAATTAATTTGATTCCACAAATACAAAAATATTGCATAATGCAATTCACAGAATCAAGATTCCACAACAGATGACTGTTCTTATTACCTGTGGAAATATAAATGCCCAAAGAATGTAAAATACTCATCAGAGTAGCAGAGAATGTAAAAGAACTTCTATTTAAGACTCTAAAACTTATTAATTAAACAATAGAATTGGGGAAGCTGAAATTTACAAGGAACAATTAGAATTTTTGACAGAAAGTCTTAAAGCATATTTCATGAGTAAGGTGTTCACGGTTCCCCATATGAATATAAAAATATAAAAAAATTCTGATATTAAAATCCTGTCTGCACAGTGCATATGTCATTCTTTTTGCTTTAATATAGCTTTTCAATGATCAATTTCCAATTATTATTAGGCTGAAAAGCAGCTCAATAGACAAAATGGAGACAAATGCTTCATTGCTATACAGCCCACATCAAGCACTTCATCATGTTCTTTCTTCTTTCAAAAGAGGAAATTAAACCTCTGCTTATAACATGTAGTGGTCCTTGGAAAAACAAAATGATTAGACTGAGTAGCACATGATCAGAAAAAGTGTATTTTGAGTATCTGAGCAGTTACTAAGCTGTTGGACTTTGAGATATTAAAACAACAAATTTAAGATACAAATTCAGGAACAAGAAGAGTTGTATAGTGTATAGGCAAGCGCTCCATATGATCCCATTTATTTCCTTCATCACAGTGGGGCCAAGTACATTATAATTCAAATTGAGGGTCATAATGAAGACAGGGTAAGAGAAGGTAAAGGAGGAGGACCCTTTCCTAGAGGGCAGATTGCAAAAGGGAACAAACCACATGACAAAAACAAACAGTGAAAATGTTAAGCCATGTGTCAAATTTCATTTTGGTCATTTGTTTGTATGTCCTTCTCTAATTCTATATTTTGTCTATTTATATTAAGCTCTCTAGGTTAGGATTTGTCTTTGTTCTATATCTGAAAGTTATCCAACACACTTTTTCAATACCTGGATAAATAAGAAAAACAAATGTACATTTGGAGTGCATACTAAGAACAGTCAATATATTGCTAAAATATTAACATTGAGCTCCCTGACATTGTCCTCTTCTAAATATTTATAAATTATATTGCAGTAACATGTAGGGGCCCTAGTCATAGACTGGCATACCTTTGAACTCCATTCTGTAGAAAGATAGAATAAAAAGAATATTTCTGCCCCCAAATCTTACACAGTAAGCATAAGGAGGAAGACATGAGAGAGAGTGCAAGGAACCAAAGAGACAGTGTTGGTCAAGATGGAAGGCTGTGTTCTCAGCACACCAGCTCCTTAACCACTCCAGCAATTTTTGTAGGCCTCATAATAAAAGAGTTTTAAGGATGGATTACAAGAAAAGCCTTCCATATATGACAAGAGGATGGAAGAAAATCTTAAAATACTTGCTTGAAATTCAAGTTCATGATGAGGGTTGATGTAAATAGGAAAGTGCAAAGAAGAATCAAGTTTTCAGCACTATCCGATAGATTATAGATAGTGTAGGACTATGCTGTATATCTAAAAAACTGAAGACAAATACAAATTTTCTCTGAAAGACAATAGATTAGTTATATACTATTCCCCTCCATTCACACTTACCTTCTCAAGCTCAGTAATAGTGGATGGTATTTTAAGAATGGTTAGTAACTGTGTTCTGACTCTAACATCAAGACATGGGACTTTCTCTATAGCAGAATTTAAAAAGACACAAAAGCTGATACTAGCTGTAGCCAGAGCTCAGCAAAATCAGGACTCAAGAACAAAATGTGGCTAGATGCAACTTGTAAACAAGGTCTTTCTTATTTTGGGTAACTTCTTATTTATTATTTTATCATCATCCCACCTGTAAAACCTAATAACAGACCAGGCCTCTGTTGTGTCAGGAACAAAATGAATACAGAACAAAAAAGCATTCCTCGTGCCAAAGAATAAATGTAAGATAAAATATAATGAACAGATACAAAAAGATGGACGGGGGCTACAAGGCAACAATGAAGCAATGTCATTTGTTTTAGTATTCATTTGTTTTTTCACTGTGTGTTCATCTAACTGAATTCACTGTTGATTCACAAGTCAGGATTAACTATTTGAATCTCACATCAAAACTTTACAATACATTAGACTTCCCACTTTCTCATAAAGGCTTCCCTTACCTAACAACTGTTCTTCACAGCAGTAGAGATGAGATAGGTGAGAGTTTTATGGCCTTTTCTGACACACTCTAGCAATAGAGTGGCTGGTATATTGGTAGGCTTCTCTGGAGATGAGTTGGATCATAGTCATTCTATTTTGAACTGAATTGTGTGCAAGAAAAGTATCCATCGTCAACTTTATGGAGCAGGTAGGACTGGAATTCCCTTTTGTGGTGAGGCATAAGGGTAATGAACTTAGAGCACTTGCACAGGTAACTTTTTGTTCAATCCGACTCCTGAAAGTGCTCTACAGCTGTGCTGTGACACACATGTGCAAAAAATTAACCCTCCTCAAATTAGGTATTAGATAAAGATGCTCTGCTTTAGTGTGCCTTAGGGAATTTGTGTTCTTTAAGGTTAATTGTTTGCATATTGCAGGCTGCACTGATACAACCCAGCCCTGAGGCTGTCAGTGCAAGGCAGAGAAAGTAAGGGAGGGAGAAGCAGGGAGCTGCTGGCTAGGGTTTGCTGCCTGGCTGGAGGTGGAGGAGGGGGCTGGAATACAGCCCACCCCCCCCATTGCAGGCTCCTCTCCTCCTCCTCCCCATGACATGACCCAACTGGGGTATAGGAAGAGCTGGGCTGGGCCCACAAGGTGAAGGGGCTCCACACTCCAGGTCAAGTCATGCCAAGCAGAGAAGGAAAGGAGAAGCATGAGCTGCCAGCTTGCCCAGTCTGAGCTGGAAGTGGGGTGGAATAGAGCCCCCTTGCCTCACGGGCCTGGTCCAGCTCCCCCACAATAACCCAACTGGGGTAACTAGAGGAGTGTCACAAGTTGTGGGGAGCTGGACCAGGCAGCAAACCCTAACTGGCTGCTCCGGGTGTGGGACTGGGCTATGGAAAGGGCTGGTTCAATTGCCTCTTTAGAGGCTTCCGGAGCACCCCTGCCTGCTGGCCAGGACCAGTGCAGGCAGGCTCCACCCTCCCCACCCCTCATCTCCCACAGGCTCCAGCCCCCAGGGCCTGACCCAATAGGTGAACATCTTTTGGGTTGCAGGAGGGGGCTCAAACTTATACAAAGTGCCATGAATTAAAGCACAGCTAAGGTACATCTGTCAGCACCCTCAATGTCCTACAGTAAGGCAGCAATTTGCCACACTATTTCAGGAGCTATGAGCACAGCCAGCTGGTAGTACCGAGCGCTGAGAGGGTACTAAATGGCGAGATGATGTGACACTACCCTAAGATATCCTACCAGTCTTTTCTTGCGCTAGCTTTGTGACTGAGTACAGCTGCATCTACTCCAAACTTCTTAGGCAGTCTGAACATTTTAATGAGTTGAAACATCCTTAGAGTGTTCCAAAAAACCCCACCTTTTTGCTCTCCACATGAGCAATCCATGTTGATCAGAATAACAACATTGTGTTTCCTGATATTGCTTAAAAACATTCCACATTTTCTTCCTGAACTAAAGCAGACCAAGTTACAAATTATGAACGGTCCTTGCTCTGCCTAACAAATATAGCATCAATCAGAACAGAGAGCAGAATGAACAGACCAACTGCTGTGAGAGGCAGAAAGTTTTTCCTCCCCCATTGACTTTACTAGGATTGCAAATTAGTGTGATATCGGATTCATTCTGTTGAAACCAGTCAATTTGTAGGATCAAAATAGAACTTGCCTACACAACATTCTATTTACAATTGCAAATGAAGGATTAGATTGATAAATCATTCTACTCTCTGCCAACTTCAAACAAATAAGTTACCTAAGAGGCAAAATTAATTCCTCTGCAGTGACAGCACAAGGTCAACTGGGCTATAGAGGCATTGCACTAACCCTGCACCAAGGAATGAGGACAGAGCCCCCCCCTGTGTAAGGTAGACAGCATTTCTGAACAAATCCTGGATAGAATGAACTGAGGGCAGAGAGAAGAAGGAATTTCTGGACCAATGAGTTCATAGTGACCCCAAAATCCAGCATGTATATGCAAAAGTCCATTATCTTAGCATTGTACCTAGTAAAATAGCTATGGAGGAGATTCAAGAATTGCTTTGACACTATCCAGCTAAACTCAAATCAGAAAAGTGACAGGTCTCCCAAATACCAGTCACATGGGCTGATCATGCCATGCAAGTATGCAATTAAAGTCCACTTTAATTAGACTGTATATGGAGAAAGGGTGAATATTATTCCTATCTTCATGCATTTTTGTAGTTTTATATAGGCATTTTAAATGAGTAGTTTGGGCCACTGAATCACTCCTTTTTACCCAGATCTACTTGTTTTTAAGGTCTGACTGAAAAAGTGTGAAGAACTATCAAATCTTCACTGCATGAAGAAGAAAAACAAACTAAATAAGAAGTAAAAGAAGAAAAGTTTTTCCTCAGCTAGTGCCAAATATTAAATTAGCTTCTGCTCATTTGAAGACCACTTTGTATTAACTTTTCTTCTGACATTACAAGAAACAAAACATGCCTCAGGCTACATCCTTTAAAGCATATTTCTGAGATGCCTTGTCTATAATTGTTAGTTGTCACAAGGCTGGTTGGTTCTTGGGTTGCATTTTGCAGAGGGAGAAATCTGAACAAACATATCATTTTAAAAACCATGATGAGATAGTATACTAAAATTTCATTCATGCTTACATTTGTGTGTGATGATCCTTTCTCTGTATGCATGAGATATGTACATAATGCTATGTTTAAATGGAAAAATATCTGTTTGAAAGAGAAAATTGCATTATAGTTTTGAAGTATCAGCAGTCTGATATTTATTTGCCTAAAAAAGAAATCTATGTAATGCCCTTAATTTCTCCTCACTCAGAAATAACAACATACAGTAGTACAATTAAAGGTAACAAATCATTTACCTGTGCTTGGAGCATTGGGGTGGAAAAGCTTTGAGATACAAGGGCATTGGTAGTGATGTGCAAGTCACGTTCTAGTCCCGATACTGCTTTTAGTTCTTATATCCTTTGGCAAGTCAATGAGACTCTGTCCACAGCTCCTAAACTTCTAACCACAATTTTTTGTCATCACATAATGAGATCTGGTAGCCAAAAAACCTAAGTTGCTACTTGGTAGTTTGTTCGCAACTGATTTTTTGGCAGAGTAGAAGGGTAGAAATTGGAGAAGAGGAATGGTTGTTTGTTTGTAGTTAAGGTTCTTTGGGTAGATGTGATATCTTTTATGAGACCAACTAAATAGTTGGAACAAAAGTTCTTTGCAAGCTTTCGAGCACAAACACCCTTCTTCAAGCACTGTGAGACTGCTGCTGTTATGAGTTCTCCAAGGTAGAAATGAAACTAAAGTAAAAAAGAAGTCTGTGAAGATGCAAATGAGTGCAAGTTTGGAAGACAAAGGGTAGAGATAGGGGGGAGAGGTGGAAGGGAGAAAAAAGTATGAAGGAATGCCAGTGGCCAGCTAAAGGCAGGTTACTCTGTGTGTTAGATGTCAGGCCGGTTGTAGTGTGTCATAAATCCAGTGTCTATATTGAGTCCATGATTTCTGTATCCAGTAGATTTATGAAGTGACGTTGTTTGTAGTTTGTATTTTGTTCAGAACATGGAACAGGGCTGCCAACCAGACTTGTGTAATCAGTTTTATCTCAGAGTTGAGAGAGGGTTAAGTAAAGGCAAACATAAGTGTGATAGCAAAAAAGCTGCTGTGTGGATACAAGATGGATTATGCTACTTGTATCTAATTAAGATAATGGTATTTCTATCCAATTTCAGAACTTCAATTAAAGATTTCAATATGAACAGGGTCTTAACCTCTCAGTATCATGCTGCAGTATCCCTTATCTCATAATGCTGGGCTTTCAAGAGTAAAGTGACATCAAAAAGCATTATGGCTCCTGAGTTGAGTTTAAGCCTCTGAACTCCCACCTGAACTCTCCAGCAGTTCATTCAATTGGTGATGGATACCAGGTCATTTAAGTAGGCTAGAAGTGAAAGAAAAAGTCACATGGGATGCTAGTTACATCACTCTCTTCCATGCTGTTGGCTATAGAAGCCAATAAGCCTTTCCTACATTAGCTGAATGGACTGCCAGCCCCTAGTGAATCTCTGACTTTGGGGTTATTGAGGGGTTCCCCCCCCCAACGCAATTTATTTAGGGCTTATCTGAGGCATGATCAGAACCAGTATTTGAAAGTTGTCAATTTTTTCATGGAGGCTAGTATATACAGTATTTACTTGTGTACAGCCCGCACTCTTTCCGTGGGTACATCTACATGTGCAATTTATCTGACTAAATAAGCTCTAGTGCAGTTCAACCTGGACTTCTAGGCACACATATATATGCCAGCCCCTCCTCAGTACACTGAGCCTGGTTGGAGCAGCCCCAGGTGACAGGGAGCTCAGAGGATTAGCCTGCCAGCCCGGGGCTGCTTTGAATCATCTTAGCATGCTGCTGAGGGGCTAGCTGGAGCACAAGGGTGCTCCAGTGTAGAGGTAGCTGGCAGGCAGCCCCCACACTGAAGCATCCTTCTGCCCCAACCAGCCCATGATGCAGTGCACTAAATAATTTGTTAACAAGTACTAACCCATGGCAGTGTTTACTAGTTTACTGTGGCCTAATACAGCCACATGTGTAAACACTGAGACTTTACTGCAGAGATAACTAGGCAGCTCTGCAGTAAACATCTCATGTAGACATTTTCCCTGAAAATTATATTCTGGAAATCGGGATCTGTGTCTTAAATGAGGAAATACAGAGGGATCATGCAGGAATCAAGCTGTCTGCCTTCTCAAGCTCAGTGTGCAGCCAGCAGTGCCTACCAAGTCAGCTGAGTGCCCACCTGGCTCAAGAAAAGGG
Organism: Caiman crocodilus; assembly: GCA_030014935.1. Taxonomy (NCBI): domain Eukaryota; kingdom Metazoa; phylum Chordata; order Crocodylia; family Alligatoridae; genus Caiman; species Caiman crocodilus. The sequence continues at coordinate 137,775,246 of JAGPOW010003316.1, forward strand.
GCCACTCAGTTCACCTCCAAGAATGATTGGTCCCTCAGCTGACTTGTCAGGTGCTGCTGGCCAAGCTGAACTGTGAGGCCCGTCTTCTGGAGCCAGGTGGGCAGCCAGCAGTGCCTGTTACGTTCTACAGAAAAGGGGTTAACAGAGCAGCTGCAGGCTTTTGCTTCCCCACCCCGCCACCCCCAACTGTAACTGCCTGCAAAAATAGGTACTGGTATTTCCAAGGAAAGATCTTTTTTTCTTTATTCTGTTATTCAAAAAGGTGTGCGTCTCATTCAGGGGTCTGGTATGCTGGAAAATGCAAGTGAATGGTTGTTAAATATACACGTATACATACTATCTATGTTATAACAATATATTTAAGTTGAAATCTACCAGTGGTAGAATAAGCTGAAAACCCTAGTAGGACATTATTTGAAATAAGGTATCTGGGAAAACATATTGGAGAATGCTAGGATGCGTGCAATATCACACCACTTTTTTACAGTACAAGCTATGAACTTATACCGTGAAGTTAAACATTTTTTGTAAGTTTTTTATCTGCCAGTACAAAGTGCTAGCTATACTTGACATAAATGAAGCCACACAAGACAAAATGAATTATTCATATATTATTCATACAAAACTTTGTTTTAGCAAGATATTACTTATATTATTTACAGAAAAGGATTTTTTTAATTGAATCAGATGGTAGATCCTCACAGACAAATAACTAATACCACAAAAACCAGTCTCTGTCTTCTACATTTGGATAGCTCCATTTCACCCTGTCAAGTTTTTCTCTGGATCAGGTCTGGTTGTTTGGGCTGGGTTTAATGAAAACCCTGCTAGTGTACTGCAGAAGCTTGCTCAAAGCCACACAATCCTCAAATAATAGATTTTTTCCCCTTGGGCTTCCATAAAACAGAATATAGATGCAACTTTTGCTGAATCTAATGGTTATCTGTTCAGTTTTACTCGTGCTGCTTTCTCATCTGATTCTCTTAATGGAATGGTTTAATTCCATGCTTACTTATATTTAAGTTATTGAATTACTCCCATCTTGTTTTTATTCAGTGAAACTTGATGTTTTAAGAGGAAAAAAAATACCCCAATAAATGTATCTTTTTAATCAATTCTTGTGAACTTTTTAAAATCAAGCTAATTCAATCTAGGAGCTAGTACAATTTTTCCCAATGGAGATAAATACTGATTTACTTCAACACAGGCATGCTTGCTATATTATTGAGGAAAATTACATATATGAGACAAGACTTAATTAAAGAACCATTTTATGATTCAATTACAATAACAGAGTGAGAAATGAGCAAAGCAGAGGTATCAGAGCAAGAAAATTTCCTTGCAGTAGATCAGGCACTACAAAAATACCTTTTACACTTGAAATGATTGTTTTTTTTCCTTTGTGAGGAACAAAAATACATGAGACAATTCAAGCCTTTAGAGGTCTGGATTTCATCAGCTTTGATCTGAAAATTGAGACAAGTGTTTGGAGTGCTTGTCACTGATAAGAAATAAAGTGAAGAAGGAGAACACACTTGAAGGGAATACGGATAGTCACACTTGCAACAATTAAATGCAGCTACATAAAACCTCATTTCAAAACTGAAATCATTACAAAGGGGACCAAATGTACTTTTACAAGGACTTTTTCTGTCATGACAACAATGTACAGTACAAATGCTACTAATATATGCCAGCTTCTATATTTTGATTCTTCTGAGACCCTATTATATAGGCCCCAGATCTAATAAATACAAATAGTAAATATCATATAGATATGCAAGGAAGGTTTCAATCTGTTGGCCTTCTTGCCTTTTTCAAATAAGGTTTACAAGTCTTAAAATATGTTGCATCTAGCTTTCTTATTTCTGGTCGTTAGGAGAGGGCCATGAGGAAGAAGCAGGACTGAACACTCCTCAGAAAGATAAATATGAACAGGGAAGGGGTTTTCAACTTCTTTTAGTAAGTGTACCCCTGTGGCCGGATACAGAGCAGGGTGGAAGAGGGTGGAGGTGTGGCACTCGGTCAGAAGTGGAGCAGTGGCAGCACAGGGTGGTCAGTGGTGGCAACAGCCAGCACATGCGAGCTTCTCCCTCCCCCCACCCCCCTGACATCCAGCCAGCCTGGTGGCACCTATACGGCCCACAGAGGGGCGCTGCTGCCCTCGCCCCTCTCCCCCACCAACTCTGCTCCTGGGAGGTGGCAGCACAGGGTGGTGGGCTGCAGCACTCCATCCCTGCCTGCCTGTGCATACCCCTTAGGGCCTTCCCAAGTAACCCCAGTGGTACACACACCCCTAGTTGACAACCCCTGGAATAGGCTATCAGAGTAAGACAGAAAAAAGAAGAAACTACAGCTATCTGAGGGGTCAGGAAGATCATTGTTTGGTCAGGGAAGGTTTCTGGATTTGATTTAAGAAAAATGAAAACTGTTTATTTTAATCTTCCATTATGATTTCTACCTCAATCATTGATGTGCCAGTGATCTGAAAATTAGTGACTATTGACACACTAGGTGCTCCAGTACCTTCTGTTTAGGTAGGACTCCAACTCCCAGTTTGAATGGGGATTCTGAGCCACATTAAAATGTTGAAAGGTTAATGCTTAATTAAATAGTTTAGATAACATCTGCGGGGTATTCTATGCTTCCCTTTGGGCACAGAAGTATTCAGCCAATGTGTGTCAATTCCTGTATACTAGGGGAGGTCATCTTTTGGAATTGGCATCCTTTCTTGAGCCCTCTGCCAAGAAAGTCAATGACAGAACAATACAAGCTGAGGTGAATGTTAAACCACAGATATCTGGTATGCCATACTCTTTATGGTGAGGTACAGGCATTACACTTTTATTGGTGTAAGTGGGTCTATACCCATAACAGAACAGAAGTTCAGCAGACAGACTGGCTTAAAAAAGGCAGAACCTTGTCTAAAATTTGCCTTTCCCAGTGAAGGGCAAATATGTATTCTATTCGCTACTGATCTAAACTACTCCACATACAGAAAACAGCGCAACTTAGACTGATTCCATCTCAGGCTTTTTGAATGTCTGTACCTAGCCTGAGTGACCTTTGTAAGTAATTTAAGCCAAAGTATTCTAAAGTGCTGGGTAATTTTTGGCCTCCCAGGTTTCAGATCCCCAGTTTACAATGGACTTGAGAGACCGCATTTACAGGGGATTAACATTGGGAAGCAGGGCTATCAACATGTTTTAAATTGGGAATTCACAAAATAGAGACACCCGAAATAGTTACTTCTGAAAATCTTGTCCTTAATCTCTATGCGTTATGTCTCTTCCAGCAAAACTGTAGTAATATTTCCCTGACTCCATGATAAGGATAAAGTAATTCATTGTGGAGGGGGCTCTGATAGTGATAAACACTATGTGCTCCTTTGCTGTGCAGTCACATCTACAAAATATAATCTTCCTGGACAAACAATCAAATTCTGCACCCTTGCAATCAAACTTTTCATTCTGAATGTATAAGAGGGTTTACTTTTTTATAACCACAAATAGGTCATAAATACCTAGCTAAATGCATAAAATACCCAAAAGGAAAGTAGTAAAGTACAGATAGTTAGGTCACCTGTAGGTAGGGCACAGGAATTAAATCTGTCCACTTGTTCTCAGTGTCTTCTGATTTTGACTAAGGCTAGTTACTGTGGAGAGGTAACTAAGTAATTTTTAGACTCCTAGGAGCCTTTTGAAGGTAAGAAAGATGTGAATAGGGCAACAGAATGCAATTTATGGCCCAGAATTAGTTCTTGGACTGGCCACATACTTTGGCACATGCCCAAGTGACCTGTATAAAACTACATAATTGCAATTTTAAGCACTTACACATGGCTCGGATTCCAAATAGCATTGCTTACCCTACAAATCCCTACTGGATGTGTTCAATAGGTTGTACTCTGCCTAGGAGAAACAGAATTGCCTGGATATGTGCATAATGCTGTGTAAATCCTAAAGCATTAGTTACAGAAAAAAACATGATTAACAGGTACTTATTGTCAGAGGAGGGATGGGGATAAGCTCCTTACATTATAACCTAGTAACATAGTGGTTCAGGCACTTGCACAGAGAACAAAAGACCTGGGTTCTTACCACCAAGCCACATGCTAGGCAGAGCCCAAGGCACTTTTTAGCCTGCCTTCTGAGCTAAGTACAGACAGTCAAAAAGTCTGAGGCTGAATCAATTCAATCTTCGCAGGTTAGTCTAAGATGCACAGATCGCAAGCAAACCGATAAGCAAGTGGATAGACATACACTTTTTATTCCGGAAATTCAGCCACATACCTGCAGTGGTCCAGGCTAGAAGTTGAGAAGCACTAGAGCACACCTCCCTGCTCAGCTACAGCTGGGGCCAAAGCCAGTCCACTGACTCTGCGAGAGGGCTTTGCAAGGGAGATGCTGCGGCAGGCCAGTAGGAGGTGCTCCTGCGTTGAGCCACCCACCTCACTGTGCTCAACCACTTTCCAGGCTCTGAGTGCCTCCCTGGGGGCACCTCACATCTGGCCAACCCCCTTCCTGGAGCACACCCACTAGCCTGGGGGAAAAACTGCCACCACCCAGGGCTGGGCTTTATTCCGGCTCTGTGCACCCTGGGAAACAGACCTAGTAGCCTTTGAGGGTACTTGGCTCACTTCAAGCACTTGGGGGTGCTTCTCTCAGTTGGAAGCACAAATAGTGGTCTCCCTTAGTCAGCCAAACCAGAGGGACCCCAAGGAATAATCTAGACCCACACCCAATAAGTCTTCCACACTAGGTACAAAGGGGAACTTTATTGGTTGCAAGGGGCAGGGTTGCAATAGGGTACAGGGTAGAGCAATATCAAAGAAATCCCATAGAGCAAACTGGGATGGCTGGGTAGCCTTTGATCTT
>JAGPOW010003316.1:137780222-137790903 GCA_030014935.1 Caiman crocodilus
GGTTGCAAGGGGCAGGGTTGCAATAGGGTACAGGGTAGAGCAATATCAAAGAAATCCCATAGAGCAAACTGGGATGGCTGGGTAGCCTTTGATCTTGCATCTGAGTTACTGTAAGCTATATACCTAGTTAGATTTCAGGTAGCTTAGTCACAAGTATCATTCACAGGCAGGTGGAGATTCCTTCTGGAGGCAGGTAGTTCCTTGATCATGAGTTTTGAGAGAGAGAGCAAGTTTCAGATGGTCTAGCTCTTCTCTCTCTCTCTGAGTCTTCCACAGAGCTGCTGCCTCCTCCTCCTGGGCAGTCCTTAACTTATATAGCCTTTATGGCCTCATTTACCTGGTCCAATGGAGGCCAGCACCTGTTGGCTGTCAGCCAACCAATCTGAAATGCATCACTAGTTGCTGGGAAGACTGGCAGTTCCTAGCTCCCCAGGGAGTCCAAGCCCCTCACCCAGGTATGTGATGCCAGTCACGTAGACAGAGGGAGCAGGTTTCCCCCCTCCCTCAGGAATGTATCCAGCTCAGGTTACCTAAAGAGATTGGATAAGGTGTGTACCCTCTGCAGGGCCCATCTTAACCAAACTGTCAGAGAGAAGAGTTTGAATCTGGAGGGGATCTGGGACAGACGTTCAGTAAACCGATTTAACCTAAATCAGTTAATTCTGATACTATCTCCAGCCAGGTTTAGCTGTGTCCCAGGAGGACACAAGTAGCAGGCCCAAATCCCTCTCTTGTGGCCCAACCTGCCTTGGGAAGAAAGTGAAGAACTCTGAGGACAGGGCAAATTTACCTTTTATTGAAGAAATGGAACCGGATGAGCCATGCTGGGACAAACCACCCATGTGGTTCATCAGTCGCTTTTATTGGTGACTGGGAATTGTGTGGGTGGGTGACATCATCCAGAAATGCCACCCAGCTGATTTAAAAGCGAGCAGTGGGGAAATGGCCAGGGGAGCACCAACAGAGCTGGACAGCAAAGCTGCTCCCCGGGCCACATACAGGTTGCATCGGCAGCCCGGAGGCAATCCTGACCAGGACCCAATAGAGGGGTCCAGGATTTATTGAGAGAGATAAAACATTGGCCCAGCAGGGTGACTGGGCCAAGGAGGATGGTGTTGAAGGACTTTGGGGGCCACTGATGCCAGATCTGTGAGAAAGGGGGAGCTGAGGCCTGAATCCCAACTTTTCCTTTTTTGTGTGTGTATTTTAATTTTACTTTGAGTCATTCCAGGGTTCTGAAGCAGGGAGAGGGGCCATGGGCATCCTCCATGGATCAGGAGGAGCTGGGATGATGCCACAAGTGTCTACGCAGTGAGGGAAGACCCAGTGTTTTGGCAGGGATGGTCTGATGTCCCGTGATTGTCCCGCTCAGGAAGAGGCTGGGAGAAGAAGGGACAGGTGAGGACATTAGTAGGGCAAGTCGGTGATCCAACATCTGGCCATCCTGAGGATTGGCCCATGGCTGGGGTGTAGGGGAGGTGGAGGCCCAAGACCACTAAGGGTGGTGCCCAGTCCACCAGGAGCTAAGAGGGCCCCACCACTTCAGAGAAGACCAAGTCATGGCAGGTGAGTATTGAGGCCTCCTTTGGGGTAAATGTGACCCAATGTCAAGGCCACAGGAACACACCCTGTGGCCAGCAGTGGATGCACACTCCAAAGTGGCAAGGAAGAGCCTCCATGAGGCCAGACGGGTGCAATCTGAAACTACTTTCAGCCATTTTGGCTAAGTACAGACAGTCAGAAAGACAGAGGCTGACTCGATTCCATGTTTGCAGGTTAGTCTAAACTGCGCAGATTGGGCTGAGAAGCAAGTGAACAGACATCATTTCTGATACTAGATATGCATCCACATGCCTGAAGTGGTTCAGGCCAAAATTTAGGGGGCAGTAGAGCACACCTCCCAGCCACTGCCAAAGGGAAGGGAGAAAAAAAGCCCTCCAACCCCTATTCAAGTGAAGAGCAGAGGGTGTGGCTATACCCAAGCCAGAGGCTTGAAGGTTGAGGTGGAGAGGGAGGCAATTTAAACCCCCTTCCTGGCCCCAAACCCTAAGCAGAGGTTGCCTGAGGGAAGCAGCCCCTGCTTGGCCTTTCCCCTACTCCATGCTTTAGTGGAGGGGCAGGGGGCATGGCAGGCCAGCAGGCTGAGGCAATGGTGGGGGAAGAGGGGTTTAAATCCCCCTCTCCCCCCTTCCACCTCAGCCTCCCAGTCTGGCTGGCATCTGACTACACTATCCCCGACCCCTCTGCTCGAGCGGGAAGCAAGCAAAAAGCCGGGCAAGGGATGCCTTGCCCCTGCCAGGCAGACTCCAGTTGGGGTTTAGAGTCACATTTCCCATTTCTATGGACTTACTGAGAGAATCCTCATGGAAGATCTGGAGACTAATGGTCTCCCTGGAACAAGAATCCTGCGGAGAGAGAATGAGATAAAGTGTCAAACCATAAGTGAAGGGGGCAGTGAGAGACAAGCACTTTTTCACCCCACAATCCCTTTACCAGGAAGGATTGTGACTAGTCAATGTGAAAGACTATTAAGACACAATGGAAGAAACTTTGATTTAAAGATGGAGTACTAGGACTGCAAGATTCATTTTTCATTTAGGAACTATTTTTTTCTTTATGGCTTCAGGATTATACTGGTTGCCTTGGATCTTTGGAAAGCCACTGCAAAAAGGCAGCAGGACCTTACTTACCTGACTGTGACTTTAGTATCAGGTTGGCCCCAGGTGGGGTTTAGGGGAGGTGGAGCCCCAGGATACATCACCTGATCTGGTCAAGTGCTGATGCAAGGGGACATAAGACCTTCCTCCCATCTTTAATAACTATAAACATCAAGATGTCTCAGGTGAGAACATGAGGCACTATATTATTCAAGTCAGCAGGACAAACTGTCCACCTGTAGGGGTGAGGGGGCAAGGAATCATACCAAAAGGAGCAGACACCCTGCTAGAGAGTTGCACAGGTGTCTACAATCAATTAAATATGATACATCCAACCAGGTTTATCTTAAGCCATTTTCAGCCAGTTTTTAAGTGGTTTAAGTGTACTGCACTTCTGTTCTGTTACAGGTTTAAACTAGTTTCTGATCACAAACTGGTTTATGTGTAACTTCTGTCCATAGCCATTAAAAGTAGTTTATGTGCACTGATGAATCTGTCGCATTACAAATCTGAATCACTTATACTGCTTTATGTATAATTTATGTTCCTAGGCTTGAAATTCAGCTCACTGACCAGCAGTGAAGAAAGGATTTGTAAGGGCAAGAAGAGGCAAGTGTGCCAGAGGGAGGTTGGTTTGGTGTAACAGATGACATCTTTGAAGGAGTTATTTCAGCTGAGCCATGCAGCTGAGTATGACTTAGCACTGTGGTTGCTGTATTATTGGTTAGCCTTTAATTTCTCTCTTAAGAACACAGTGAATAGGAAAGTAACATAAGCATGGAATATAATATTATAAAATTGTGAAATTGTTAGTCAGAATATATATCAAGGTAGTATAAGAATGGTTACTTCATAGTCATAGTCACAAGCAAAAGAGCTCATAGTCTTCACAAGCAAAAGAGATGTTCTAGCTATCTAGTTTTAACCTTTGACCAGCTTTGTCTTTGTTTTTTCCTCAGCCAACTATCCTGCTTTCTCACATCATAAGCAGCTCCTTGGAATAGACGTTCCTGTTGGAAATAGAAAAAACCCTAGTGATGACCAGGGATCCTGGTTTTCTCTGATTAAAAAAAAATCCACAATTTTCAGATTGAAAAAAGGAACCCCAAATCCACATGTGCATATATATCTCTATATATTAGTGGTGTTTCATTTTAATCATAGGAAAATGTGGACTTGGGGTTCCTTTTTAAATCTGAAAATTGGGGATTTTTTGTCAAAGAAAACCAGGATCCCTGGTGATGATTGGGAATTGTTGTTTGTTTAACATTTCTAGTGATTCTCAGAACTGTCTGTGTTCTTTGAAGAAAAAATAGTGGGAAGGTCATTTTAGAAGTTTTCTAGAACTCCATCCTCAGAAAAAAGTTTGTATTATGTCACTATGAAATGATTGCACCAGTATCCAAGAACGCATAGATATGAACATCCTGAAAACTAATGCTTGTATTTTTAGGATATCCAGATGTAGAATCACACTGAAATGACACTAGCAGCTAGACCTTCAAAATAGGGGCTAATTTATACCAGATCAGGACCTGTCCCTGTATTTTAAATGATAACTTGGGGAACAATTTCTGGTGTACTTAGTTGAAAAATAACTTTCTCATAAATTAAGAAAGTTATTCATGCTTCCAAGATCCAGCAAAATATTTATCCCTTGCTGTCATCCTAGGGTTGCATATATTCTGCAGGTAGATATTTGCATTAAAATTTCTCACCTAGCCAGTCTTCAGTACTTATCTAAACTAAAGCCAACATATCAGTTGGCTAGCATTAGGTTCTCGAAAGAGTGCATACAAACTAACCACAGTTATTTAGACTGTTACTCACCACGCAACATACTGGTATAGGGTTGGGTTTAAAACTATCCACTCTTCCTTGTTTTAAGTCCCTTGTTGATATATCACATTCCCCAGACTGCCAGCAAGGTTGTGAACAATATTTGTTTATTTTCAGGTCATCGAACTAATAATTTTTTGAGCCTATTTTCACTTCCCTCTTTCTTTTTTCAGCCAATTTTCTTTGAATAGTGAGAACAACTATATTAAAAAGGAAAGGACAAAAGTGAGTTAATTGGTTGCAAGGGGCAGGGTTGCAATAGGGTACAGGGTAGAGCAATATCAAAGAAATCCCATAGAGCAAACTGGGATGGCTGGGTAGCCTTTGATCTTGTGGGTAACTGGCCATGATTTGTAAATGAACACTGGGTATCTCAATCCATAAATTAAGTGTATTCTACTGGTTGCTTACACTTGTGAATACCTAAATTTGAAATTCTATGTGCATTAACCACAACAAATGATGGTAATAAAAAGAGAATAGTATTTTACTGCCTGTCAAAAGAGTTACTTATACCAGATAATTGGACAAGTAAATTTTTTAAGGCTGCTGTATATCATCTTCTTATATCTATATACATTTTTGAAAACTCAAAGCTTAATCGCTACAAAAGTAGTTAACATGCTGTAGTATGAAAAGTTCTCCCTGGGAAAAACATAGACAGCTTGTTTATGACCAGAAGAATAACTAGAAGTGAGCAAGCATACATTTATTTAACTTAATTCAGTAATCCTCTGCTGCAACCTGTGATGTGTTTGATGAACAGACTTCTTGTTCAACCTCCATCATATAAACACCTCATCTTATCTCATGGGTATTCATAGCTGGCACCTATGAAAACCATCTAACTACTAGTGTCTCATTTAAGGAGAATGGATTCTATGAAACTCAAATTTTTTTTAGTTCACTTAGTGCCATGTATCTCACCAAAGCTAAAACTTCCACTGATGTGACTCTTTATATTTTCTCTTTCTACTTGCCCCTTACCAATCTTTCCCACACCTCTGGTCTGAAACACACTCATGAAAAGTAATTTTAATAATTATTTTCCTGTTCAAATGCAGTTATGCAGACCAACACCACATTGGCACTGGTTATTGAGTATGTAGATATCACATCCAGGACTGCATCCCATGGTCACAGCACAAACAGAAACATTTTCATTTATGAGCATGTTGTCTCCTTGAAAGCATGTTATGATTTATAGTATTAGTGGAGCTAGAAACAATACTTTTGAACTATGTGATTTCCAAACACTAGAATATGAACTTTCCCCATCCATTGGGCTAAATATGGAATAACACAAAGCATTTAGTGACACAAATGTCAAGAGCTTTTATTATGTATTGAATCAATAAATGGACCTGGATTTGATCCAGATGTATTGCATTTAATTACTTCAACTATGTACAATTGCCTTTCAGCAATCCCAGAATAAAGCTGAGAGCAGCATACCCTTATGGATAGTCGTTTAACATTTCCAGTCCTGTTGATGACCTGTACTTCTTCTATGAAATATTTTCTGCTGCAAAGCAATTTGCTGTTTCATTGGCCTTCAATTCCCTTCTTTCAAAATGTTCCTTGCATGGATCTGGATTGCTAAACCCTAACCCAGACCCACCTCTCACATTGACAAAATTTAGCCTGGGTATTGAAGCAACCTCTAGGACAGACATTATAAACTGAAAACTCTCCTCCAGTTGCAATTTTCAGTATTCATACTTTCGTGCAAAAGTGCAGAACTTTTGGTTTCGCACTTCAGTAGCAGCAGAAGTAAGGAAGAATGCACCTGCTGCTCACTATTCCCATAGAACTTGGTGAATTGTGGCTGTCCCAGGAAAGAATGGGAGAAAAGACCCCAAATAAGAAAAAATCACCTACCTGCAACAGGAGCTACGGCACAGGGGGAGCCAAAAGAGAAACCCACGCAGCTCATTAGCCACATCTTTATTCAGCTGCATCCAGCCAGTGACGTCACCAGCAACTGCCAGCTGGCAAAAATAAAAATGGTAGATGGCAAAAGAAGAGGAGAGAGGAGAACAGATCAGGGGAGCATTAGGCCACAGGACCCACACTGGGGACCCATCAGGAGAGGAGAAGCGCTGGGTGAGGGGTTGGGAGGGATCATACTCCTGGGAGCAGCAGTGAAAGCAGGGAACAGGTTGCCAGTACAGGGAGCAGGATGAACATAGCCCCTGCAAGCAGCAGCAGCAGAAGCTGCAGGGGAAGTGGAGAGGAGTAGGCAAAGACCCACAATATAACAGGTGGGAAGCATTGGGAGCAGTTGGGCAGAAAAGGAGGTGGACCCGCTGGAGAAGACCCACCAAGAGCAACAGGGAGGAGCCAGGAGAAATGGGGCAATTACCTCAAGCACAAAGAGTGACCAGCTACACGTATTGAAGCTAAGAGACACTTTGACAGGGATGGTCCAAGAGGGAGAGGAGCTGGATACCCCATGGCTCGTAAAAGGAGCTGAAGGAGGAGGGACAGACAACCTGAGCAGGAGGGTGAAAGTATAAAGTACTAGAAGGGAGGTGTCCCTGAGCTAGACTGTAGGGAAATTTGGCTCTCAGTATACTGGTGGGAGGAATCAGGGGAGGTGTCCATCCCAGGTTACCAGTGAGGCAATAGACAGATTGTCTTATAGTTTTTTCCTTCAGTGTTTTGTGGTTCCCCGGGTGAAGGGGTTGTGAGGTGGCATGAACATAGAATAAGTGGAGCAGAGCCAATAGGGCCTCACTCAGGGATCCGATTCAGAGACCCAGGGCCCATTGGGGACGAGTGTAGGTCTCATGAGTGGATTCCCTGAATATAAAGAACCCACAGAATGATCAACAGGATGGTCTTCAGGATCAAGGGGCAGGGCAGGAAGAGTCCCAGAACATACCAGAGTGACTTTATGGGCCCAGAAGATGGAAGGGGACCAGAGAGGTGGAGTGAGGATGGAGTATAGGGGTAGCGGAGCCCCGTGAGTGACCATTGGGCAAAACATGCGTCACAGAGGGACCCTGGATAGTTGGCCCCACCACTGAGAAGATTCAAAATCGTGGCAGGCGAGATAAGGGTAGGCTATTCCTGGAGGGAACATCTACCCAGCTATTCACAGAAGCCCGCAAGGCGCCCATCCCCTGTCACACGAATTAAGGTGGCCCGTGACTATGCACTTGAGAGTCAACAGTCACATTATGGTGCATTGGCTGGGAACACATTTGAAGACCCAGACCCAGAAGTCCGAACCAGTATGCAGCCAGCAGCAATGACCCAAGCTGATTTGCTGGACCAGAACTTACAAGCATTAACGCAAATAGTCAATTCACAGCAGCAGATATTGGAACACCATCGTGATTGACTATGGCATGGCCTCTCGGCATTTAAAATGCCGAAGATGACCAACGACAATGACCCAGATGCATATATTGAAGCCTTTGAATGCCATGCAATTATAACAGGTCTAGATAAAAACTACTGGGCTAGTCAATTGGGGGCCATTATTGTAGGAAAGGCCCAGGCCGCGTATAGGGCCTTCACTATGAAGAGGTGAAAGCTGCTATTCTCTATTGACTAGAGATTAACCCTGAATATTATCAATGACTCTTCCACACCAAAAAGGGGGTAGAGGAGAGAAGGCGTCGAATTTTGCTTCAGCTACTAAAAGATTTATTTGGCAAATGGATTAATTTGGCAACATGCTACCGAGACTCCCTGGTGGATAAAATCATGCTAGAACAGTTCCTTAATGATTTAGAGGAAAGGACCCAATGCTGGGTATGCCAACATTCACCTACAACCTGTGAAGAGGCGCTGAAATTAGCAGAAGCCCTTGTGGCTTCCGAGGGTCACTACCCATGAGACAGATGCATACCCACGCCCATGCTCACAACTGCTAGAGAACTGGGAAGGCAACGACCCAGCTCCAGGGGTCCAAGAAGAGACATGGTCTGCTTCCATCGTGCCCATTCTAATCCCACTGGAGGATATATGGAGAGGGACAGAATGAATGCCAGAATATCCTGGTGGTTTTTCTGGCCAGGAGTAGGAGAGGACGTCACACACCAATGCACCTCCTGTCCCACATCTAGGGAGGACCGACCTCTGAGAGCTCATTTTTGACCAGTTCCCGTGACTGATCTCCCCTTTTCAAGGATAGCAATGGAAGTGATAGGGCCACTACCTCGCAGTAGCACAGGGCATCAATACATCTTAGTCTTCATAGATTACACTATGAAGTACCCTGGTGCGGTCCCATTAAGGGCAGTAATGGCTTCTCGGATCGCAGAGGAGTTAGTAAAGTGGATAGCATGAATGGGGATCCCACATGAAATCTTCACAGATCAAAGCTGCAATTTTATATCAGGTGTGTTGCAAGGGTGTGTCAGATGTTGAAGATCAAACAACTTCGCACGTCAGTATATCACCCACCAGACAAATGGACTAGTGGAAAGATTGAACGGGTCTATAAAGAAGATACTGCGTAGGTGTATACAAGGGGACCCGTGAAAATGGGACCTGTTGCTCACATTAGTCTTGTTTGTGTTTAGAGATACCCCATTGGAGTCTTTGAAATATTTGCCTTTTGAGCTAGTGTTGAGCCATCACCCCAGGGAGGAATGGGAGCACCACTCCACAACGACCCAGGATACCTCCGCCTATCAGCAGGCCTTCCAATGTTGAGTCCAGATAGCCAGGGAACTGACCATGAGTAACTTGCGGCAGGCACAACGGAAAGATACGATACCCATGTGTCCCAGGGACACCGGGGCTAGAAGGAAACCCTGGCCCAAAACCAATGAAAAAGGAAACACGTACTTACCCCTTGCAGGAGCCAAGGACAGCAGAGGAGCGCATGCCAGGAAATCACTCATGCGTTTTGTTAGCCACGCTCACATCCAGCTGAGAGCGGGTGACGTCAGCGAGAGACGCCACCTGGCAGGAATAAAGTGCAGCTCCGGGAGCAGTGCTGGGAGGCTGCAGGAGACAACGGAGCCTGTGGGGAAGCCTGAGGTCACAAGTGGGCACACGCGGGGTTTCTCTGCCTCGGGCAGAGAAAGCTGCAGCAGCACCAGGAGCAGCAAAAGTGGCGAGAGCTGCAGCTATGAAAACGCCAGCTGTGGAGCCGACGAGAGAGCTGGTAGGAGAGCGGGGGAGGGAGCCAGTTGCGAAGCTGGTAGAGAAGCCAGCAGGGACGCCGGTGAAGGAACCGGCTGTGGAGACAGTGGAAGAGCCAGCTGGGATGCCGGTGAAGGAACTGGTGGGAGAGCTGGCTGGGATGCTGGTGCAAGAGCCAGCAGGGAAGCCAGTGAAGGAACCGGTGAGAGAGCCGGCAGGGAAGCAGGGGAGGAAGCCCGCAGGGGCAACAGGACTTCGGGTCTCGTAGTCCTCAGATTGGAATCCAGTTAGGAGCAGAGCAGGGAGACTAAACGACTACTGACAGGGTTCAGGTGTGGTCTCGGCCACACGTGAGCCCTCGCAGAGCAGAAGCAGCAGCAGCAGCAGCAGTGGCAGCCAAGTGGTGAGTGGGGTTGTGCCATCAGCTGAAGCTGATCCGGAGGGGAGCCTCCCGGATCGCTTATAGCTGAGCTGGCAGGGAGCCGCGCTCCTGAGCCGCGAGCAAACAGGCGTGCTCTGTAAGGGCGCGCCGGCGTTTGCGCCGGTGGAGAGCAGGAAAAAGGAAAGAGCGACAACAGCGGGAAGACACCTTTTCTGGTAACGTGGTGAGTACATGCAGTGCCACTGCCAGGGGCCTGGCCTCTCCACCTCCCTCTTCCCTGGTGCTGCACCCCCCCGGTGCACCTCTGAGGCCACCACCCAGACTGGGCCCCTGGGGGCCCACTGTCCACCTCCCCCATCCTGGCTGGGGTGGTGGCTGGGCGGGGCTCCTGGGGGGTGGGGGTGATGCTGGGGTGCCCCTGGCTGCCTCTCTTGTGGCCATCTTCAGGCCCTGGAGGGGCGGCTGCGGGAGCTCCAGGCAGAGGTGAGCAGGCTGTGGGGGATCCGGGAGGCAGAGGATGAAATTGACATGTACTTCTGTTCTCTGCAGGGCCAGAAACTTACTGAGGAGCCCCCCAGACCCAGAAGAGCGACCCGTAGGTGGCAGCAAGTTCCCCCTGGACCCAGGGCAGCCCGTGCTGCTGCAGAGACTGTACCTGAGGTGCCACTTGGGAACAGGTATGCAGCCCTGGCCACCC
>JAGPOW010003316.1:137791003-137807038 GCA_030014935.1 Caiman crocodilus
TGTTCTTGCTCCTATCTTGGGCGTCTTTAAGAGTAGATTGGATAGGTACTTGGCTGAGGTCCTGTGACCCCAGCACTTGTTCCTGCCATTGGCAGGGGGCAGACTAGATGGCCTGCTCTAGGCCCCTTCTGACCCTAGATACTATGATACTAAGACATTGAATCAAGCTGCTTGAGGATGAGGGAAGAGACCAGGCTGGGTCGGTTAGAAGAGACTGACAGACCCATGATCAAAGGTGGTGTTGGCCGGGGTGTAGGGGAGGTTGGAGCCCCGTGAGTGCCCACCAAAGGCATGACGGCACTGGAGGCCGTGGCGAGGGGGAACTCCACCACTGAGGGTCCAGATAAACCGTGGCTGGTGAGTTTCAGGGTTTGCCACCATCGCCTGGGGCACCCTGTGGGGGCCGCCCATAGGATCGGGGCAGACCCGGTCAGCCACCTGAGACAAAGCAGCCTGAGAATGCCTTTTGGAACAGCGGTGGGCACACCATTCTAAAGAATCAGAGTT
Source organism: Caiman crocodilus (assembly GCA_030014935.1). Classification (NCBI taxonomy): domain Eukaryota; kingdom Metazoa; phylum Chordata; order Crocodylia; family Alligatoridae; genus Caiman; species Caiman crocodilus. Next base: position 137,791,511 of record JAGPOW010003316.1, read on the forward strand.
CAAATGCAGACAGAAGGTGCTGGTCCTTTACCTATATCTCCCAGCAAATTATTAATGCAGTGGCAGGGGCCCTTCAAGATACTCCAAAAGGAAAGATCTCACAAATGATCAACACGAAATGATCAACAGGACGGTCTTCAGGATGAAAGGGCAGGGCAGGAAGTGTCCCAGAACATATCAGAATGACTGTATGACAGAATGAATGACTTTCCAGAAAATGGAAAGGGGCCAGCGAGGTGGAGTGAGGATTGGGTGTAGGGGTAGCGGAGCCCCATGAGTGACCATTGAGCAAACTGCGTGTTGCAGAGGGACCCCAGATAGTCGGCCCCACCACTGAGAACATTCAAAGTTGTGGCGGGCGAGATAAGGGAAGATTATTCCTGGAGGGAACATCTACCTAGCTATTCACAGAAACCTGCAAGGCCCCCATCACCTGTCAAATGAATTAAGGTGGCCCGTGACCGTGCACTTGAGACTCGATGGTCACAGTGGTCTTTATTGATTTAAAGATTCAGTGTATGAAAAATAGCCACCTAGTACACACATCAGGTGACTTGGAAGAATGATCTCCTGTCCTGAACTATCAAGTGCAATTATATTTGGCATGGAAACCTCGATAGAAGGGAGAAAGGGTGTCATAGAACCAATCGTTGGTTTTGGAATCCCAAATCTTCACCCCCTTTTAGGATTCACTGCTCCTAAGTTACTTCAGAAGTTAAGTGTCCAGGGACTTGTACAAGGACTGGAGTGATTAGTCTGGAATAGGTGGAAAGAAAATCCAAAGGGAAACAGATTGAAAGTCTTGGGCAAAGGCAGAAAGAAAAAGGGTGTTGAGCCTGGACTGGAAAAAGGATTTTAGAAAACCCTGGGTCTCTCACATGCCCTCAGATAATGCTAGTGAGGGTAGCTTGTCACCTAACCTCCTCTTCGAAGACAATTACCAGTGAAGAAATAGGTCTTTTCCTTCAACTATCATATATCTTTCTACATATTATGTTCTTGCCACTCCTGAGAATTACAAAATCATCCACTATGTATTTTTCCCTTATTAATATATCACATTCCCCAGACTGCCAGCAAGGTTGTGAACAATATTTGTTTATTTTCAGGTCATCAACCTAATAATTTTTTCAGTGCTCATTCAGATATCTGGGCTATCAAGCTAGCCATGTCTGTCATAATCCACTTCGATGATAGAATCTTCAAATTACATGATCGTAAGTCTCAATTAATTAAATCATGTGTAATTAATTTAAGGAAATGAACACACTTTTACAATGCATAAAGAAAAAAAAATCAAAACCATTCCACTTGGCCTTGCTTTTATCCCTGTTTCTTACAAGTGAAAAGAAAATAGATTCCCAGAAGGGGTTGTGCAGGCACCTACCCTGAAGATCTTCAAAAGGAGACTGGATGCACACCTTGCTGGGGTTATTTGATCCCTGAAGTCTTTCCTGCCCAGAGCAGGGGTGCTGGACCCAATGATCTCATGAAGTTCCAGAAGCTTAGCCCTAAACTTCTGTGAATCTGTAAAAGGACACACACTAAGATAAAAGAACCCATCCAGCTCAGTTTACCCTTCCCAGGATTTTTCTTTAGGATTCTCCAAAACAGAAAAGCCAAACTAACAAAAGTTTTAGAAGGAAAAAAAAAAAAGATTAAGGAGAAATCTGTTTGCTTACCCTTCCTCTCTACAAAGACCACAAATAGAACTTTATCCTATCTATGGCTCAGGCTGAGTGTGGTAAAAGTAGGGCTTTTGTACTTTCCCTATCTTAATATGTCTTGCCCAGGCTAGGACTGCAGACTGGCCACCCCTTCAGACTACAGTTCCTAGTTCTTCTAGTTCTGATATAAAAGAGGCTGACTAGCACTGTTGGAGATCAGTTTGATGTTAGGTTACCCTCTATATAGAGCTTGGAATGCTGGTCTCTGGCAATCCACAAATTCAGCATTTTAGGATGTTTTCCAACTGCTTCCCAGAGACCACTGTCTTCCCTAGTTCTACCGTAGAAGAAAAATCCTGAAAAGCTAAAACTTACAAAATACATAACAAAGGCAGGTAGCAGAAATATTTAGATTCTTTTGTCCCTCTGCCCCTACTAAAAAAAAATCCCTACCTCCTTTGTTTCAACATCAATTTTTCCTTTGGAATTAATGTGGACTCTTTTGCTTTGATGTCGCCTCAAGTTTTGGTATATTCAACAAACATTGGCTACTTCATAAAAGTCATTGTTAACTTGAGGCCACTATATAAAACATTTCTATCCCTGGATGATTTCATAAAGCTTTTTAAACACACACACACACACACACACACACACACACACACACACACACACACACACACACACACACACACACACACACACTTTCAAGTATCTTTAAACAGAATCTCAACAAGCATAGAGAGCTCCCCAATGAATCAGTCATGGGAGCTGGAAACATGTGCCCTAGTCATCCTGTGCTAATAGATTTATTCATTTTAGTGTGATGCTGCTCTGGTAATCACTATTCACATTTTCTCTCAGACTGGATATTTTTTTAATCAAACTGACATATACAGACTAGCTCTAGATTTTGTTCTCTTGCAATTTGTCAAGGGCAATAGAGTCCAAAGATAACTCCTTTATCTGAGTGCATCGACATTCAGTTTGTTATCACCTATGACATATATCCTTGAAATCCAGTTCCTACTGTGTAGCAGCACGATGACAGAACTAGTACCTTCTTTGAAGATGTCCATGAACAAGTTAGTATGGCACTTGCTGCCAGAGTATCCCAGAGCTGGGGCTTGTTTAACTCCTTCAGCCTATAGGCTATAGGCGTCTATATATTTATTAATGCCTTTTTGTTCATTCACATTACATTTAGTACCTCCAGGCACTTTTACATGGGCTATAGGTAAAGCACTACCACATCTCATGCATCAGCATCCCTGTGCTTAAAAATGACCATGGGAGCAGTTGAACCAAATTTCATTTGATGAGCTTTAGTTCAGGTGCCTCCACCACCGTTTTAAAGCACAGGGATGCTGATACATGAGATGTAGTAAACTGCTGGACCGTGGTAATTGCCCGCTCCAGCAAACTCGATTAATCCAGCACATCAGAGCAGCCTCCACACTCTTGTATAGGTGCCCTGTAAGGTACTAGAAAAAGGCACATTAGTTTATTTTAATGCACATTAGCAAAAAAGTACGCTTTTTCTGTGATGCTTTAATATGCATTAAAATAGGCTAATGAACATAAAAGCACAAATGTAGATGCACCATCAGCTTCTCAAATTCTTATTAAGATTTGTACCTATATTTATTGGACAATTTTGCACAGTAGCATTCTCAACTTGGTGGTTTGAACAGTTATGTTACACATATATCCCTACACAGTTCACTATTAAAAAGAAAATTAGTAACTCTTTTTATTGATGGTGATCTGTCTGTGTTAACTTGTCTTTCAGGAATTATACTAATATTATTGCATGAAACCCAGAAACTCTATCCAGGACTGTCTAGATTCTCTGATCATTACCTAGTATTATTTTTCAATGATCGAAATTTCATCTATTTAAACCTTAATGCTTCCTATACCAGCAAAAAAATTGATCATCTTGAGAAACACTGCCAAATGTGACCAGAATGATAGCCTGTAGCCACATTATCACCCAACTGAGGTGCTAAATTTGTAGAAATATGCACTCAAGTTTCCATGGGTTGACAGAACCTAGCTGAGTGTCACAGGGCACTAAGGTGCCTGCTGCTTTAAGGGCAGAAACTGCTTAGGGAGAGGGCCCTAGCAGTCAGGCAGGAACCCCTCACCTGCAGGTGACTGTGGCAGCAGGGATGAGGGAATTAGCCTGCACCTGCAGGCAGTCAGCTGACTGGAAAAGGCAGGGCCTTGGGCATATATAAACCCCAGGGCTGGGACTAGAGGGTCAGTTCTCTGTCAGGAGCCAAGGGGAATGGAGCTCTCTTAGAGGAAGCTAAGTGGAGATGCTTGACTGCCTGTTCTACTTCTGGTAGAATGATGAGGCTCAGGAGCTCACCAGGGACCCTGGCCTACAAGGCGTTTAGTGCTGAGGGAGAGGTTTAACGCTTTTAAAGGGACAGAGCATACCCTGAACTGCTTGCGTTATGTTATAGCCCAGGGGCTCATATTTCAATTTCTGTTTGTAAACTGGTGGATCGGGCTGAGGCTACTGGGGAAGGAGAAGGCCTCACTGGAGGCCCATTACAGTGTGGGGACCCCAGCACCAGTGTGGGCATCATGACAGGGAGGCAAGCACACCCCAATACCAGCGTGGGCACCATGACGGGGGCGGGGGGGTGAGCAGATCCCTGTACCAGTGTGGGTACCATGACAGAGGGGGTTGAGCAGACCCCAGCGCCAGAGGGTGCCATAAAGTGGGGGGGAAGCAGACTCCAGCACCCGAGACGACATAGTTACTGAGGCTGAACTAAGTTGAGGCCTCAACACAAGGAGACAACATTTACATAATATCTGCGAGGCATGGTGTGTGATAAAGGGGCAGTTCTGGAGCCATAAGGCTGGGAGGTATCACAAAACCCCTCCCAAGTGTGGGGCCCAATAAAGGGGTCCAGCAACCAACAGGATTTAGGGGAGACTCTCAGGACTGACTGAGCTGCAAGTTGAAGGCAGCCTCCCAATCCATCATTCATAATAGCAATATGTGGCAGAAGAGTTTAGTAGGCCCACATAGGGTGCAGCCAACATGGTCACCGTGCCCTAGAGACATCACAGCCATCCCAGGCGTGACCATATCATGACACTGAGGCATTGAATGTTTTGGTATCAGCTCTCTCACTCTCCCCAGAAATTTCTTCCAAGTCAGGTAGTAGAATTGGTCCTTTTTGGCATATTTAACATTTTGTCTAATCTAAACAAAGAGCTCCATTATTTTTTCTGCAAGGATTGTTGGTTATTGATATTTCTCAAAGCAGTAAGTCTATCTAGCTCCTCTTTCAACCTCTACTTTGACAAGAGGTAAAATTTCCTATAGGTATAAATTATGGGATGCTTGGGCTCTTTCAGTCATATTCAGTGTTCTTTTGACAGCTCTTCTCCTGTAGCAAGGCTCAGGTTCCAGGTGCAGCCATGACAACCCCTGGTGACCATGCAACCTTTGCCCTGCTCCAGCTCTTGGGTGCCCTCCCCTTCTTACTCACGTGCCATGCCTAGATGTATTTGCATGATTGAAAGGGAGGCTACCCAAGGGTCCAAAAGCAAGCCCCTGTTTTTCTAGCCACCAGCTGGTCCCTCTCTGACCCTTCCAGCATCAGTTGTGCCCTTGTTGGGCTAAGTGGTCCTCCTGACCTGCCTATGTTCCACCCCCACCCCGTGGGCATCTGTAAACTTAAGGGCTATTATGTGGCTCCACCACATAATATGTGGCTTACACCACATCCATGCCTCACAGATGTTATTGTACAATTGCTGCCTTGTTGAGGCCTTGGACTTCTTGGCCTCTGCCTCTTTTCTCTATCTTATATCTCTCCTAGGACCTGCCCCTTTCTGTTCAGGTGACTTCCAGGGCTGGACACAAGTGCATCGCCACTGCTACCTGAGTCTTTTATTGCTAATTACACTGTTTCTGCTAATGCAGCAACTTAGACACAATTTAAAATTAACAAATTCCCTTTGATTTGAGGTTGATAATCCAGTCATATTCAGCTACAGCATTATCCATCATTTCTATGAAAAAATTATTTGCCATCTTCCTCTGTCTGTGTATGGTTGCAAATCATACTTGCAAATTTCTTGCACAGTGATGTAATCCATTGAATTATTGAGTCTTTTTCTATGTGCTGGGCATTGTCTTGCTTTATTCCTATATGCTGGGCATTGTCTTTGCCACTATCCACATTTCATAAACATAATTTGAAACTGGATGACTTCTGCTGCTTGCCAAATTCTAATGTTAATTCTAATCCAGTGTTAATCCCATACCTCCCCGTAGACTCCATTATTTGTTATAGATTGAATTTTTATCAAGAACTTGCTTAGCTCTGCAAAATTTCAAGATTGTTTCTTTAACTATAGCGCAATCTCAGATTCTTCTCTGCTCTCAATTAATTATTTTTACCCTCACATTAAAAAAAATCTCTGTTGTATATTCTATTTTTACAAAGAGTGCAGTATAGTAGTTCTCAATTTCTGTAATATAGTTTCATGGTAGGCCTCTTCCCTCTGAGTTAATTTAAAACTGTGAACACATTAAGTGCATCAAAACTTGCTATTGTTAGAAATAAGGATACCTTTGTTCTATCTCTGCATGCAGTGAGTACCAATGAAAACAAAGCGCTGCTCAACTCATTTTCAGTTGCCTTCTACATTCCCAGAGAGCTTCATACCTGGCAAAGCTTGTAGCTGCTCTATTTTTCAATTCAGCTCATTATCCTTAATTACAATTTCTTCTGGCTCTGTGAGATATTCAGGAGTCACTCTCAGTCCAAGGTGCTTGAAAGACATCCTCTTTATTCACAGATCAGTTCCAATTGTCTTTGCATAACAGAGCCTCCTTTGCATATACTTCCTTTCTCAAGGTGAGCCACTAAAAATGATAGCTTACAGTTTAATACTACAGTTTTTTTTTTCCCTGTCAGTAAGGCCAATATCAAAGGAGCATCAAAACATAAGAAATGCCATTTACTAGGTCAGGCCACAAGTCCATCTAGCACTGTACGCTGTCCCACACTTGGCACAGAATTGATGCCAAGGGGGAATATGGCATGTTTAGAAATTTCTGCTTCCTGCTTGTCTCCCACTACAATTTTTGTTGTTAAGTGGACTGGGAAGCGCTGATTCAGAGACTGTGCCACTATCTACTATGTTCAATACCTATTCATGGACCTTCTTAACAACAATGGATCCAACCCCCTTTGGAACAAGGTTAAAACTACAGCCTCTACAACATCTTGTCACAATGAGTTCTCTTTATGCTAGCTGAAAGAGAACTTCCCCTGGTTCTAGTATTATGAGAGATGGTAAATAATTTTGCTTTCACTGTACCAGTTAATGTTTTGTAAATCATGTCCAGCCTCAAGTGTCTCTTTTCCAAGCTGAAAAGTCCTAATTTACTTAATCTCCCCTCCATACTGCTGTTTCTCCTTGTTTCCCTTCTCTGTACCTTTTCTAGTTCTTCTAGGTCACCTTTGAGGTGTTCAAACCAAAACTGCATACAGTGCTAAAAGTGTGGATATACCATAGATTTATGAACAGGCATAATGATATTTCTTGTTTTGTTTGCAGTTCCCTTTTTAAACGTTCCTAAGATTGCACTTGCTTTTTTGACAGCTGAACTGATGCTTTTAGGAAATGGTTCACAATGACTCCAAGATCTCTTTCCTGTGCGATAACAGTTAATGTAGACCCCAGCATTGGATATGTATTAGTTTCTGTCATGTGCACTGCTTTGCACATATCACTACTGAATTGCATTTGCCATTTGTTGCTGAATCACTCAATTTTGCAGGATCATTCTGTAGTTCTTCACAGTCTGCTTTGATCTTTACCACACTGAATAATATTGTGTCTTCTGCAAACTTGCCCATCTCACTAATGATCACCCCTACCCCTCCTTTCCAGATCACTTATGAAAACAGATTGCAGAGGAGTCCACTGTTTACTTCTTGCAATTCTGAAAACTGATCATTTATACCCAGAAACTAAAAACAGCCTGATTCAACTGCTCTTTGTTCTGAGAGCACCATAGTCACAGGCCATTTACAGAAGTTAGTATTTCTTGTATTCTTTTTCTGACCCTATATGGTCAACATTGGTGTAAGGTTCACTTAACCGGTGGACCCTAAACCTCAGATGCTTGGTTGTGGAAACTTCACCCGGAAGAATACCTGGAAACTCCACAGCACCTATAAAGGACCAAAGGCAGTGGTCATAGACCAGGAAGTGGGCAAGACCAGAAATGGAGGCAGTGGGATTAAAGAACCCAGAGATTGTAGAGTTTCAGCAGACTCTATCCAAGCTGAGGTATATCTAAGGGAGGAAGCTGGTGTCCCATAAGCGTTTGCTCTAGGAACGGGTAGCTAACATGAACACAGACACATAGGCATAAAAGACTAATTAATCACTTATTGGTAAGTCTTTTAAAAACATCATTTTAAAACCATTTTTTAATCTTCACCCTTTCCAATACTACTCTGCATTAACAAATTAAGTTCTGCATATAGGACTAAATATCCTAAAAACAGCAGTTAAAGAATCGTTTCTTGCTCACTTCCATTTTAGCCCTCTCAGTTCTTTTTATAGCAGGTCTGTGCCTTTCTACAACTGCCCTAAACTCACTAGTGTACCAATCAAAGTCTATGTGAATCAAGACAAGAGAGATTAAAGATGTCACTGGTGTAGCTGCTTATTATTTTTCCCTTGAGGTGACATCTGAGACCAAGCTCTTGCAGCTTCAAACTGAGTCAAGGTATGCTTCAGCAGGTTGCCCATCTGGTGTGACTTCAGAATATTAAAGTCCCCTGCAGGCTATCAGCACAAGGAACAATCAAGTTCTTTGCAATCACTCAGACATCTTATTTCATACTACACAAAGTACTGCAGACTCCAATTAAGATGTGCAAAAGCATCCTTATTAGCTTCTGATGAATGCTGATAACATCATCAAGCCACAGATGCATTTAATTTTTAAATGTCCAGCTAATACATATTTACTGAAACATGGTTTGGTCTGTAATCCTAAATATTATAGCAAGTCAAGGACAACTGTCATTTGCAACTATTACTTGCAACAAAAAAGGAAATTTCCAAGTGCTGTTGAACAATGTGTTAGATAATTATGACACTTAAAATCAATAAGAATCTCAAAGACTTGATTCACATGAATAGGAGAGAATGTGCATCAATCTGATTTGTATAACTTTCCAGTTAGAGTAAAAAATTAGCTATAAACCAAACTTTGCTATTTTATAAGGGTTTTTTTTCCTATTTCAAGCACATCTAAACTAAAGAGGCAATATATCTCCAAAATACTACCAAGTATAGTAGGCACATAGATAAAAAGTGACTTATGAGTGAATGATAATACTATGTTAACTATATTCGTTTAAAAACTGTATTAAAAATACAGCTCAGTTGGTCTGCGCTTAGACATTTAATATGTAGTAATCCGAGACAAGGAACAGTGATTGCATAGGTAACTTCCTGTCCTTTGTAATCAGAAAGGGAAGTAATTATTCCAGAATAAGAGAGTTATTGTTGAGTACAGTTATTCTGACATAGCTATTTTGGTCAATTTCCTTATGCTGATAAAGCAAGAGATTGAAAGTGAGAAGTTCAGGCAACAAGAAAAAACAATTAAGTTATTCTAATTTGCGCATCAAATGTGGGTATCAGAGTATGTGGTTGGTGAGGGCACGTGTGGGCCCCCACATCACACATTTCCAGCCCCCCTCTCCCAGTGAACAGCCCCTGCTGCTGGTGGCTCAGTAACAGCAGGCAGCAGACCATCAGGGTGCTCATGGCCGTGGCAGGGAGAGCCCCAGCAGTGCATGCCTCTGGCTGAATCCTAGGGCCAACGCATGCTAGCATGAAGTTGGGCTGACCTACTGGTGCACACCTTCCAGCCAGCTTGGGCTGGCTCTGTTCCAGCACATGGAGCTCATGGCATTGCAGGTAGGAGCCATACCCTATTGGCCTAGGTGGGGTCTGTGACTCCATGTGTGTCTTCCTGCTGAAATGCTGGAATCCCCACATGGAGCCACAGGGCTGGCCAGCCCAGCCTGATGGCACATGGACTGGGAGCTGTGCACCTCCATGTGTGACTTCCAGCACTCCAGAGAGAAGCCACCCTTGGAGCAAGCAGGAGCCCTCCTAGCCCAACGGTGCACGACTCCATACCTCTGTGTGTAGGCTTCCCACCTGGCCCAATGACTTAAGGCTCCCAGTTCACATGCCATTGATCCAGGCTGGCCCTGCACATGGGACTTCCAGCACTCCAGTGGAAAGCCACACATGGAAGCATTGAGCTGCATGACACCGGGCCGTGCTGACTCCTGCTTGCCTCCACACGTGGCTTCCTGCTAGGAGTGCTAGAAACCACATGTGGAGGCATGGAGCCAGCCAGACTGGCCTGATGGTGCACAGCTCATACCCACCCACAAACCCCACACCCACCCCACCCTCCTGTAGGCAGGAGCTCCCCTCCTCACTTACCCAGCTGTTCAGTAGCACGGCTGTGCCTCCACTCCAGGTGGGAGCCCCATGATGCGCTGGGATCTCTGCAGAGGTAGAGGCACAGAGCCATTGTGTTTAAATTACATGATTATGCATGGTTGTGCCTTTTATGTGCAAAATTGTGTGGGAGCATAATTGCACAATTTCCCTGGATGTAAGAATTGCAGTTTTTCTGGGAGAAATACTAAGTATATAAGAGTTCACAGCACTTCCTGCAGACTAAAAATGATGCATACAGGCTGGGGTATAAGCAAAAGGGGTCCTCAGCTGTCAGCCACTGCCAGCACAGGCTGTTTGAACAGCTTCTGCCATGCCTGCCTGTACAGTGCTGTACCATAGGGGTTTCAGCCACTTCAACTAAATGGCTCGACTTCAACCAGTCATATATTTGCTTGCATGCACCTTAAAAAGTACAGACAGGCAAACAAGTTCCATCAAGTTGAGGGGTATTTACCGTTTACCAGCTCTTTAAAAGTAAGTAGCTTGTGTATCTTCTCCTATCCTACAGCTAAACAGGGGCAGCTTATTTATGTTTCTTTTGTTTTTTCAGGGGTAATTGTTTTGGTGTAGCTTCCACTTACTTGAAAGGTACACCCAATATCAATCTACAGTAAATTTAATATGTTCATCTATCCACAGCCTCACACAAATATAAGACTCAATTTAGGATTTGTATTTCTTCTGTATATAGGACTCCTGTTCACGGACTAGGCACTGCCCAAACACAGAACAAAGAGATACAATTTAAATGTAGGCCCCCAGGCAACAAATAGATACCGACAAATAAAGTACAAGGAAACAATGAAACAACCCCAGTCAGCATGCATGATAGGCAGAGCTAGTAGTCATAACATATTGGCAGCCTAATTGTTGTCAAGTATTTCATACACTTCATTGCAAAGGAGTTTAAGGAGGGATTTGAAGGAAGATAATGAGGTAGTTTTGTGGATCTTTACAGAGAGCTTTTTCTAAGACAGAGAAACAGCATGGGAGAAAGTATAATGTGGCTATTTAAAAAATCTCGCAAGTGGGTGATGGGCTGATCAGAGTGCTGGAGTTGACTCCATGATAATGAACAAGTGATGACAGATAGGCTGTTAAGGGTGGAGAATGGTTGGTAAAGGACTTTGAAAATGATTGATGCATAGAAAGGGGACAGCACAGTCAAAGAAATAAGTTAAGAAAATATTTTTGCAGGATAATTCATTCTTAATTTCTAACTGAATAACTTTATCAGAAGACTTTGAAAAGGGAACACTTCTCCACTGCTTTGAAACTTGTTTAAGATGTCAGCATTTTACAAGAGATTGTACCAAAAAAAAAACAACCTGCAAAAAACCACCCAAACAAACAAAACTAAAAAACCCAGTAACTACAAGACTTTGGTATTTGTTGGGGGGAAATCCTGCCTTATATTTTCAGACATATTTCCAAAAAACATGGTTAAAGAGAGTGCATATTGTCTTGGAAGGATGCTTATTCAGATTTGACTGTCTGATCACAAAATCATTTTAGTTTAACTCAGATCAGTTAAATATTTATATTGCAATAATATTTTATGAAATAATCCCAATTGGTCTAACTCAGGGGTGGGCAAAATATGGCCCGCAGACCAGATGAAGCCTGTGGGGAACCTAAAAAATTTAGAAAATTAGTATTTATCTGTCCTTGGTTCCTGTCAAAAAAAAATGACAGAAGCCAGAGGCAGTAGGACCCAGGGGAAGCCTGGCAGGCTCCCACAACAGGGCCCACTCAGCCCTGCCCCCGCAGCCAGGAATCCCGGTAGGGCCTGGGACCACCTGGCTGTCCTAGCGCAGGAACCTCAGGTAGGGGGGGTGGGGAAGGGCAAGGGAGGACCCCAGGGAAAAGCTGAGCACAGAGAAAAGTGGCCCTCCCCCAGCCTGTGGCCAGTGCTCCTTGCTGCAGCCTCTCACAGCCTGCATGGAGTGTCCTGAGCAGGCACAGGCAGCCCCATGCAGGCTGTGAGCACCTGCAGCACAGGGCATGGCTACAGGGCAGGTGAAGGGCCACTCCCCCCACCCTGCTTAGCACCAGCTTGTAACCCAGCTCCACTGCCAGCCTGGGCCCCGCACCAGCTCTAGGATCACCCATTGGGATCAACCAACTGCTTGGTATGGAGGAAAGCGGCAGACCTGCTTGCCATGTCAGGCTGTGTTTGCCACCACCGCCTCTGTGCTGCCCAATGTGCGAGCTCCAGGCAGGTAGCAGCAAACACTACTGGGAGCAGCAGCTGCGGGGAGGCTGCAGCTGCTCCTGTCACAGCGCAGCCCCAATGGGTAAGCCTGGAGCCCGTGCAGGGCCCAGGCTGGCAATGGGGGTGGGTTACAAGCAGGTGCTAAGCACAGGAAAAGTGGCCCTTCACCTGACCTATGCCTGCTCAGGACAGCCCCGTGTGGGCTGCAAGTGGCTGCAGCACAGGGAGCCAGCCATGGGGCAGGCAAGGGGATGCTTTTCCCCTGCACTCAACACCAGCTCATTCCCTGCCATGGAGCAGGGTGTTGGTACAGGTGGGGCACAGTGTGCAGCCCCATGGGGCTGGGGGCCACAGGGAGCGAGTGGGCAGGGAGCCAGCAGGAGCACGGGGCCCACACCAATGTCCTGGGGTCAGCACTGGCAGGGCCCAGAGCAGGGAGGCAGGAGTACAGGGGTCCTGGCCAGCTGGGGCTCTATGGAGCTGGGCCAGCTCCCCCTTCTCCCTGCTTGTGCAGCCTAGCCCAGCTCCACAGACCCCTACCAGCCTGCACCTTGCTCTGGGCCCCACTGGCACTGGCCCTTGGACATTGGTCCTAAGACATTGGTCCCAAGATGGTACCAGGGACAGGGGCACCTGTCAAGGGGCAGGGCTACCCATATGGCCCTTGACAGCCTGCCAGAACTGGGCAAGCAGCCCTCTGCCCAAAATAATTGCTCACATCTGGTCTAAATAAATATTGTGAAAGCATCCTTCAGCATCCCAGGTTGCACTGCTCCTTCCTTTCTTCCCCCAGAACAGCAACTTGGGCTGTCCAACCCAGCCTGCAGCCTCTCAGAGGGGGCGGGTCATGTTCTCTACCCCTCATTCTAGCAGGTGAACTAGGGATATGCTAGGGCTTTTGCTTGATCTTACCTGGAGAAAACCCAGGCTGGGTCAAATTGCATTGGGGTTTTTTAACATCTCCAGCACAGCTATGTAGAGGATGGGGCATTCCTCACTGTTCAATGTGGACTGGGGAAATAAAGTTTGGGATTGGTGTCAGGGGAATGACCCACACCCTCTGTACAGCTTTCCCATATAAACAAATAAGCCATAGTTGGCAAAAATGGGAGACGGAAAGGGAAAAAGACATGAATTACACCAGGAAAAGGAGAATAGTAGGAATTATTAATATCCTACAAGAAGAAAGCCTGTAAGAAATCTGTTATCTTTCAGGATGTAAAGGAAGGTTAAGCCACGTGAGGTCATCGTGTCCAGGTCCGGAGGTCACTTCAGTTTAAGAGGCTGATCAGGGTTTGGATGAGCAAGCAGAATCCAGAGTGGTCCAGATCAGGAAGCCAGGAGGTCAGTACAAGAACTTGATCTGGAAACGGGTTAAGTTAGGAGGTGGAGTGTCAGAGCACACAAATTCAGAGGACAAGTCAATTTAGGTAGCTGGAGATGAAGCTGAGAGCAGGCAGAGCCACAATCCATAAGGACCAGCTGATCAATTTGAATAATATTTGAGCTCTATTATTCAGATACTTCCTTTTTCAGGTCAGGGGTTTATATGGGAGAGAGGAAAGTGGATGGCCACTCCTGTTGCAGTAAATGGGCAGGTGACCAGAACTGGACAGAGGTTTCTGGTCAGCTTTTCTCAGCCTAGATGATCAGCTGGACAGATGGCAGATTGGAGTAAGTAGCAGATCTGGGTAGACTGAGGCTCTGGGTATGAGGTTGTAACCTGGACAGGTTATTATTTCCTGGCACCCTTAGGTATGCTAAGTACCCTTAGTTATGCTTAGCAGAGTACATATTCTGACAATTCCTTGAGCTGACTGGGTAAAGAGATCTGTTAATGTAGGCCCATATGTCTATGCAGACCCTCAATGAAATAAATATATTTTCTTTTGACAAAAATTTAACCATGTATAACATTTGTTACCATGAACATTTAAAATCATAGGGACACAGTGGATGGTATTTGAGAACATACATTCTTTGAAAATCCAATACAAATATAAAATTACCTTATATATTTTTAGAAACTCTTATACTCACTTAAATCACTTATAAAACTATAATTTACATCAGCTGTAAAATTGGCCCAGTCACTTTTAGTGGAGTTAAATATGTATGAATTTGGCATTAAATTAAAGCAGAATCCTGAACTCCATACAGATAGGATGTACAAGTATATCCTATATAGTATCACAAATTAGATTTAATATGTACTCATATAGGTTAGTTTGATTTACAGGATATGAGAATACTCAGTAAAGAGTTTTGAAGGAGGTATAATACATTTCTACACCTGCAGTGACACGAGTCTAATAACTCTTTCTGTGTGAAGTTATTTAAAGTTTTAATTGTAAACGTCTAATGAAGCAAACTCACTTTCCTATCTGTCTCATTGCTCATATCCTTTTCAGTAAGGGAGTTTAAAAAGGAGAACAGTAATATTCAGGTTTCAGCTTCTCCTGAAACTCTTCATTCTAAATTCTAGCTTTAAAAAGGTAGCAAATAAATCAAGAAAATGGCTATGAAGTTGGTACCAGTTACCTATGACATGTAAAATTTTGTTTGACATTTAAAAAATGTATGACTGGCATAAAATCAAGAACAAATCCATGATATATGCTACCTACAAGTGTGCCCCTTTTATCTTTACGTTTTGGGAGAAAAAGGCAATCATGCTAATATACTCTAAATGGAGTTTTATTAACTTTTTTTGCTTGGCAATTTTTTTTTACTGTAAAACAGTCAGTGAATAATTAGCATATTATTCACAAAAGAATAAAAGCTTTTTAAAAGATTAATCCCAAGGCAAGCCTTGTATTCTGTCCTTTCATGGATGGTGTCATGGGATAGCTGTGATACCCCTGATGGACCCCACAGAACCCTGTAAATTCTTGGAACCTTTAGTATCATAGTAACTAGGGTCAGAAGGGGCTTAAGAGCAGGCCATCTAGTCTGACACCCCGCCAATGGCAGAAACAAGTGCCAGGGTCACAGGATCCCAGCCAAGTACCTATCTAATCTACTCTTAAAGATGCCCAAGGTAGGAGCAAAAACAACTTCCCTAGGAAGCTGGTTCCACATCCTAGCCACCCTAAC
>JAGPOW010003316.1:137807138-137839416 GCA_030014935.1 Caiman crocodilus
TAGCCGCCTCCTTGAGCTGGCCAGCAATTTGGAGGTTCAGCTCCTCCCTCTGGTTGGGTGGTCTGTAGCAGACACCCACCATTAAGTCCCTTTCCCCTCGTCCTCCTTGCAGCCTGACCTAAATCGCTTCTGCCTGGTCCTCAGTCGCCCCCAACTTGACGCTCGATGCAGAGAATCGCTCTTTGACATACAGCGCAACCCCTCCGCCTCTTTTCCCCATCCTGTCCTTCCTGAAAAGGGCATATCCATCGATGCCTACAGCCCAGTGATGGGTTGAGTCCCACCAGGTTTCCATGAGCCCAACCAGATCTGGGTCTTCCACAGCCACCAGGAGAGACAACTCCTCCTGCTTACCTCCCATGATGTGAGCATTTACATAGAGGCATTTAAGGGCACCCACTGCCGCCTCTGCCTCTCCACTTGTTTCCCCCAAGCTATAACCACATACGCTCGCCAGACTTACCTGGCTCAGCAGCAGAGCATCCTCTCCTCTCCCGGCAGGCCCGTCCCCCGGCAAAGCTAGTTTAAAGCCCGCCACACGAGATCAGCCAACCTAGAAGAAAAGAAACACTTACCTTTAGGCGTTAGGTGAAGTTCATCCTCAGCCAGCATGCTCTGCATAGGGAAATGTGGGCTATGATCGAAGAATCTGAATCCGCATCATAACACCAACCCTGAAGGCACTGGTTTACAGCTGCGATACAGGCCTCGTGTCGCCTTCCCCGTTGACTCACTGGCAGAATGGAAGAAAACACCACCTGCGACCAAAACGCCTTGACCTGTCTTGCAAGAGCCTTGAAGTCTTCAATGATGTCCTCCGGCTGGCCTCTAGAAGCGTTGTTGTTTCCCATGTGGACTACCACTAACGCATGGTAATCTGTGGGCCTAACAATCTTCTGGATGCACTCTGTGACGTCCTGAACCCGCACTCCAGGCAGGCAGCAGACCTCTCTGCCCAAGGGATCAGGACAGCAGATGGGACCCTCTGTGCCGCCCAGGATAGAGTTCCCGATGACCAGGACTCAACACTTGCTCCTCCTACAGGACCTCTTCTTCCTCTCCGCTCGCGATGGGGGTGCACAATCAGCACCGCGAGGGGGGTGCTCCTCAGCAGTCTTCTTCAGGGTAGCCAGGGCCGCATACCTGTTCCCAAGTGGCACCTCCGGTACCTTTTTGGTTCCCACTCAAAATGGGTTCCTCATGGGACACCCTCAGCCTTATGGGCTAGATGCGTGGCTCCAAAACCACTCCTTTACCATGCCCTAAGCCTCACCGATGGTATTTACATGTTGTCTCTCTGGTGCCTTGCTATTGTTTGGCCTCCTGTCATCACTGGGCCTTCCGCAGCCCTGTCTCAGCTCCCACGTTGGCACTAGGGTCTGCTTACCCCCTTTGTCTCTGTGTCTGGTGCTGGGGTCTCCACACTGTAGTGGGACTCCACACTCAATGAGGCCTCCTCCTTCCCCAATAGCCTCAGCCCGATCCACCCGTCTACCAATGGTAACCAAAATATGTGCCCCTGGTCTGTAACATAATATAAGCAGTTCAGGGAATGCTCTGTCCCTTTAAAATACTCACACTTCCCCCAGCACTAAGTGCCTTGTAGGCCAGAGTACCTGGTGAGCTCCTGGAGCCTCTTTATCCTACCAGAAGCAGAACAGGAAGTCAAGCATCTCTGGTTACCTTCCTCTCTGAGCACTCCTCTTCCCCTTAGCTGCTGGCAGAGAACTGACCCTTTAGTCCCAGCCCTGGGGTTTGGTTCCTGCCTGACTGTTAGGGCCCTCTCCCTAGGCAGTTTCTACCCTTAAAGGAGCACCTTAGTGCCCTGTGACAGATGGCAAAAGAGGTGGTTGTTTGCTATTTTTGTGGGAGGAGGGGGGGCAGGATCTGTGAACATTGGCTTAATCCTTTATTCATTTGGACTTTGTAAAGTCAATGCTAAATGAAGGCTTAACACTGGGGCTAGGGACAAACATTACACATAAAGTAGTTAAGTGATTAGAAACCAGTTTAAATTTAGAACAGAACAGACGTTCAGAGTATGTATACCAGTTTCAAAATGGCTGAAACCAGTTTAAGATAGATGTGAATGAATGTAGTACCAAACTTAACTGATTTAAGTTAAATCAGTCTATCCAACTTCTGTCCCAGATCACCTTCTGGCTAAAATTAAGTTACAGTCACTCAGCATCCCAAGATGCTTTGCACGTCCCCCACAGACTCCCTCCTTGCAGTGTGGGTGGGCTAGCCTCAGCTCACACTGCCTGATCCAGCTGAACAGGCTTGGCCCTGCCCCCCAGCTGTCACCAGAGTTGAAGCAGCAAAGCCTCTGTTCTGCTGCCCTGTTCCTGCCAGCCTGGTGTGGGGAAGGTGAGGAAACAGAGCCCTGGCTTTGAGGCCTCCCCTACATGCCTCCTGTCCCACAAGGCCTGTGTGAGTCACTGATATGCTGATGGGCCAGCCTGGATCCCTATGACTCAAAGTGGGTTCCCCCTCCCTGCTCTGAGGGGTGGGAGGGGAGAATTGCCCCATGTAAGCTGATGCTGGGTGACAGCTCAGCCCGAAGCAGGAAGGCCTGTTTCCCCCACACCTTTGGGTCTAGGGCTAAGCCAGCACCAGACTGTGCTGAGGGATGGGAAGGGGGAATTCTGCCTCTGTACCAGCAGTAAGGCTCAGGGTCCCCTGCCCCGGTCCAGGGACCCCCTGCTGAGG
This sequence comes from Caiman crocodilus, assembly GCA_030014935.1. Classification (NCBI taxonomy): domain Eukaryota; kingdom Metazoa; phylum Chordata; order Crocodylia; family Alligatoridae; genus Caiman; species Caiman crocodilus. Next base: position 137,809,851 of record JAGPOW010003316.1, read on the forward strand.
CACAGAGATCCCCCCACATGGATTGATGCCCACTGGGCCCCTGACTAGGGACCTGACTGAGGACTGTTCCCCCCTCACAGGGAGTCATCAATGAGTCATCACTGCAGAGGTTGCCCAGTAATCAGAAGGTGCTTGGTAATCGGGTCCAAAGCTTCCCTGTTGCTGGATTATAAAGAGTTTGTATAACTCTTCTACTGTAAAATGAATAACCTATTCCTGATTCTTAGCAGAAAGGGTTGTAGTACCCAACCAAGCCATAGCATTCATTTATTTAGGGAGTGCTATTCAGGAGAGGTAGCCAGACTCTCAGGCTAAGCGTGGGAGTACCAGCAAGATGTTCTAAGAAGACAGAAAGGCTGATCCTCAGGGGTGATTAATCAGCAGGGACACATGTAATAGCAACATGTGTGCCAACAAGGCTGGCAACTGTAAACAGCATGTTGGACTGACAGCATAAATGTAGTAATGTGCTCTGCAAGAAAGAAGTTGCTGTAGTACAATGAAACCACTTTTAAAAATCACCATGGTGGTAAAATTGTCTTTTGGCTGCATGGTCCCAAAAAGAAAATAAAACAAAGATCCTCCTAATTCCGTCTCCAAATTGCCTTTCTTAAGGAGCATACTAACAAAAATAAATGTCTTTATCTCAAAGGTTAAGAAAAGGAGAGTCTTACTTTCTTCTGAGGAAAGGAAAGCCAATGTCTAGAGATTCCTTTCATAAGATTATGAGCAGATCCTAGCTCTATGGTCAGTTGCCTTCAGGCCAGCAAGTACCTGTAGTCTCTTAATTTTCCCCTTATGTATCTAAGGTGGTTTCTGTTTAAGCCAAAAGGCTCCAAATACTTCCAATACCTGCCCAACAACTCTTGTTCTTAGCATAAAGTTACAGCTTGGAACTCTAATGCTATCAGAGTCTCCAAAAAATTCTCTCATTCTCATCATACAGTCATTTTTGTCATTTGTCTACAGGTAAGGTGCTCTTGGAGTGGAGATCTTTGTTCTGTGGGGAAAAAATATATCTCATATCTGGAATATTTAGTGTTTGAATACAGAATGTATTTTCTTTGTGTTTATGCATAGATTGTTAATGATTATTTTAATAAGTTCAGCATCTGAGTCAATTTATTCACAATAAGCTTAACACCAGAATAACAGCCTCTTCAAATTTTCCACGTGGTGAATATTTAAAATCTTATGAATAGCCACGGCCATTGTAAATAGGGAGACTGTGAGAGAGAGAGAGGAACCAGGCCTGGGGAACTCTGAGGGAACCAACCCTTCTCCCTCTGTATTTACCTCAATAGAGAAAAGGAATGGCCGGCAGACTCACCTCTGTAGGGAGTGTCGGCTCCAGATGGGGCTGCACAGCTTAGGGAGGGAGACTTCTAGCCTTGGAGAGAGAGTGCCAGACGTGGGGAAGTGCGACATGCACACGAGCTCTCTGCTGGGAGTGGAGAACTGTGGGGCAGAGGAGCAGGGCACACCTGGAAAACACCAATTGAGCCCACCAGCCCATGAGCTCTCTGCTGGGAGGAGGAGATGGAGAGCTGGGGTCAGAGGAGTGGGGAAAACCTGGAAAACCCCTGCTGGGGGACAGAGAGAGAGCAGAAGAGCTCAACACACTCAGAAAACCCCAGTTCAGAACTGGTGAGGGAAGCAGATGGTGAGGAACCAAGGGCTGGGAAGAAAGTCAGCGAGCCTCTATATATCCCTGTTTGGGTGGGACAGCCCTGGAAGACTGTACTGGCGTCCTGGACAATTGGCTAAAATTGAAGCAAAAGTCCCAGATTGGTGATATCATCTTACCCACATGTGCCTGGCCTGGCTTCTCCTGAGCTGTGGCTGGAGGCAGAGGGAGCAAGCTAGAGCAGGGATTGGCTGGAGCAGTAAGGGCTGGGGGATGGGGCCAGGGCTCAAATACCTGCATGGGGGAAGCTGGGATGGCTGCCTGCTGCTGGTGGCAACCTTGTGTTCTTTTGCTGTGGCTGCCAAGGCCCAGGCTGCACCCAGGCAGCTGCTGGTGGTGGGAGGGAGGGAGGCAGAACCCAGGGGGTGCTGCACAGGGGCTACTTGCAGCCAGATTCAGCCTTTGTGAGCAGGGGATGGTGCCTGACTATGGGCCTCTGTATTGCCTCACCCCACCATCAGGGCTCCTGGGAGCTGTGAAGGGGTGGGTGTGGGTCTACAGGCTCAGAGGATGTGTATGTTTTTGTACGCATGCATAGGCAGGGTGGAGGTGTGTACATGTGGTGCCACCAGCCTTGATTTCCTTACCTCATTCCATATTGCTTCCAAAATAATATGGAATATAATTTTAATAAATTATAAAGTTCTTGGATCCCCATTTTGCAAGGTTTTGCAGACCCTCAAGAAGTTACCGTAAGCTCAGAACACATGAGGTTCCCCAGCAGCATTCCAGTTCTTTACTCCCAAGATCTCACTTTGAAATTTATTTTATAGGAATCAGTTTTTCCTATCATCAAAAAACTCAAAAAAGGGTGCTCTGGACCACGATGGGTGATTTAGGCATGTCAGTATAGATGGCCTGGATTGGTGCATGCATTTTTGCTGAAAAGATCAATGGTTTAGCTATTCATACTACTTTGACAACCCTACTCATCCAGTGATTTTGTGACCCAAGAAACTTTATGTTGGGCATCTTGATAGCTGGAAGAAACTTGTTTTGTTTTTTTTCCCCCATAGACATTTGGGCTGGAAGGGACCTTGAAGATCACCAAGTCCAGCCCCCTGCCCAAGGGGCAGGAAGTCAGCTAGGGTCAAAGGATCCCAGCAAGATAAGCATCCAAACCTTTCTTGAAAGAATACAGAGTAGATGCCTGCACCATTTCTGGAGGGAGTCTGTTCCAGGTCTTGGGGGCTTGGACAGTAAATAATTTTTTTCTTATGTCCAGCCTGAAATGGTCTTGCAGGAGTTTATGACCATTGATCCTTGTTTTACCTTGGGGTACTTTGGTGAACAGATGTTAGGCAGTCACCAGGTCCCCTCTGAGCCTGCGCTTTTCCAGGCTAAAGAGTCCCATGGCTCTCAGTCTCTTTTTTATAAGGCCTATTCTCTTGCCCTCTGATCATGTATGTGGCTCTCCTCTGGGCTCTCTCAAGCTTCTTGACATCCTTCTTGAACTGAGGACCCTAGAATTGACTGCAGCCTCACCAAGGCCGAGTGCAGTGGGAGGATGACATCCTGAGATTTACTTGAGAATCATCTATGGATGCAAGTCAGAGTTTGGTTAGCTTTACTAGCAACAGCATCACATTGATGGCTCATGTTCATCTTGTGGTCAATCCTGACCCCCAAGTCTCTTTCAGCAGTGGTGCTAGCAAGTGTAGCACTGTTGAGCCTATAAGCATGCTGTGGATTTTTTCCCACCCCGCAAGGTGGAGTACTTTACATTTATTGGTATTGAATGTCATCAATGGTTTGTATCCTCCCACTTACTAAGTTTATCCAAGTCAGCCTGGATTACTAGCCTGTCCTCAGGTGTGGACGCTATGCCCCAAAGTTTAGTGTCATCGGCAAACTTAGCCAGGGTAATTCTGACACCAGTGTCCACATGGTTGATACAGATGTTAAAGAGAACTGGTCCAAGGGCAGAGCCTTGGGGGATGACACTGGTCACTGAGTGCCATAGTGATTCACTACAATAGACCAGTACTCTCTGGGTCCAACCTCAGATCCAATTTCCCAGCCATTGGACTATGGTGAAGCCGAGGCTACAGTTTGCCATTTTTTCCATGAGGAGGTCACAGGACACCAGATATATGACATCAATCTCTTCTCCTTTGTCCAGGTGGTATGTCACCTGGTCATAGAAGGAGATGAGATTGGTCAGGCAAGACCTTCCTGTGACAAACCCGTGCTGGCTATCCTTTAGGATGTTGCCCTCAGCCAGTTTATCCAGAAGGGTCTCTTTGATAATTTTCTCCAGAACCTTACTAGGGATTGAGGTCAAACGGATTGGCCTATAATTCCTGGGCCTGTAATTCCTGGGCCAAATTCTACTTTCCACCTTTTCTTTAAGATGGGTACCACATTGGCCTTCTTCCGGTTTTCAGGTACTTCACCTGAGTGCTATGAGTTTTCAAATATTTTTGTCAATGGTTGGGCTATGACACTTGCCAGTTCCTTGAATGAGGGTAATCTAGGGTGTAGTCTGTCAGGACCAGCTGACTTGAAGGTGTTCAGCCTCTCAAGGTGATCCTTTACTTGATCAACACCAATCCTGAGTATAAATATGCCCTCACCCTGGCCATCCTGTCTTGCTAGGCAGGGCAGTCTCATTGGACTGATGAAAGACTGATGCAAAGTACACATTAAGTAGATTGGCCTTTTCCTGGGTGTCAGTTATCAGCTGTCCTGTTTGGTTCAGCAGGGGTCCAAAGGTACCCTTGTTTTTTTTCTGACTCCCTACATATCTGAAAACAGACTTTTTGTTGTTCTTGATATGTGAAGCCAGGTGGAGCTTGGTTGTAGCCTCGGCTTTCCTGATCCGTTCCCTGCAGGTATGGACTAGTGCCGAGTACTCCTCCTGGGTGGTAATTCCAGCCTTCTACCCTTTATAAGTCTCTCTCTTGTGGTGCAGGAGGTTTTCCAGTTCCCTGCTGAGCCAAGGGGGTTGCTACATCCTTTTGCTATCCTTCCTCAGATGGGATGGCCACTCCTTGTGCTGACAGGATTGCTTCCTTGATGAGCAACTTCTCCTCTTGGACTCTTCTTCCTGTCGAGTTGTGGTCCCTTAGGCCTTGACAACAAGCCTCCTGAGCTTGTCAAAGTCAGCTTTCCTGAAGTTGAGGACTTCTGTATTGCTGACTGACTTGCCAGCTTTGCTATGGATAGTAAAGGTGATCAGCTTGTGGCCACTATCACTCAACTTCCCATCAATTCTTTAGGTCACCGACTAGATTATCCCCTTTGGCCAGTAACAGGTCCAGCAATACTTTACCTCATACACTTCTTGAGTCAGGAAGAGCTTGTCCATCCATATGAGGAAGCTTTGCAACTGATTGGATTTGGCCGAGTGCTCTTCCCACGAGATGTCCAGGTAGTTAAAGTCTCCCATGACAACCATGCACCGAGAGCGTGCAGCTTCAGCCAGTTGCCTGGTGAATTCCTGGTCCAGCTCTTGCTTCTGGTTAGGAGGTCTGTAGTAGACTCCTACCATGATGTCCCCTGTGCCACGTTCCCCACGTACTTTAACCCAGAGAGACTTTAGTCGTCCTTCCTGGGTGCCAATGTCATTTTGCAGGTACATGAAGCTGTTCTCGACGTAGAGAGCTACAACCCCACCCCTTTTATCTGTATGATCTTGCTTGTACAGGGTATAGCCATCTATACTTGTGGCCCAGTCACAGGTGGAGTCCCATCAGGTCTCCATTATTTCTATAGGGTCATAGGGATTCTTGTTTAGTGGGAGGACCAGTTCTTCCTGTTTGTTCTCCAAGCTCCTGGCATTGGTGTGTAGGCAGGCAAGTGTTCCATTGAGGGCCCCTGCCTTCCCCACTGATCGTTCCGGGACTACGGTAGGGGTGGGTTTCCTTAAGTGCCTTAGCCTGCTGAATTTACAGAGATTGCAGGTGTGATAATCCCCCCAACCCTCAGTGGGCTTAAAGCCCGGTCGAGTACGTTAGCCAGTCGGGCTGAGAAGAGCCTCCTCCTCAGTGGAGTGAGGTGGAAGCCGTCTCTCCCCAGCAGACCACTGCCTCTCTCACCAGAATGGACTGTAATTGTGGAAGCTGAAGCCTTCATCATGACACCAGTGCCACAGTCTTTGGTTGATTACCTCGACCCATCTCTCCCTCCTCAACCCATGACCCAACAATAAGATGATGCCTAAAAGTGCTTCAGAGCCACTCAAGGCCAGGTGGCTTATATTTGGTCACCTACTGCAGGCAACTAAGCAGTATCTTCCCAGGATTTTTGCAACCTGTTGCATTAAGCAAAACATCTGTAAAAATATTGGTGTCACAGGAGGCCTCCTCAGGGTCCAACTCCATGGCCCACCCACCTGTCCTTGGGCCAACTGCCCGCCTATTCTCGCCCACCATGACTTGATCTTAATTGGTTCATTACAAGATCTTCCATAAGCAGGAGGCTGCCCATTTGTGCCCCGATGCCAGGGGGCGCTATCTGCGGCTCCTTCCATCCCCATATTGCAGCCCAAGCCTCGCAGATGGCATCTCGATCTCCACTAATCGCCAGCCCCACGCTGGGCTCCAGAATCATCCATACAGGACCCGTCCCTAGTCCATACCATCAGGCAGCCTCTCCGCCATCATCCGGGCTACCTTGCCCCCCAAAACCCATCTCCTCTCGGGTGTGGTCCTTCCTGGACATATGGCAACTTGCCCTAGCCCACCTCCAAGCCAGTCAGGACCCCAAGCCTCCAGCTCTGGGCATCCCTTGCAGTGGGCCCCCTGGCCCTTTTGACCCCTCCCTGGGTCCTGGCCCCAGCCTGGGCCAGTCAAGGGTACTCCTATGGTTGGGCAGGTCTCTAGCCCCTCACACTGGCTGAGTCTCTGGGTCCCCCCTCTGGGCCCTCCAAATCTCAGGGTTACCCACCCAGCAGTGGGGGCAAGGGGTTAAGAACCTCATCTCACCTTCCACCGAGATGCCAGTGGTAACTGGCCTGGCATTTCCTGGGGACTCCCACACCACTGAGAGCCCCACCAGGCTACCCACTCCCAGTAGGGTGCAGTTTTCAGGTCATGCCCAGGACCAGGAGCCTCCTACCATCCTCTTACAGCTCCCCCATACCTCCAGTCTTTTCCTAACAGCTCTCCAGCCAGGCAATGCTACTGTCTGGCCTCTTACAGCCAAGCTGCCTGAGTTTAAATAGGCCTCAAAATGGCTGCCCTCATCAGGCACCTGGAGGCTGCCAGCTCCAGGGCCTTAAAGAGGCAGGCACCCCGGTGCCCTGCCACGATCTTCTCAAGTGGCAAGCACACAATGCTCTGCCACAATTGGCAACAGTTGGGTGGCTGAGGCTGAGAGACTAGTACAGTGATCTGAGCAACCACAGCTACAACCTGCTTGCAACAATAAGTGGCAGCCAATACACCTGGGAGGTATTGGCTACCTTCTTTGAATAAAGTGCAGGAATATCTCCAGATTGTAAATTACTGGATGTGACAGGGGGTCATCCCAGAGTCAGGTACCAACGTCAGCCCGCCCACCTGTCTAAGTAAGGCAATCTGTCCAGTCTTTCCTGCCACGTTTTGCTGTTACCAAAACTGGTGTAAAATGCGGGAGGCTACCTATATTAATTCCCTGATGCCAGAGGTGCTATGCATGGTTCCGTATAGTCCCTACACTGTGGCCCATGCCTCACAGATGGCATCTGTATTATTTCAATGCTCCACACCACACTGTCTCACATGAGACTGTCATTTCCCACTGAAGGTCACACTCACAGTGCCCTCACACCAAGCAGTTCTTACCCTTATGATGCAAACTTGGCCTTTCAACATTTGAGATCTTAATGGGGTCTCCCTCTGACCCAAAGCTGAGCCTCACTATGTCTGAGGACTTACTGGGGTCCCGGCCTCTAGCCCAACTGTGGCACAGGCATCTGTAGACTTACCTTGGACTAACTGCCCCCTTTCTGGGGCTTCAAGTTTTGCCCTCCTACTGTGGGGAAATTGTTTTGTTTTGTTCTTTCACTTTCATATATGCCCTCTCACTAGGACATTCCACATAATATGCCCTCTCTGAGACTAAGACTACTGCCCCCTGTCTCACTGGTGCTACACAAGGTCTTACCCTCCTATGGGACACAGATATCATACAGACATACTTTGTCTCTTCCTGTACCCTCACTGGGACCATTCTATCTGTCCCTTTACTGGGGCCTCCAGGGTGTTATACCCTATGGGGCTCAGGTATCTGAAGACGTGCCTGGCCCCCTTGCCTCTCCCTAGACTTGGGTATCTCACCAGGATGTGGGAGCTAGGGTTTTAAGGTGCCCTTTCTCACCTTTCACTGGGGAGGGAACTGGCCCGGCATTTCTGAGGAACTCTCCTGCCACAGGGAGTCCCACCAGACCATCTTTCCCCAGCAGGGTGTAAGACCTACCTGCCTTGGTCTTATCCCTGTTAGGCTATATGTTGTTTCTGAGATGCTGCTAGCTGCCTCTCTCTGGCCCAGTTCTCCAGACCCTTCCTTGGATGTCTCCCACCCAGAGGCTGACTTTCAGCCTCCTTCATTTCAGTCTGCTCTCTCGCTGACTTTCTTCCCTAGACAGTGGTGTCCCCCCACATCAAGGGAACCTTCAGCTTCCTTAGGCTCTGTCCCTGCCTGCAGGCCAGTTGGGATGCTAGATAGCCTATCATGGCTCAGGCCTGCCCCTCACATTGGGTTTCATTGCCTTTTGGCCTTGGCCCTCTTGCATTAACCAGTGGGGGTGCTCTGGTCCCAGCACCGCAGCAGCTGATCTCCTTAGGCAGCTGGCGTCCACTTCTGGGCCCCACCATAAAGCCATCTCACACTGGGCTTGTGTACAGCCCCAGATATTTTAATAACATAGCTCTAGTCTCAACTGGGCTCACCTGAGCCCCAAGCTTCACCCCTGGCTGCTCTAAATCGGGGCTTTACTTGGCCCCTGTGTAGGCCCACAAACAATAAGCCCCTTCCCAAGCTAGGCCTTGTTCTCTTTAGGCTCATAACTTTCTCTCTGGGGATTGGGACCTCACTGGACTCCTAGGAACTTCCTACCATCCCCACAGTTCCTCCATTACCTTCAATGTGTTGTGAGCAGCAGCTCAGCTGGGTGTTGTTCTTTGGCTGCTTGCAACAGACCTGCTGCTATAGGCCTGTGGGCCTGGATCTAAAATGACCACCTCATCAGGGCTGGTCCATATCTGCCAGATGTCTGCTTGCAGCCTTAGAGTGGCAGACACCAATGGTGCATAAGACCACGTTCAAGACAATTTCTTACACCCCATCTGCTCCAGAGAAGACTGTTGAAAGGTGTCCTTGGCATGCTACCTTTGCACTCTTTCTGCTACACATCATGTACCCATAGGATTAATGACCTGCTCTGCCACTCTCTGTAGTTGTATCTTTTGTTCCATCGTGAATTTATTCATTTATTCCTGCTTCTTTATTGCTACAGTTGGTGGCAGCGCAGGTGTTTATGATCTAACTGGTTTTTATTTGCGGGTTCACTGCATGGGCACTCCATCAAATGATCATTTCTATAAGTTGTATGCAATGAACAATAAACCTTCTGAATCGAAACAGAAGGATTTTGTTATTAGAACAAAACAAATGGAGCAAAAAACTTGGATAAAGCTTTGTAACTTGGTTACAGGGAAAGTGAAATATAAACAAGGGCTTCAAATGGGAAAAGTGCCAACCAATGGGGATTGAAGGAACAAAGGAAGGACAGAGAGACAGAGGTGTTTCATTTTGACCATGGAGAAGTGTGGATTTGGGTTACTATTTTTAATTCAAAAATTGTTTGTTTGTTTTTTTAATCAAGAGAAAAACAGGATCCCTGCTGATCATTAAAGCCTGATGTTCTTGAATACTGGAGTTGCAGGGCATCAAGTCAGCGTTGGGAATGAGATGGGTAGGATCAGCTCAGTTTGCATAAGATGTTATTGCCAATGTGACAGAATTTTGAAAAATGAAAATGGAAGGGCTTCAAGAAGTCAATTTGTCCATTCCCCTGCCCCAAGACAGAATGAACTATACATAGAACATTCCTGGCCGTCCAATCTATCCCTAAGAATGTAGAATGATGGATTTCTCCTTAAGTATTCCAGTGCTTGAGTATCCTTACAGTTGGAAAGTTTTTCCTAATGTGTAACCTAAATCTCCTGTGTTTCCTTGTGTAAACAGCATGAATCTCAGTGTGATATGTGCAGGGGCCCCGTTACACCCAAGCTGCCTGAACATCTACGTAAGCAGTTTAGGACAACACTTACCATTTCCAGGGGCTCCTAAGATTTGGAAAATGCTTGGGAAATGGTGTTCCAGAAATTACATTTTCTCTAAACCCAAGGATGGGAAAACAACTGCTTATTACATTTATCTCATTCCAAAGCAGAATGAACTATACATATGCCATTCCTGACAGTCCAACCTGGAAAAAGGAGTGGTAGTTGGGAAAGGAAATGGGTCTGTAACAGAATAGTGCCTGAGGGTTGCCATGAGGCCCCCAGTTGGTTGCTTTGATCCTGCCTAGCTTCTCCTCCAGCCTCTCAGGGTCTCACTTTGCTCCCTTTCTTGCCATGCCCTGGTGTTAAAAGGTGATGCGTGGAAACTGCCCTCAGAGACTGGACCCAAGAGAGAGAGCACCTTGGGCTCACCAGTTTGGCCCGTTTAAGTTTCGGGTTCCCACTCTCCCGCTTGTGGCCCAGTCTCTTGGCCTTGGGCTTCTGACTCCACTGGCCCAAATTGATTTAAGGGCAAAATTAGTGGCTTCCTTCCACCCCTGAAGCCACATCCATGCTTCATAGGTGCTACACTGTCTCAGTCCAGTCTTTGTGTAGATGCCTCAGTTCTTTTTGCTTTAGCCCTCCCAGCACCACCCCCTGCCTTTCTCTGGCCTTGAGCCCTGGCCCACTGATTTAGACCCAGCTTTCTTGGCTTCTGCCCTTTCTGGTCTCTAGGCCCCTCGCCCCCATCTTACACTCAGTCTCAACCTGCCTGGTGTCCTTGACCTAGGGTAAGGCTGCTGTCCATTTTGTTCAGCCCCACCAGCATCCCTGTCCCAGGGCCAGGCTGCTCTCAGTTCAGTTCAGCTCACTCTGGCATCCTTGGCCAAAAGCAAGGCTTTAGTCTGGGTGCCCCTGTAGCACCCCTCTGGTCTCCTCTTCACTCCTTAGAGCCACATCCAGTCTGGTGGTCTTCTGCCAGCTTAGTCTCCACAGGTCTCTACCACCTTCTACCCTTTGGCTTCTGGCTCTTGCAGCTCCTCAGGCACCTGTGATGGTTTAGTTCTCTTCTGCTACAGTTCTCTTCTGCTCCAGGTTAGCAGGAGTTTTGCTCATAGTATGAGTCAGGACCAGACTGAGATCCCTGGTGGAGGGACCAGGCTTTTAGTATGCTGGGCTCTACCCCTTTTGAGTCACCTGACCTTCTCCTTGGCCTGGGGTTTCTAATTAGCCCAGCTCTTAGCCTACACTCATGTATGGCAGCTTAAACCCTGCCCTCCACCCTGCTGCTCTTTAAGTCTTTGTAGATTTCCCTGGCTGCTTGTGTACTCCTGTAGCTGCCTACCAGTGTGTAACTCCTTACCTGTTTTCTACCTCTTGAGTATTATGAGTTAGGGGCCCTTGCTACAAGGGTCAAATGTCTAGGGTTTTATTTAAGCGTAACATCCAGACTATGTCTACATCTTGCAGATTCTTTCTGCTTAATATCTCTAAATAATAGCCTTTCCTGTCAATCCATATAGCAAAAACTCTCAGATCTCTCATCATATCTTGCTTACTGTCATATCCTTTCCTCTGACTTTGATAAATGCAGTTTTGTCCCAATTATATCCAAAATATGGATGAACAGGTTGTTCTCCTAGCCTGCTGTTTTCACCATATCACTTTATGCATCCTTCCCCTGCTCCCTCTTGTCTTTAGATGAGATCAATCATACATGAGCTGTATGTCTGTCTTTAGTTTTGAAGCCTAATAGGAACATAAATTAAAGTGCTTTTGAACAAAATACTTGAAGAGGCTTCCTGGGCCATGAAGTCCAGTCCCCTGCATCCTTAGGCACCTTATCTATCACCTTTCTTTCAGTATTGTAAGGTCAACACGCACCTTTTATCAGCACAAGATGCCAGCCTCATTATTAGATTTTTAAACAAGATCTTTGTGTTTTTTCTGCTCCCTGATATTTGGGAAAAATTTTCCATAAACATCTGCAAAAGCCATCTCATCCCCCTCCTTGTAGCAACCAAACATAAATAAACAATACACTTTTTTTTTTTTTTTTACTGACATGCAGAATGCATGCCGAGAAGCATGGAAACTGAGGCTACAGAGTCAGAATGAGGGAGAAAATCAGGGTGGGGTGAACTCCTTGCACAGTACTGGACACAGAACTTTTATTACACTGGCAGTCATAACCTTTCTGAATTAATACAAAACCTTTCAGTCACAGGTAACTGAAGTTCCAGATAACTGATTTCTAGGTAATCAGTTCACTACTATACATGTGTAGTCAGAATTGGGGTCTAATTGTGGAACCCTTAAAACCAGCTCCCCAAACAGAACCACCCAAGAGTTAAGAACAAGCCAGACCTACCACATTTTGTGCATGATATGATCAAATAAATGCATGATCACGTTATTACCTTAACCTTATTTGTTTCACCCTTTCCTTTCCCTTGTACATCATGTTTAATATTAAACTGATTAAGCCTTTGGGAGAAGGAACAATTTGTTTCCATTTGCTCTGTGAAGCACTTGACAAGCACAATCAGGGTACTCTGCAGTAATAATAATTGATATCGCAACTAAAAAAAAGATGTGTTTGGGATTATAGTCATTACCTTTTGGCTTAATGTAATTTAATTATATTTTTTACAATGTGCCCAATAAATTATTCTTTATTTTTCCTCCACTTACTCAACATAGAACTTTGAAACTGATCTAATGGCATGAACCATTGCATCCTACCATCGTGCAATTAAAAGGTTCCATTTAAATAGCTGGATCATCCGCATACACAAGCAGATTAATTTTCTAATCAAAACATTCTGGGAAATCATTAAGCATGACATTAAACAGTGTTGTGCTAATTATATTCCCCATGAAGAGTTCCAATCTGATTTTACTGTAAAAAAGATATAGAGAAGCCTACCAAAGAGTGGATGCTTTACTCTAAGTAATTTATTCACATAATATTTTTTTTGTAACTCCTGCTCTAAATAAATAAAAGCATTTCTCCCTAAGCCAATATTATGGCCTGAGTCCCACAGAGGCTGTATGTGGCAGGAGTTTAAAACACATGCACAGGCCCATTGATTACAGTAGTGTTTTATGTGGTCATAGAGCTCTGCCTGTATAGAACAAACTGAAGGACCAAAATCTCTATTATTTCCATGTCACTGTTCTATTTATCCAACTCAACAAATCAGGTATTGTACATATTTGGCCTTTTCACTCCAGGGGCCAGAATACTGCTGAGGGATGGGTTCACATGTTGGATTCACTCCGTGGGCCTGATGTAACCTGCATGGGGCCGAGGCCCAATTTGGTGGTTGTGGCTCCTTGTGGTCCAGTGGCCCAGCCCCAGCCTACCATGTGCTGGATTGGGCACTGCCACCCCAGCCTGCACTTTATGTACAGAGGATCACACCCCACCATCCCAGCCTCCCTGTGCATGCAGACAAGATTCTGTGAACAGAGCCGTACCATCTGACCCACAGGGCTTGGAAATTTGGTGGTGGATCAACAGTGGCAGTGTTAGTTGCCACCACTCCCCCCTTTTCTTCCACCCAAATTGCCAGACCTTTAGGGAGCCTTGTGGGCTGGATTTGGCCTGTGGGCTGGAGACTGAGTACCTCTGTTGTACTGGATGCAGATTCTTGCTTAATAATGAAGGGAGTTACAGTAACACAGGTGGGCTTCAATGGAGTGCTTGTTACAGTTCATTCTTTGCAAGAGGAAGTTAGTAACTTGAGTCCGGAGTATTGAATCTGAGATACAGCTGAGAAACAGCTGTACATCTGATTTTTCACACTGGGCAAATGTTTCTTTCAACCCCCTGGTTTAAAGAACATAGGCATCAGAGCAAGGAAAAGAAGAGAAAGCCTAGTCTATGGCCTACCTCCCCCTGCAGAAAATGTACAAATTCTGCAGAAGGCTCCTTGGCTCAAGGTTTGGACTCTTAAGTCATTTCAAGATCCATCAATGAGCTGTGGTAGAGATCATCCTCAAATCGAGGGATTGGTGATGATGATGATTTCTGAGGGAAACTGGAACAGTCTGGGTTCTCATGGACAGAAGGTCACACCCCACACTTATTTTATGGTCCTCAACCTGTTTTAGACTGGAGGCACCCCTGGAGGCACTCCTTTTTTAGATTGTGAAGCACCCCTTACAAAACCCGCTTACAAAACCCCAGCTCTTAGTTTTCGCTTTGGCCTCTAGAAACACACCCAAGCTGGTTTTCTGTTATGAATAGCTAAGAAAAAACACAGGTCTGGCTGCCTGTTTCAGATCTCTGGGTTTATCTCATGAACTGCATTTGCACACCTATTAGCGCTAATACTGCCTGGCACCCTGCTGCACCCTTGAAAAGATCTGAAGGCACCCCGGGGTGCTGTGATCCCCCACCCCCTGCTTGAGAACTACTGGTTTAACCCCTTCCTCACACACCAACATAATCACTGCTTGGTGGGGCAGCATTGCCAGGTCTTAAGTATAAAATTATCATACTGGAAGCTCAAATTATTATATTTTCTGAAAAAAAACCCATTGCACACTAAAAAAAAACAACTATGCAAATAAATATACAAATAAGTCTTTTTTTAATTTAATTTTTATTGCTCTCTATAACTTTCCAGTGAGCTAGTGAGAACTAGGCCATCAAAATCAAAGCATTTCTTTACTTCAAAGCACACAGTCATGCAAAAAGGATTGACAGTAAACCTGAAAGTTGGTTAAGAGTCCCTGAGAATGACTTGGGTTTTTTGCATATGCTGCATTACTTAACTGCCTAAAAAATTATTGTCAAGTATCCAGGTTGTAGCTGTATTGAAAAAGTTTTTTTGGGGGGGCAAGAATCTTGTGGTCTAATAAAAGCTATCATATCTACTATGAGGCCTAATGGATTTTTCAAAAAAATACTGTACATTGTGAACACTTTTGATATTTTAATATTTAAAAAGTAATATTATTTAGTAATTTTAAATGTATCTGTTATCTATAATAGTATCTATTATAATATTACTTTTAATATTAGCTATTATACATTATGAAGGAGAGTTGAAATTGACATAGAAATATACTGATGATTGCACACCTGGCATTGCTGCTCAGCACCACGACGGACCCAGGCAGGTAGCCACCCTCCCTAGCTGGGCCGCTGCCGCTGCCGCGCGGCATTCTAGAATACGTAGTCCAGTTGGTCGCTACGGTTAGAACGCGGCAAGCGAGAGGGCGGGGGGCGAGGAGGGAGACAAGCCGTCCACGGAGGCGATAGGCAGCCGCGAGACATTCTGGGACTTGTAGGCCGGGCAAGGCCGCTGCTACCGTTAGCCCACCTCCGGGTGGGGAGGGGACTAAGCCCTCAGCAGAGGGCGATGGGCATCTGGCGAGGCCAATGGGCGAGCGCAGGTCGTCGGGCTCGCTGCCTCATTGGCTATCTTCGCGGGGTGGAGGCGGAGCTCGCGGTGGCGGGATAATTCGACGCGGCTCATTCCTGTGGCGCGCGCGGGGGGGCGGACTGTTGCGAGCCAACCGCTGTTGGGATTAACGCGGCAGCTTTAGCCCTGCGGCGTCCCTGCTTCCCCCTCGCGGGGCTAAGCTGCTCTAATTCCCCGCGCGTGTGCCGGGGCCAGGGCCGCCGCGCCATGGAGCAGGAGCCGCGCGGGGGCTCGGCGTGGCCGGCGCCCGGCCAGGAGAGTCGCGAGACCCGGCTTCCGCGCAAGAAGGGGCCTCCCAGCGCCCCGGGGGAGGCGGTGGCAGTGGACGCCAGAAAGCCCAAATTCGTAAGTCGGGGGTTGCGGCTGCGCTCTGCCCTACAGTCCCCGGGCCTAGGCCCTTCTTTGCTTCTACCCCCTGGCTCCGGGCAGCCCGGGCCGCTGCGAGGGGCTGGGAATAAGTTCCTCAGTCCTGGGTCAGGGCTGTTGGCAGCAAACGAGATTCTGTGGGTAGATGTGAGCTCTCTTATTAGATCCACTGAACAGCTGGAAACAGCTCTTGGCAAGCTTTGGGGCACAAACGCCCTTCTTCGTGCACAGGGAACGTCTGCTGGTGATGTGCGCAGGTGAATGAGTGAAGACCTTGGCAGGCAAGTCTATATTTAAAGTCACCTTCCAGGCAGCTTGTTAGACTCCCCTTGTGCTTGAAGAACCTTGTCGGCCTCAGTCCTGGTTCCTGTCTTTAACCTGCTCTGCCCTGGGCCTGGTGGCTCACCTGGCTCCTGGGTGGTTGGTGCCTGGTCTGGTGCACGGCAGTTTGCTTCCCCAGTGAGCTGAAGCTGATGGGACCCAGTAGGAAAGATGAGGCTAAAGTTGCTTCCTGGTTCCTTTTTCAGAGCTTGACTTTATGCAGTTGAAGGTTGTGAATCTTGAGTATGTGGAATTCATTACTAACGAGAGGTGCACCAGTATATTGGTTGTCTGTCAGATCGGCACAGATAAAAAAGAAATGTCTGTTATCTGCTTCTGGCTTTTTTTGGCTGTTATAGCTGATAATGTTCTTCTATAATTATGCCTTCTGACTCGGGGTCCTGGGCATCTGGATTCCCTCCCATAAGTTGGGGTGACACACCAGATATGCCCCTATCCCCTCACCGGCATGCTGGGCCGGACTGGAGTGGAGCAGCTGCTGTGATGTTCTGGGCGCTGGCATGATGCAGACTGCAGACTGTGGCTGGGGTGGGTGCTGTAAAAGGTACTGAATGCCACAGACGTGGCTGGGTCAGGGAAGGGTGTGCAGAGTTGAGCTGTCTGGCCCAGCCCAACATGACTCAACCTGTAGTTAATATCAGTTACTGGATTGGCATTAGCCAATATGGCTGGTAACTTTTATCTGTACACCCCTACTAACAACCTTTAACCAGGAATAAGGAGCCAACTTCAACCTTACATGGGACAGCTGTGCCCAAGGAATCATATGCATGTGAAACCTCTACCCCAAGAAAGGTATTGGCACCACCAGGAAACTTCTGGCTGTGTATGAGACCTCAGATGGTTATGGCAGGGTGCCTCTTTCATGCCTCTGGCTAGTAGGGGTGTTAAAGTCGCTCATGGAAGTCAGCTTTGTAGGGGGGTAAGGGAGAAATTGCACCTGACATTTCTGTTGGTTCCTGGTTTCATGCTGTGAATTTGTCATTTGAAGTACCAGTACAGAAGCTCTCATGGAGCAAATATACTAATGTATGCTTTATATCATAAGGGGCAGGCAGGCAAATGTGTTTTGCAATATTGTAGAGACAGCATGCTATATTTTATGAGGCTGCCTACCATCCTTCCTTGAAACAGTTGTTGTAACATCTGTGTCTTGGAGTCATAGGCTGCTTGCAGATATGGAACTGCCCTTCCCCCCACCCAAAACTGTGCTTTACTTTAAGCTCCGTGCACTCCTGCACCAAGCCCAGCACATGCCCAAGAGGCAGCATGTTAATTGCATCCAGCTTTCCCAGCATCTGGATAGATTGGGGGCTTTAATAGGGCTCTTGGGGACACTTTTATCTAATAGCTGGTTGAACTAGCTTTAGCTAAAAGCACCTAAAAGTCTTGCTGAAGCACCAGTCTACAGATGCTGTGGAGCTGGCTTGAAGTAATACACTTCTGCTTCAGGTAGAGTATGTTCTCCCCATCATGCTTGTCAGCACCCATAGAGAAGAAGGGCTGGAAGGGACTTACAGAGGTTGTCTAGTTCTAGACCCTGCCTGAGGCAAGATTCCTATCCAGACTGTCCCATACAAACTATAATAAATTAGACTACCACTTTCAAACCTGGCACAACAGACCTTGCTTTAACCTGCCACATGTAAAGCAAGGGAACCATGGCAACTAATATCCTTCTTCTACAAACTGTTTGTTTCAATATGCTCTCAAGTAGAGGGCCCAAGTAGAGGGCCATGCCACCTGCTACAGAGGAAGGCAAAGACCCCCACAGTCCATACCAATCTTCCACAGTTTTCTCTGTCCTACCTGAAGGTAGAACAAAAACAGTGCTGAAGAAGCTTTCTAGAATGTACTTTTCCAGAGCAGAAGAACAGTTTTGTATATGATTCATAGTTGTAGTTTGTGACTCAAGAATTTGGTGAATGCATGCTGAATCACTGATGCTAAAGGACTGGTGAGAGTTAAATGAAGGAATGTAAAATTCAGCTGAATATGCATAGTTGGAGCATTGAAACTGAGGCCAGGGTGGCAGCCAGAGTTCTGAATATTTGAAATTCCAGTGTGGATAATCCTGCATGGGAGGTTCTTGCTTGGCAATGAGGTCAGAGGGAAAGGTGAAAAGGATGGATTTTTGTGTTAAGCTTTCTGTAGGTACATAGCCTTGGGACTGAAGAAGTCTTTTCACTTTTGTGGGTCTTAATAGAAGTGAGGTTTGTGAAGTACCTAGCATTGCCTTGAAGGTATTAGCCCTGAAACTGCTTAACTTCTATCACTTTCAAGGTTTATAAGAGCAGCTTTTTATAACAGCTTTCCACTTCTCTGTTTCTGACATTAGTTAAAGGGAATACAGCTGTGTTAAAAGAAGATGGGTTGAAAGATGTTATGCAATTTAGTATTTTGTGGATTCGCTTGAGGCTTGTTATAAACAGCAAGCAAAAACATTGTATGGGGGTGTTAATGCAGGTAAGTGAATTATGTACTTATTCAGTATGCATATGTAAGTCAAGTAGGCTATACACTGACAGCAACTATAAGGCCCCCCCTCTGCAACTTAAATTTAAGGCATGATTAATCAGATAATCACACTTTAAATTGTGACCCAGCTGCACATTCAACCAGTTAATGGTATGATAAAATATGCAATAAGCTATGCAGCTACTCCACAAAAAAAAATATGTAGTAACTCTGTAGCTTTTTTTTATCATGCCAGTAATTGAATGTGTGGCCCTGTACTCCCCAATGGCTGGGAGCCCCATCAGCTGAGGGGCTCTCAGCCACAAAGGTGCATCACCCACTGCCAGCCCTGCAGCTAATACTCATGGTGATGGCAGCCTTACAAGCTGTGGGGCTTGCAGCAGGGAGAACGCTGTCCCTTCTGTGAGCATTCCCCACACTGCAAAGCCTGCAGCTGACATCACTATGGTACTCAGTGGGGGCAGCGAGGAGAATACTGTCTCGGCTGCCAGCCTCTTGAGGGGCCTGGGGTTTCACGCACTCTGGGGGATTGCAGCCTTATTTCACGAGTACTAGGACCCAGCGGGGGGCTGGCACTGGAGGTACACTGCAGGGACCCAGTGTCCGCAGCTGTAGGATGGGGTGCTGTTGGGACCTAGAGTCCTTAGTTCTTGAAGCTGAAAGTCCCCAGAAGTTATGAGACTTGCAGCCCTGTCTGGGCAAGGGGCTGTCAGCCATAGGGGAAAAGCTGCTACATGCGCAAGTTTAAAGCTCAATAGTAATTGGCTATAAAGTTAGTACACATTTTTGAGGTCTAACTTTATAGCTGATTTGAGCTTTTTATTGTGTGATAAGTATCCTGCACATGTAACTGGTCTCAGTGTAATTGTGCAAGTAACCAGTTAATTGCATGTTGTTGGTAATGTGTAGAAGGGGCCAGATAGAGAGAGGCTGACTGTAATTTTGTGGTTAGGGCACCCATGTGGGACTACAAGAAATTATCCTGTATTTTACATGCAGACAGTCATTGGCTAAAATAAAGAAACTTTTCGGGGAATAGGGACTGGAGCCTAAGGCTTTGTCAGCCTGGGTGAGTGATCCTGCAACCTAATTGTTAGGGCAGGCTTCTTCCTATGTACATTCAGTGGCATTATGAAATACTGAATTCTTTGTGTACTAGTGTCACAGTTTAACCATGGCTGGGGAGAGGTACTCTACTCCAACCACCATACCAGATGATCTTTTGGGTGATCTTCCAGAAGGTAGGAGATGGGTGCTTGAACCTGTTTAGATAAAGGGATAAATTGAATTTAGGTCTCCCATTTATTAAGCAAGTCTTCTGACCACTTAATTGTTATAAAGGATGGTACTGTCAACAGCTTCACTTATTCTTTTGGTCTCCTCTCAGAAGGAGTAGCTGCAATTGCAAGACCGGGGAGTCCAATCTTACTGGATGTATACTATGTATGGTCTAAGAATGCCTGTGAGACTGAGATCCAAAAGGGACTTAGGATGAAGGGGGTCTGATCTTTGGGGGTCCATATCTAGACCTAGGGTTTGCAACCTATGGCCGGAAGGCCAAATAGGGTCCACAAAAGAATTGGATCTGGCCTGTGGTGGCATGCAGTTTGGCCAAGCTGGTGATGCCCCTTGGCAGTGCCTGTCTCTGCAGTCCTCCCTATTCCAATCTTCCCCTCAGCCTACTCCCCTCTCGCCCAGCAGTGGCAGGTGCCATTGACACCAAATTCAGCCCTTTATACTGCCATTTGGGAGATGGTTATGTGTGGCAGCAGCAGTAAGCAGAATTTGGATGCTGTAGAAGGGAGTGGAGGCACATGGTAATGACTAGGTTGGAAGTGGTCAGCTTACCACTCAAAGGCCTGGCAGACTTTTAGATCTAGGCAGAAAGTTGCTGAGCCCTGAGCAGGCGAGGGCTGTAATAAGTATGTGACTTTGTAATGCCAAATGCCCCGGCAGCCGCCTCTTTTCCTTTTCAGTTGGAGGTTTTTTAGGATTGCGGTTTTATATTTAAGTCTTTTTATATCTGGAATTAAGTTAGCTTCATATAGTATGCAAGTTCCAATTCTTATATTCAATGCTGGATTTTAAAGTGCTCCGGTTACACGTACGTTTTAAGCAGGGTTAGACTGGTCTATTCAGAACTCAAACATTTTAAAATGTTAAGCACATTTCATCCTTCAGAGAGAAAAAAAAATTGGATTAACTTTTGACTAACTTGTTAAAGTACTGGCTCAACTCTTGGTGTTGGATGTGTATGCTGTGTTTTATGAGTCCCCTTTAAATCCTGAGCAGTATTCCTCGTCGCTGGCTTTGTGGATGCCCTTGCGGAAATCTTTTTGCCTCTGACTCATTTTTTCCTTTTTGGCTACTTTCTTGGCAAAATGCCTTTGTTTAAAGTAATTTGAAATCTATAGATAAGAAGTGCTCTATAGGAGATGAAATAAAAAAATAAAAACAACAAACTAGCCTAGATATATCACAACCTGGGGCCTCCCCACTGATGGAGATGTACTTGGAAGATCTCAGTGCGAGAGCCGGGGATTCCCTGGCTCTTGCGCTGTCCTGGGGATCCGCACCACCAATTTTTGACACATGCCTCTGCAGGACCTGACGTAAGTCCTGGCATGGGGTGCTGGGGATTCCCTTGCTCCTGAGCCACCCTACACTTTGCTGGGGCTCATGCTTACTTAACCTTCACCCACAGGGATTGGTCATTGTGGGTCCTGGCATGGGGAAGCAGGGAGTCTCTTGGTATAGGGAACATATTACCTGAAGGGTGATGTGTTTTGTCTAGTGAAGCAAATCAGCTGTGGCAGGACATGTCCCTTCATATCTCATGGCTCTTCTGTGTGGTGATGTATGTTTCTATCCTAACTTGGTTACATGATTAATCTGAAAAAATTAGTTTCTTGATTGACATGCTGTTTTGTATAAGCAACTTCCACACCTGCGTTATAACAGGCTTGACGAAGAACACTATTTGACTCTGATATACAAATAGACTGTAATTCCACTTGGGGCATATCTCTATGGCTTTGGTAGCTCTGCTGAGCATGACACCAAGAAGCATAGCTTTGCTTTGACTGTGTCAACCCAGGAGGAGGTCATGAAGCCACCCTCAGAGTTTCTTTGCTGATGCTGTTAAATCATCTGTCTCTGGCAAACATGGAAAGTGTGCCGGTGTTGGGGTTAGGGTGGGGAGGGGGAGGGGGAAGGGCTAGGACACTTTCATTTCTAGGTTGGATTCCTGAGACTTGGGTAAGCAAGGCCATGCCTTTTGGTTGTGTGCTTGGAGTACCACAGAAGTACTGAAGACAAACTGGCACTTCCTTAAAGCTGCAGGCTGTGCAACTCCACTTGCTGGCTTTGAAGTACAGTGTCGAGCAAACTATGGGACTTAAAGCACTTCAATGATGAATTACAGCTGTTTGCCAATAGTGTCAGGTGTAAAAATTGCACACAATTCTTAGATAGTAACAGGCTATAACATGCTTGATTCATGGATTATTAAATTTGGGATTGCTTAATAGTTTTTAACTAGTGATTTTTTTTGTTTTTGTGTGCTTCTTAGAATAATTACTATATGCTGTTTTATGTTTGTGTCAGAAACCCCAATCAGCGTTGAAGCTTCACTATGCTGGGTGTTGAGCATAGTTAAAATAACAGTTTCATCTTTGAAGTGTTCTACAATTTTAAATGACACTTTTTAAGTTTATAGTTTGGGGTATTTCTTGTCCTTGAGGCATTTAAAAAGCCATGTTTCCTTCTGCTGGTTTTTCTTTCTTTTTTTTTTTTAACGGAGAGATATCAGAGACTTGTAGGCCAATCTTAAATCAAACTAGCAGAAGCTAATTCATGGTAGCTCATAGTGACTGCTTAGTACTGGTAGTACATGCAAAATATTTTACTACCTGGGTAAACTAAGGTTTGTACCTCCCAGGGGAATACTATAGCAGAATAGGGAATCACTGAATGAGTGCTTTGTGTTGCTGCTGAATGATGAATCTAGTTTTGGATTTTGATAAAAAGTAAACACCTTAAATTGGCATTTCTATTTTTAAGTTAATTACATTATCAAATCTCTTTAGCCTGCCACTTGAGCAAAATCAGCCTAACAAGAAGTTAGACTGGCAACTTGAAGGGAGTTCCTGACAAGTTATGGGTTAAACTGGGTGCTTGGATTTTAAGAATCTCATAATTGCAAACTTGTTGTGTGAATTATAAGAATGTAAGGCATCTATTTCAAAGTGACTTAAGAAAAAATGAGGGAATAATGAGAGAAACTGTTTGTCTTTTCTCACACTTCACAAATTTTGAGTGAAGGGGTTGGTCCTGGAATTTTGAAAAGCAGTTACATTGGAGCTATCTGCCTGAATTTCCCACTCTAGGTAACAACTTTAGGAGATCATGTTATATGATTGCAGTATTGCCAATCCCACTGTGTCAAAAATCATGAGACAAACTCTTAAGAAAATCAAGAGATTGGCATGTAAATCATGAGACATTATTTTTTTGAAGTGTGCGCGTGGGGGTGGTATTTGTGAAGGTATGGGGGGGCTGTGGGTGTGGGTTTTGGAGCCTGGGGAAGGAGGGTCCTCATATCCTGGCAGGAAGTGGAGTTGTGTGGGTCAGGAATGAGTGGCAGCAGCAGAGCTGGAGGGCCGTGGCTTGGGAGTGATGAGCAGACATGCAGAGAGAGATGCACAGACAGCACCCAGCTGTTAAGTGGAGGGGGAAGGGTTGTGGGGAGAGGGAAGGGGCATCAGGGACAGATTGAGGCCCCCCACAGTGAGGGAGGAAGTGTCCAGGAGCATGGGCTGGGGTGATTGGGGCCCCACAGCCGGGTTGGGTCATCTAGAGGCATGGAGTGGACTGGTGCAGCTTCCTGCAGGTGGACACCCCTGGAGGAGGCGCATGGGGCAGAGGCAGGCTGCCTGCTGCAGGCTTGCGGCTTTGCACCCTGCTGCCTTGGCCCCAGGAGCTCAGCCATATGATGCCAGTGTGCTTCCTGCTGCTGGGAAGGCAGGGAACATGCTGTGTGGTGATTGCCCTTTGCATCCTCTGCCTGCCTGGGGGGTGGCAATGGCATCTCATGGTTAAGCTCCTGGGGCAAATGCAGCAGGCTGCAGAGTCTCAAGCCTGCAGCAGGTGTGTGCACTGTGGTAGGTAGCTGTGCCCCCTGTCCTCCTCGCTTATGCCTCTGGACAGGCCACCTGCAGGGTACAGAGAGCCCTGGGGCCCCATTCACCCCAGCCCCTGCCTCTGGGAGTGGTCCCCCAGGCAAGCTGGGGACAGCAGGCACACACAGCATCGTGTGGCAGGGCATAGAGCCTTACCTCACAGTGTGGGCAGCCTGCCTCTGACAAGGTTCTTTGGGTAGATGTGATATATTTTATTAGACCAACTAAATAGTTGGAAAAATTGTACTTTGCAAGCTTTCCAGCACAAATGCCCTTCTTCAGGCATAGGGAGAGTTTGTTGTCTTCTGAGATTATCTCCATATACTGCTGTTAACAAGGATGTTAACAGACCTGATTACCCCCCACCCCCATCAGCCCCTTTGTCCCTGCAAGTTTATGTACATATAGTCCAGTCATTACCTTTCTTTAAAAGTGCAATTTCACAAAATTAAATTAATAAAAGATATCAAACAACAAGAATGCACTTGTAGAAAACAGTGATTAAATCAAGGCTTCCTGACCAGTGATTTAATATGTTTTATATCAATTTGATTTAAATCAAATGTACCCTGATACTATGAGTTTTGTTTTATTCAGAAGGGTCAAGATTTGTAGTAATATTTGAAAAGATAGATTTTTTTTTTTTCTCTTTTACTGAAGAGACTCTAAAGTATATTTGAGTTTCCTTTTGAGATAAGATTGGTAGTGGCTAGGAAGGTGAAATGGCTCTAGGATATATAATACACCAAATGTAATTATGCAGTGTACAGCATCCATTTGTTCCTTGTGTGTCTTTTCTGATGCAGAGAAATCACAAATAAAATGTTAGGAATCTGGAGCCCATGTAGACTAACCTGTTGAAGGCATTGGTAGGTGCACTTTGAAATCCTTGGAGGTTTATAGACATGCTCTGAGGTAGGTGGGGGCACTTTAATTTAACAGATTTCATAGACATTAGGTCTGGAATGGACCTCAAAAGGTTGAGTCCAGCCCCTTGCCCCAGGGGCAGGAAGTCACTAGGGTCAAAGGATCCCAGCAAAATAAGCATCCAAGCGTTTCTTAAGTGTCCAGAGCAGGTGCTTGCACCACCACTGGAGGGAGTCTATTCCAGGCCTTGGGGGCTTGGACATTAAAGAAGTTCTTCCTTATGCTCAGCCTACAATGATCTTGGAGGAGTTTATGACTCTTGGACCTTATTATCCCTTGGGGTGCTCTGGTGAACAGGTGTTCCCCCAGATCCTGATGCACACCCCTTGTATACATACAGGCTACCACCAGGTTATCCCTGAGCCTGTGCTTTTCCAGGCTGAAGAGTCCTATGGCTCTCAGCCTCTCTTCGTAAGGCTTGTTCTCTTGCCTTGTGATCATGCGCATGGCTCTCCTCTGGGCTCTCTCAAGCTTCTCCACGTTCTTCTTGAATTGCAGTTCTTCAGCTGTGGCTTCGGAGAACAGCGCTAATTAAAGCACCCAGAGTGTCACGTGTATCAGTGTACCCACACTGAAAAATGGCAGTGGGGCACTTTGAACTAAAGTGCGTTGAATAAACTTTAGTTTAAAGCACTCTGCTGCCATTTTTCAGCATGAGGCTACTGATGCATGTGATGCTGGAGTTGTCTGGAGCATGGTAATCGCTATTAATTGAGTTTGCTCTGATGCACTGTAATTGCAGCATGTTGGAGCAGTCTTCCTGCATGTGTATAGGAGTCCCTTAAGGGTCAGGATAAATTTCAAAGTGAATTTAAAAGGAGTCATTCTTTTGACTTCAGTGGAAGTGAGACTGTGCTAATGACTAGTCTTTAGGCACTGTTTGTATTGTTACATGTCTGAATAAATCACTTTGAATACTAATGAAAAAGCTGTGTGTATTGTGAAGAATCCATTCTTTACACTAATATACTGAAAAAAGAATAAGCATAAGCTGTTCAGGATATTTAAATTTCAGAGAATTTAGGTGAAAAGTCATTTTTTTTTTTTGTGGCTTGCATCAAAATGAGTTTTCTTTCCACCCCGATACAAATATGTTTAATTACGGAGCAATTGAATTAGTGATGTAGTTATGGCAAAGTAAAACCTTGAATCTAAATTAGCCTGTTTTATGGGAATGATTACTGAACAGATGTTACCTAAAACACCTTATTGCAGTGCTGTGGAATTATATAATTCTTCATACTGTTATCATTGTTGGCTTAAATTAATACATGGCCTTATGTTGTTCAATTGTATTGCTGTATTCTAGTGTCTTCTGTAAATTATAAATTGAATTCAGAATAGCCTTATTATGTAATACAAATTAATACATTTATAACTTATGCCTGAAGAAAATAACTACACAAAGTATAATGTCAAGGTGACTTAACCCTTAATTACACTTTTTAGAATGCATTACAAATTAACATTTAAAACAAAGTGTATGCCTGTATACATTAATATTCCTTGCTTTGATTTTTTTTTTTTTTTCACTTGCACCTTTGTTGGAATATTATTCCAAGTGCTTAGTAGTTACCTTTGACTGAGTACCCAAAGGAACATTTGAGCAAAAGCATGCCCTTTTTAGAATATTTAAGGATAGGAGGAACCACTTTAATTATGCAGTCCAATACCTGCATAAAACAAGTCACAGCCCTTTCTTGTAATTCCTGCTGGATCCGCCCTGCGGAGCCACTGAATCTGGTCTGTAGAGCTAGAGGATTTTGCCTGTGCTTGTGCATATGCCCACACTGGGACCAAGAGGAGCTTCCACCTGCACCCATGCTGCTGCCACTTCTCCCAGCATTGGCCCAACACAGGTTGGGTGGTTTCGACCATGGGGGTGCTTCCCCTGTGCCTACGCTGATGGCTTGCCACTGCTGCTTCTCCTAGTCCCTGATTCCCTAGCTGCAGCTGGTGGGCAGCTGTGAACTGCATATGCAGTGCTGCTGCTTTCCAAACCTCCTACTGCTTGACAGTGTCATGGGTGCAACTTCCAGCCACTAGAGAGAGGCAGCTTCTAGCTGTGCCATGCCATGGAGGGCAAAAGAATTGGGGATGAGAAGCAGCAGTAGCAGTACAAACACAGTTTGCAGATATCTGATTCTGGTGCAGCTCTGCACTAGCTGGAAGCTGTGCCCATGATGTCATCAAGGAGTGGTGTGTTGGGGGTAGGTCTTCAAGGGGTGGCATAGATCACATTTGCCCTGGCATGAGTGCAGGGAGAGCCCCTGCTGCTGACGTGCTGCTGAAATAACCCAGCCTGCACCATGGCTGTGTTGCCACTTCTCCCCCGGTCCCTGGCTGCAGCTGGTAGAAAGCCGTTTTGGGTTATGGGCAGCTGTGAATTGCATCTGTACTGCTGCTGCTTCACCCCAGCCTGACCCTCCCAAGTTGTGTGTGGCATGATTCCTTTGTTAGATTGGAGTCAGAGGGCACCTATACATGTGCAGGGACCCAGCTCTGCGCTGGAAATCAGGTGAATCAGAGCAGACTTTATTAATCAAGTCTGCTGGAGCACAGAAAAAAATGTGCTCCAGCAGACTGGCATGTGTATTAGTGTCCCTGCACTGAAAAATGCTAGCTGGGCGCTTTGAACCGAAGTTCATTCTATGAGCTTTAGTTCAAAGCACCCCACTGCCATTTTTCAGCGCAAGGGATGCTCAGGTGCTTTAAATTAAAAGCACTGGTTAATTAAGTGCCCTTCCCATGTCTCCTGGAGTATGTGTAAAGATGCCTGGATTCAGGTTGTTCTGGCCAGTGGCTTCTAAAGAGTTGCTAGCCCCTGCTCTTTGATATGACAAATAGTTTGAGCTCCTTTGGGATACTTCTGTAAGGAGGGATTAGGTCCAGAGTCACAAAAAACATAAGCAGAATTTGGGTGCAGAAGTGAAATGGCAACTCTCAATCAGCATGTTCAGGTACCAAAATGTTGCCACTAAAGTTCCTCAAGTTCTGTCACTGCATGCCCAGAACTGTGGCCACTTTTACAGGGGTCATGTGGCTTGCTGCTTGTCTCCTATCTAAGCTTCTTTGCTAGTGGCAAGTTTTGGCATCCTTAAGCTTAAGTCACCTGACAGACTATATTTATTAGGAGTGTACTAAGCATGCCTAACACAGATAGTTTTGAGTTCAACACAGAATGCAGCAGTTGTAGCCCTATTAACTTAACAACTCTTCCTGAAAAAGATTTTTAAGTTAGTCAAATGGGTAGAAGTATGAGGTATGGCCTCAATGCTTTTTTCAGCCTAAGGTGATTCAAACTGCATCTCCTACTTGCAGACCAGCCTAGAGGCAGAAGGCAAAGGAGAGGTGCATCTTGTAGGCCAATTACCTCTCTACACCAGTTTGTAGGTCAGTCTCATGTGATGAGACTGCTCTCCACCCCTAAAGCTGTAGTTGTTTCACTATACAACAAAGGACATCTGATTTGTGGAGTCAGAGAGACAAAGCAAGAGGGAACATGGCTCTATAGCACAGTGATGAGGATAGTTACCTGTTGCATTAATGGCCCTTGTGTGAAATACTGCAGCAAAACATTTAAAAATAAGCAATATTATGTAACTGCTTTTTCTTTCTGCTTTTTTCTTTAATATCCATTTGAGTATAAATTGGTCTATCAACAAAATAATATGATGAAATCTGCCGTTCCCAGTTTGGGACTGAACATTTCAGTCTTTCAGTCTTCCATTGATATCTGTCGTTGGTAGGATCCTTTTGTTCCTGATAAATTAAAAAAACCCCCTTCATATTGTCCTTAACTCAGATGTCTGGATTTCTTCATGCCCTTATAATTTTCTATAGTTCTATCTTCTGTTTATGTTAATTGCCATCAAGTTTGCCTTGATTCGCTATACAACAGATGATAAACTTTTTTTTCTTTTTCCATAGCTATTTTCACTTCTCTGAAATGCAGTCTTCTTTTTCATATCTAGGATGATAAGTTTTTGGACATATTTGTATTTCCTATTACATTTTGTCCTGACTGAATGGACCCTATTTTTTATCAGCTTTGTTAAATTGGTCCTCTTAAAGCACAAAGTATGTGTCGCTAGTTTGGCTTTGTTTGTGCTGACACATGACAAAAGTGATCAAATCACTTGCATCTAAGCTGGCACTAGTTTTTAGGTTTTTATCAGTTTCTCTTTCTGCCAATATTAAGGCTCTGAGATTTCCTGTCAGATGTGACAATTTGAATTAAGAAATTCTCTCAAACTTGGGAATATTTTAGTATCAGTGCATTGGTGAGTTTGCTGCCTGGAAGGCTGGGTTTGCTTCCTAAGGAGCTCCTTTAATTACAGAAACAGCTTTGCATCGAATGAGCAAACAAGCCCCACTCTCTCCCTCATCATGGGGGCCTTGGTCTCCCCTATGCCCCTTTTCTCTCCTCCTCCTACCCCCTCAGACTTGCCAGACGGATGCTGCTCTCCAAGCTGCTGGGCTATATATTGGCCATTAGATCAGCACTGGCTGATATGGCTGGCTGATCTCAATACTGGCCATCGGTATTGGCCAAAAAAATCTTTATTGGTGCACCCCTAAACAGTATTGAGTGCTGAAACTTTTTCTGAGGTGTTTGAAATGTGCTTGATGGCAAGAAATATTTAAAGATAATAGCTGTGATGGATTAAAAAAGGTATGATGAACTTGAAAGTATCATTACTGTCCTGAGTAAGAGAAGACTGAGAGGTGGCTTGATAGCTGATTACATCTATGTTGGGGGTGAACATCAAGATCAGGACACAAGCTAATTGAGGAGAAGTTTATGCTAGCATAAGGAAAAGCTTATTTTCCATAAGGGTAACTGTGCAGACTGCATTGTAGGCGGTGACTCATGACACCACCTAAGAAGCCAAACCCCCGTAGTGAAATCAAACCCCTTGTAGTAACGCCTGAGGC
>JAGPOW010003316.1:137839516-137849758 GCA_030014935.1 Caiman crocodilus
CTGCTACTACTAACAACGGACGTGTGAGTACACCCTTATCTCGGCAATCTCGCGATATCTGATCTGTCTAGCAGCCAATAAAAGGGGAAATCAAAGCCTTGCGAGGGAAAAAGAAATTAGCTGGAGTCCGTTCGTTCTCGCCCTAGGGGCCTGTCGGAATTAAGGCTGCGGAGGTGCGACAGTAACTAGAATCTGAAATTGCCACCTCACCAGTCATAAAAAGGCTTTCACCCAACAAGGACGCTCCTCCAGAGAGAGAGAGTGCACGTTTTAAAGAGCCACCCGGATACCACGTGAAGAATTGCTACAGTACAGAAGAACCCCCCCCCCACAAATAGCACACTGCTGGTTATGACACATCACCCCTCCGTCGAACCCATATGGAAAATCCTCAAACTATTGCAACCCATACTAGAAAGAGATCTATCCTTAAAGAGGTCTACCCAGAGCCACCCACATCGTAGCCTTCAAACAAGCACCGAACCTTACTAACCTCATCACCAGAAGCAAACTTCCTCAGGCCCAGAACACCAAATGGATCCAGACTGTGCCATGACAAGAAATGCAAAACCTGGCAACACATCTCCACCACCCCTGCAATTCCTACACCCCACAATAGAGCCATCAGCATTCCTGGATCTTGCAGCTGCACCTCTAAAAACATACTATATTTCATCCAATGCACCAAATGCTCTGATGGACAATACATAGGAGAGACCAAACAACAATTGTGCACCAGAATGAATGCACACTGGAAATATATCAAAGACAGGAATACCTAATTACCTGTGGGGGCACATTTCTTAAAACATGACCACTCTCTCTCCAATCTCTCAGTTCTAATCCTCAAAGGAAATTTACAAAATGCTTCCCAGAGACGAACCTATGAACTCCACTTCATCAGCCTCCTGAATACTAAAAATCATGGACTAAATATCGACATTGGATTTATGACACATTATAACCTGCCTCGCATCTGACTCCCCAGGTACCTCTCCACTGTTCATCTCCCTTCTCTCCCCTGCACCCAGCCTGTCTCTTACCCATTGGCTCCCATTGACTCCTCAGTTTACATCTTCACTGACTGCCTATCTTGTATGCATACCAGCCCAGCCTCTGGCTTCTTTACTTTTCATTCCATCTAGGAAGACGCACACCAACTGCTGACACTTCCTCAGCCTGATGGACCTGAAAGCTCACTTAATTTTTTTTCCCAACTATTTAAGTTGGTCTAATAAAAGATATCAGATTCACCCAAAGAACCTTGTCTGCCTAGAATCTGGAACACGCTCCCAGCAGAGGTGGTGTAGATGCTATCCTTCGAGGTGTTCAAGAGGAGGTTGGACAAGCACCTTGTTAAGCTCGTTTGAGCCCAATAACCTTCTGCCCATGGCAGGAAACCAGGCTTGATGTTTTTACAGGTACCTTTTGGTCATTTGATTCTATGAATCTATGTATCAAATGATGTAGGTGTTACTCCCCTGTTTAATGTATTCTAACCTCTATGGAAATATTGGCAATCTTTGTACTAAAACAAGGTTGTTTTATGTACAAAGGTCTGCTTGGTTGGTAATACTTGTATCATATGTTTACTATCAGTGGTTTGTGTTGTGGTTGCCACAGGCATGGACTGTCCTTTTGTTTAGAAAGGGAGCATGCAATTCAGAAGAAATTTTTGCTTTCAGTTTGAGCTCATTTCTTGATTTGTTTTATTGCAGTTATTAGTTGTCTTGCTTCCTATTCATGGAATCTGAACATTCATGGCAGGTGCCATATTGTGTCATTGGGTGGTAGGGGAGAATCAGGCTCATAGGGCAAGCCAAAAATACTATAAAATATAATGGGTACCTTGTTTTTGTTTGACATAACCTAAACTTCTGGTAACTGGATTATGGTACATACTCTGGGTAGTAACTGCTTGATATTGTGGAACTGGTTCCTTCCTGGTCCTAAACAACTATCAACTGATTTTCGGGACCTTTCTTGGACATCTGAGAGAGTCCAGTTTGGAAGCTCCAGGAACAATCACCCCCCCCCCCGCCCCCTTTGTGCACTGGGATTAGGTACCCAATCCAGTTAATATGTGGTCTTAAACACACATTTATGTTGAACCTCAGAAATGGCAGACCCTGCAATTTCCTTGGCAGAGCAGATAATACTTGATTGTGACTTTCTGTTTTTGTGTTCTGTAAACTAGGAGTACTGAAACCCTAGTCCATGGGCCAGATTGGCCTGCATTGCAATATTAGTTGGTAGCTGGGGATAGGTGCTCCTGGGCCCTGCACACTAGAACGGGTGCCTGATCCTAGTGCACAGAGTGGAGGGTGGGGAGGGCAGTGGTGGTGGCCACTGGGCATGTGATATCAAGGGCCCAGTTCTAGCAGGCAGAGTCCACCTGGCCTCCTGAGTGCCCCATGCCAAGTGCAAACTATTTTACAATAGAGGGAGTTTTACAGCTATCCTCCATATCACTTGCACTACTCTGAAAATTCCTAAGAGATTACAAATGGGACACATACAACCCTGTGAAATGAGATATGCAAAGTAAACTTTTATTTTAGAGAAATATCATTTATATAAATGATCTACCCTGAAAAGGTATCTTAGAATTGAAGTAAGAGGCACCCTGGTTCTATAAAAGGGGTATATTAGATCAGTGGTACTTAACTTTTGACCCCCATGGGCCAGTTAAGGGGTATGGGACTAGGCCCTAGGCACTTGTGAATGGGCCCATCTACCAGGGCTGGGCCTGTACCCCATGCCAGCATGTACACTCACCTTTTCAGTGCATAGGGCCCTAGTGCTCCCATGGAATGACGAAGTGCTGGAGACTAGATTTGGCCCATGGGCATTGGACTAAGCACCCCTGCATTGCTGTCCCTCAGTAAGCACCTCTGCAAGCCTGCTTAAAGTGTCTACCACAGTTGGTCTCTAATCCGTACAGAAACTTAGAAAATTAAGGTTGGAAGAGACTCATCTATTCGAACCCCCTGCTCAAAGCAGGACCATATCCAGCTAGATCATCCTAGCCAAGGCTTTGTATAGTTAGATCTTCAAAACCTCCAAGGATGGAGATTACATGACCTCTCTCTTTAACTTGTTCCAGTGCTTTACTACCCTCCTAGTGAGTGTTTTTTTTTTCCTAATATCCAACCTAAACTTCCTTAGCTGCAACGTGAGACCATTACTCATTGTTCTGTCATCTGTCACCACTGAGAACAGTCTAGCTCAGGGGCTGGCAACTTTTTTTGGGCAGAGTGATTAAAAAAAACCTTGCACTCTTGAGTTGTAAGATGTTGATATGCCAGGGGTGGACAGCAGGGTATCTGCAAGGAGCCTGTTCCTTGTTGTGGCAGTGAAGCCCTGGCCCCTTCCCTGCTGTCTGCCCTGAGGTGCACATGCCAAGCAAAACACCTTCATGTGTCATGCTGGCACCCGTGCCAGGGATTGCCTACCCTGTTTAAGCTTCATCCTCTTTGTAACCACCTTTCAGGTAGTTGAAGGCTGCTATTAAATCCCACCTCAGTCTCTTCTCCAGAAATAAGCCCAGGTTCCTCAACCTCTCCTCAGAAGTCATGTGTCCCAGCCCCCTAATTACTCCAGATGTAGCCGCACCAGAATAGAAGGGGAAAAATCACTTCCCTTGATCTGCTGGCAACACTCCTCCTAATGCAGCCCAGTATGCTGTCAGCCACCTTTGTAACAATGGCACACTGCCTCATGTTCATTTTATTGCCCACTATAACCCTCAGGTCCTTTTCTCCAGAGCTGCTGCCCCATCCAGCTCAATTGTAGCACTTGCAAACCTATTCTCTGGGCTCCCTGCTGGCAGTGGCAGGATTGGGGATCGGATCCCTATTGCAAAAATTCTATCTCCTTCCAAGCCACATGTGCTAGAGTATTGATCAGGGGGAGCAGCTGTTCTGCTTGCACCGTGTGGGCAGCAGGGGAGATATTAGGCAGCTTGCACAGTGGTGAGGAACTGGGGGGGCTGCCTGCCCACTCCACAGTGTGCAGTGTTTGGGTCCATGGTCCACACAGTGTGTGGCCCTTGGGTCTGCAGCCCCCTGCTGCCTGAAAGCTGCAGAGCCATGTTCTAGAATTAAATATACTATAGGGAAATAGAAAAGAGATTGGATAGCTTGTGACAGCACTTGGACTGAATTGCACTTGTAACCCTGGGTGCGATGCTACATGCACCCTCACCTGAATAATGGGATCCTGGGGTACCTGGTAGCCAGTAGCCCTGCCCAGCCCCCCTAGGAAGCTACTGCAGTGCTCTGAGCAGAGTGCCTCCCCGTACAATCAAGCACCCTTGCAGACGGTTCTTGAACTATTTTCAAGATGTAATTATTTACATCATAATAAATAATCAAGAAATAAACTCATGGATATTAGACAAATAAGCCCTTAACTCATTTACACAGTCTCTCATTTGCACACGGTGCAATGGGAATCCCTGTGTGCATGGCCCCTGGCAGGGTATCTCAGGGAGTGGGACTGTCTGTCTGTGTCTCTGCACGTGGTCTGTGGACGCTCTCTGGTGCCAGTGTCCGTCTCCGTGCTCCTGGGTTGTCTGGGTAGCAAGCAGTGGTTCCTCTGCAGTTCCTGCAAGACAGCCTAGCCCTGCCTTTGCCCCCTTCCCTGGTTCTGCTGTGAGCAGCATCTGGGCTGCAGGCTGTAGCAACCCTCCTGCTGCCCCACACAGCCTCACAGCCACTGGCAAATGAAGCCCCACTCTGGGCTTTGCCCACCCCTGGGGCCCCTCACCCCTCAGCGAAACTAGGGTAGGCTCTGGCAGTCCCCACCCCGGCTCTGCTGTGCTCACCCAGCCACACCAGCAGTCCCT
Source organism: Caiman crocodilus (assembly GCA_030014935.1). Taxonomy (NCBI): domain Eukaryota; kingdom Metazoa; phylum Chordata; order Crocodylia; family Alligatoridae; genus Caiman; species Caiman crocodilus. The sequence continues at coordinate 137,844,366 of JAGPOW010003316.1, forward strand.
GTCTGCTGCTGCTGCTGCAGCTTCTCCACTGCTGCTCCTGCAGGCCTCTCTCAGGGGCTCTGAGGGACCTCTGTGCTGAGACTCTCAATCTGGTCTCCAGCCTGTCCCCCCAGCTCCTCATGGCCTTCCCCCCCCCGGCTCCAGCCTGTCAGCCATTCCCCTTTCGGAGCCCTTCCTGGGCTTTTGCTCCCTTTCAAAGCTGTCTGAGGTTACATCACCTCTCCCACTTCCAACAGGACTGCCCTCCAAACAGCTTCACTTGCCCTCAGAGCCTACAGTGTTCCCTCTGGGACAATCTCTGCCTCTCTGCCAGGCAGCTCTTCCCTTTCTATTCAGGTGGGTCCATTTTTAGAGGTTGCTACACACTATTTGCCATTTGAGCAAGTATGGCCTCGCGCAAACTTGCATTTGAAGTTGAGTATGCTGAGCACCCAAATGGTGCTTAAGATGTCCATACCCTATACTCTCCTTACTTCCCTCTCTCCCCCCTTTTTGAAGAAGGGAGGAACCAAGCACTGTGGGATGCTGGGGAGCTAAGAGACTCCCTGTAATGCAACAGTGTGCTTTGCAGGTGTGAAAAGTAGTACTATAAAATACGCTGCAGAAAATTTCTTGTTCAATCTGGGAACATTTTGTAATGCTTCTGTCATTTTTGTACTGTTCTGGGCATGTGTATATTCTGAACTTTATTTGTGGCTCTATAAATGCAACTTCTATGCATAGCCAGAGTCTAATTAAAATCCTCTTAAATGTTTAGAAATGTAAATAGTATTTCTTAGGTGACTTGCTGTATATTTGTAAGCCAGTTAAAACCAAGTCAAGGAAATAAACTGTTTCTTATAAGGCATTGTTTTAAAGAAATTTGTTAAAACCATGTTAAAAAAAAAAAATCTAAGAGGAAATTAAAGCCACTTAATTATGATGCAAAACCAATTTTTTTCACAATAATGATGTGACTGGTTTCTTCTTTAATTTTCAGCATTTAAATATCAAGACACTGACAGATGATGTGGTAAGACTACTTAAGTTTACTTCTGTATGCTTGGTGACTAACCGTCTAACTTGAACAACTAAAATATATTTCTTGTAGCTTCTTTGCTGCTAGAAGCTCTGTTGGACAGCTCAAATTAAAAGCTCAAATAGATAAAGCCTGGCTAAACTGGAAGAATGTTAATGATGTATAATATACTAGGTATAGGTGACAGACTTAGGTGCTTGTAGCTGATTTTGCAATTGCTGTACTCTGTTTTTAATCACTATTAAATAAGTAGGTCAGCTTAGATTTGCTTCAGTTTTTGTATTTCTTCCATATCTGACTAGCATTGCCAGGTTGCATGGTATTTAATGTTTGCTTGTACATTTTTTTTTTTTTTTAAACTGTACTATCTAATGCATGTCTTATGTAAAAACCCTTTTTCAGTCATTTATTTGTTTGTATCTGAAGTTGTCTGGTTGATTTGATAGAAATATTCAGCGCTCTCTATTACAAGGTAGAAATCTTTTAAACAGTTTGCTGTTTAAAAGACAACTGTAATGACAGCTGTGCTCTTGTTAAGTGTTTAAAAATAGGTCTCTCTTAAATGGAAAGAATTCTTTTTTTTACATTCAAATAACACCTTTAGCTTTTAACTTTATTTTCACCTTGAACCTTTGGCACCATGGGCATTTTTTCTAAAATTTATTTTGTGTTGGATTTGTGCAACAAATAAACTATTTTTGTGTAAATATTTGTGCTTATAATTGAAACATAATAATGTAGGAATGTTGCAAAATAGCCATGGTAAATTGTGTTTTAAATGGGAATCCATTGGTTTGTGGTATCTGTGGTTAGGTAGGCAACAAATAACCTAGAGTATCTTTCAGGGTCCTGTTGGTCAGCTGTTGTAGCATGTTATTGATTTTTCAGTTCAGTTTTGCCTTGTAGCAGTTCTCATGGTTCTATTATCATTAGGGATGTAAATATTGATTTTAAAAAAAATAATCTGGTTAACATGTTATAATTACAGTGGTTAAACAATTAATTGGCGTGCCAACCTCTAGCCTGGATAATGTGGGGCTGCTCTGTGCCAGCCTGCAGCTCACCCCTGCCTGGTCTGGCACAAGTGTGCTGCTTCTAGCCCTTTGAGGTATAGTGGGGACTTAGCGATTCCCTGGGGCCCCAGCTCCCCAGAGCTGTTCCTCATGACAAGCAGGACAGCTGGGCAGTTCCTTTCCTTTTAAGCATCTTTCTTTTAATTTTTATTTTCAGGATTGGGCGTCTCACAGTGCATGGCAAGTGGCCTCTGACTTCCATGTTCCCCAGAGAGGAAGGTGGGCTGCTTTTGCTGTGGTCAGCAGAGGAGTGGGGAGGTGGGATTAATACTTTAATAGCTAGGCTCCATGGACCCCTGCTTTACACTAAACTGGTAGGTTATCGTTAGGCTTATTGGTTAAATGATTAATTGTTTAACCATTCAGACCCCAAATCATTATCTAGTTGGACTGCTCCTATAACACAGCTTTTAGGATTTCCTTGAAATAACTTATTTTTGGGTTCATTTCTCTTTTTTTTCAAAGGTTTGGTAGGAAATAATTCTGATGTTCTGTCTCAGTGTAAAACTGGATTGATTGTCTGTATCTATCTTTGTCTTTATTGTGCTTAAGTTCTTGACTCTGAGAGACAAATGAATAGTATGGGGCTCAATCTAGCCTGCAGACTGGCACTCAGCCTAAACCTACTGCAGTCTAGTCCTGTGTACCTGGTTTGGGCCCTGCATGATAGTGTTCAGTCTCAGCTCACAGGGTGCTTGATTTGTTGTGTAGGGCCCAGGACTTCCCATGAGTCGAAACTTGGCAGCATAGGAGTAGTTCCATTGCTCCCTTGGTGCCAAAGATTTGGACCCAGGGGAGGGGGAGCCCTGTGGCCTGGATGACACTGCTCTAGGGACTGGATCTGGCCATGGACTGAGGGTTGAACACCCCTGGTGCAGAACCTAGCAAACCCCTTTTCTAGTACAGCTTGAAGATCTGCCTTGAACTTGCAGTTTTACCTGCTACTGAAGCACGTGCTGAAATGGATAAATTCAGCTTGTGCTTTTATTATACTTTCCACTTGCTTTCCTCATTTTTCATCTAGTATCCTTGCTCTCTCTCCTTGCTGCGCCTGATTGGTCCACCACTAACTTGGTGCCCAGGGCAGCTTGCACTGTGCTCCCAGTCGCATTCACCCCATGCCTGTTGATGGCCCTGGCCAGCATGCACAGCTTACAAATGGGCTGCTGCTGCTGCAGTCTTGTGGGTACTGCTTGGCTCTCCCTGCCTCCAGCAACTCCACTTCCTCCTGCCCTTGCTGTACCACTCTGGGCAGTAGGTCGCATGGGAAAGCAGCAGTGGCAATGGGGTTGCATGCCAGGCATTGCATGCACAGCTGGGTGGAGGGAAACTGCAGCTGGGCAGCTTCTGCCCCAGTGCACGGGGCTCCAGCTCCAGCCTGCCTCCCACCCACTCTGCCCACTTGGTGCAATGAGCAGCTACCTCTGAGTAGCCAAGTCAGTGGAAGGAGTCCAGGAGCTGTAGCCCTCTGTACTACGTCAGGAGCCATCTGGGGCAGCTTTTCCTTAGCCTAGCTGGGCATGTGGTGCCTGGGGCACATCCCTATAGCCACCACTGCTTCCCTGTGCTACCTGCAGCCGGGAGCAGTGTGGCAGGGGCAAGAGGTGGATGAGCAGCCACTGGAGGTGGGCAGGGGAAGGAAGCTCCAGCAGGAGTTGTCCTCTGGGAAGACGGGTGAGTCGGCTGGGGCAGTGCTGTCAGTGGGTGTTAGTAGGAGTGCTGTGTGGGCTGCCCACAGGCAGGAGCGGGTGGGGCTTGAAATATACAGAGCACTGTAGGGGCAGCATACCATTAATTAGCAGGCTGGATCCAACCTGTGGTTCATATTTTGCACACCCCTTGCCTAGAACCATGCGACTGTTGCTTAAAGGCTCTCAGCTGAACTCTCAAACTTTGAACAAAATATAAAATGGATGAGAAATAATAATTAAAACAAAGTAGTTGTGGATCACATTCTCCAGATCAGGAGGTACTATTGATCTATGTGCTTATCTTGCTTCTCTATTGTCAATTCCTGGGGAGATTTGGTGTGTAAGAAGTTCTGTAGACATCTGAAATTCATGTAGTTTAGGGGCATAAATGATGGACAGGGTATGTAAGGAACACTCTTTTGGGTGGAGAAAGGTGAGAACTCTTGCTTTTAGCCCTCTGAGGGGTAATCCATTTAAGGACTAGCACAACATGTTCTTCTCCACTCTCCCTGTGTATGCATCTCCTGCCTTTTTTTATTGCTAAGTAGTTTAAGAACAGTTGAATTACCAGCAAGAAGAAGAAAAACAGCGGTTTCTAGAGGTGGCATTCTTCCATGTGGGGAACAGCCTATAGAAGGAAACTACTTTACCTTTCTTTCTCAAAGGTGTGGTAAGGCTTTTATAGGGACGGTGTAACAAGTGCGTAGTCCCACGTATGGTCACGTTGCTCCCTGGTGGCCGCTCAGCTCTTGCCAACTTGGCTCTCTGGGCACTCTCCCCTTCACTCACTCACCATGCTTTGATGTTCAAGGAAAAGGAGGCAGCTTTGTGCTTCTCAAGCCTGATGTTACTCTCCTGACCACAGATGTCTGTGGTCATTGCCTTGAGGGCTAATTATGTGGCTCCATCCTCCCTTTACACCATTCCCATGCCTCACAGATGTTCTCTATCACCAGCTTTCTTGGGCCTGACTAGCCTTCCCTGCCCAGGAACTTTGACCTTGGCTACCTCTTGGTGCATTTTCTAGCCTTGACTACTTCTTCTGGGTTCTTTGCGTCTTGGAGCTAGTCCTGGGCACTGCCTTCTTGCCTGTACTCCTCGCACTTTTTGCATATGTGAGCTACACCCAGGCACTGTATCCCACATTAGCAGACTCCTACCTCTGTTCCTCCGGGCTTTGGGCCCTTGGTCCCTATCCCCAGGGAGTTTTGCCCTGCCTCTGCCCTTCTTTGGGCTCACCTGCCCCTGTTCTCAGGCCTGCCCTATTCTTGGGGTCTGTGCTGGCAAAAGAACACCAGCTCAGCTGTTCTGCTAGGAGCCCTGCTGCCAGGAGCTCCTCTTTCTGGCTCCTGGAGCTAGCCAGCACAGACCCTGGGCTTATGTGCCCTAAGCCCAGTCCCTCTCTGATTAGGTGACTTTCTGTTTGGCCCCTGCATCTGTAGGCTGCTTCTTCCACAACCTTTCCTCTTCAATTGACAGGCATACCAGGCACCCTGTCATAGAGGGTAAGAGATTGTCACAGGCCAGCTGGGCACTGTGAGTCTGTTCATTTGGATCAAGGAGGCAAGTAGGGAGTGGAATAAAAGTAAATTTACTATAGCTTACACACAT
>JAGPOW010003316.1:137849858-137861444 GCA_030014935.1 Caiman crocodilus
AATATTAACTAATATTATCTATTTAGGCAGAATACCAAATGCCTCCAAGAAGCACACATCATTGCTTATTAAACCCTCTTGGTTCTGGCTGTCACAAGAGATCCCCTGGCCTTTTCCAAAGTTTGAAGGACAAAAGTATGACAGGGAGGGAGCAGAGAACTAAGTTTCATGAAGGGCAAAGAAGTTTTGTGGGGAGATGGAGACAAAAGGTAAGGAAATGAGGGGAAACACTTGAAGAAAGGAAAATGTAGCTGGAAAGAGAATCTATTGTCATGTAAACTTCTCCTGATGACTGAACTGTGCTCCTGATAATAGAAAATCAGGAATATGTTTTATATATTTGAAATCTGATTTGAACTTCTGATGACGACAACTCCAAAGGGTACCATTTTAGATTAAGGTCACTAGCCTGCTGTTTCAGTTCCAGTGCTGTAAGATTTGAAAGGTTTCCCTATGCTTCTCCCTCCAATCCTATAAGGAGTGGTCCCAGGGGATACCAACTACCAGTTTTGTGGAGAGATGCGTCTTGTACTGATGCAAGAGCTTGCATATACTGATCCAATAATGATTAGTGTCAGTTTTTAAAGTGTTATAATAAGAATCCTTTACAGCTATGTTTGGTGTTTCATAGCAAGCTATGGCAATTCCTGCATTTCTGACATGCAGTGGTGGTTGAGTTTGGGTGTCTTTAACAATGCTAAGGAGGTAAATGCACTGTTGTGGTGTCTTGTTAGTATATTCTGACAGATGCATTAAATAGCTTAATTAAAGCACTTTAAATAGCTTGCCACATGATTTCGGAGTTTAAACTCTGAAACCAAACCAAAATTGTTTGTCGTAAGGACCTCACACAAGATGGCAAAGGTTTTTGAAAGGTTTAAAAGATTTTAAATTTTAATTCATAAACTTCTTAGTTACTTATACAAGTATTAGGAAAATCATTCTATATGTTAAACAGTTTGGCGGCGGGGGGGGGCAGCCATGAGTATATGTATACAAACATGGATTCTGTTTATTAAGTGCAAACTCAATTCAGCTTTAACTAAACAGCTCTAATTAATGCCTCCATAATTATTACCAAACTGTGTGGGGGCCCGCTTAACTTTTTTTGAACCTGGTAAATTCATGGACTTAATTTTAGTTTTGGTAGCATGCTCTATAGTCTAATTAGTGTACAGTAAAAAGAAAAAAAATCCTCTATTGGTTGTTAATTTGCTATTTTTAAACAAATACCCTATTGCTTTTATAATGTGAAACCATGAATAGGCGTGCCAGATCTACTTTACATGTATCATTTATTATTTGCATATTTGTCTTCTCCATATGTTGAGAGCTCTGCTCTTTTCAATTTTACTACATAAAGAAGTTTCTCATATTCCTGAACATTCTTTCCACCCATATTTTGGTCACATCCATTTCAGGATTTGGTAATTTGCACATAATACAAGTTTCCCTCGCTTTATACAGGTTCTGCATTTGCGAATTTGCTCTTATACGGTGACTGTTTTTATACCAATAATTCATTATATGCAAGGTAAATTTACTCTTATGTGATTGGAAGCTCAGCTGCTTTGTGCAGTGCGTTGTGGGAGTGACGCGGACCAAAATACAGTTTCCTGTGTGGATCTATGCTCCTTGCTCGTTGTCTGCGACACATGTTTCTGTAAGTGCCATTATGGTAACATTCACCAACCCTGTGCTTGTGTGCACTGTCTGCTGTTGGCGAGTACAAAAATTGTCTTGTAAAAGTAGTAGAAATGGGTCTATTGGTCAGTAGAGTTGAGGTTTGGAATGTATCTCTATATGTTACATTGTAAAGTGGGTTTCCCTTATGCCAATTGGACTTGTTCTCTGTTTTCCAGGAACGCGTATGTGTATAGCATAAAGTGAGGGTACCTAAAATATTGTACAGGTTTTACATATGCAATTCGCTTATAAGCAGTGAGGATTTTAGTGGTCTATAGCAGACTTGTTGGACTAACGTCTGCTAAAGTAGGCTACAAAACTAAGGCTGGGATTAGCGTGGAAACTGAGAAAAGCCAAATCTGCACAAAGTAAAGGTGCTGTTACAGGTAGCTTTTTGTAATGTTTTAAAATCTGTGGAATATTATTATTGTTATTGTATATTAAATATTGGAGCAGTTTCAGAGCAGAAGCAGGTTAAAATGTAATTCTGTCTCAAACTTGCACAACTGTGGCTTGCCATTAGAGGGCTCAGAAGGAGGCAATGACAGGATCCAGGACTCTGTTGTTCCCCTACGGTGGAGGTGGAGCGTGGCATGTAACTTGAAGGTGTCTCGGCCAAGCAGACCTGACCGAGGGAAACGCTGGTTAATTAAGCGGATGTCAGGTGAGCTGGTGGATGGAGAGGCGGGACACAGTGTATTGGTTGCAAAAATAACTTTTACTTTAGTTTTACTTATGTCGCTGGTGGCTGCGACGCAGGCGGTAAGGTTGCTTACGTAGTTACTGGATGAAGATAACGCAACGAGCTAGCAAGGTGAACCTGGAGACGCAACGAGCATGCAGGACGGGATATGTCGTGAACAGACGGGGAGATGCTGGTGGGTGATCAGTCCGCCAGCTTTTCTCTGCTCTGTAGCATAGTTCTTCACACTCTACCAAGTGCTCAGAGCTTTCTCACTTGGGCGGAAGCTGCATGAACTTTTATACGGTTAGAGTAGCCAATGAAAATTTGCCAAGTAGGAATACTTAATGAGGTGGAACATGCCAAATTTAGAACAATGCCAATCATACAGAGGGGTGATCTATTGTGTCAGGGACACTCACTTGATTTGGGTTGTGACAGAAGGAAGAGCAGAGGGAGGAGAAGGGAGACCTGCTTTTTTGATTTGATTTAGTGCTGGTTAAAGGTGCCCCAGAAAATGAAGTCCTGAATTTATCCACACAAGAGGAATAGAGATATAGATATAGAGATAAAGAGTAAACAGATATAGCGTAAACCTCTATCTTTGTGCCTCAACTATGGCTTGGAAAGAATGAAAGAGGTCTCCGTTTCATCTTTCCATCCTTACTATTGTGTGTTGGGTGATGGGGCCCAAACAGGCAAGAAATGGTGTTGTCTTCCTCACGCTCTGATGCATGCATTAGGAGAGCTCAGTTATGACCCCAGTTTTCTGCTGCTAGATTGTCATGTAGTGTTAGGAAGCCTCTCTACCTGTTTCCAGTGTGAGAGATCATTTTGAGCTTTGTTTTACCAAGAGCTTTGAAATACATGGATGACAAGTTCCACATAAGAGCTAAGGTTAAGTTCCACTTAAGGCTTGGTAGGTGCTTGCTGTTTGTCTGAGATATCCTTGCTGTCTGTCTGACCAGCTCCCAGCTGTGCTTTTCCAGCAGCTTTTTCTCTCTACCCTTCTACTGCACTTAAATACCCTTGACAAAATGTTACTTGAGGCGTCCATCCCTTAGTGAATGTCAGCTTTGTTTTCACACACTTTTTTTTTTTTTAATGCTAGATCTTCATTTTTTTTTCCAATACTGTAGAAAAATGATAGAGCAATTCTTGTGTTGTAAAGAAAGACCCCAAAAGGGAATAATGCTTTTCACATCATGGATTCTTATTTGAGATGTCTGGGATTATTTTGTGAATCACATTTACGAATTTAACGGTTAATCCCTGGTGGCTTTATTGCCTTGTCCATGTTGGTGAGACCAGAGAGCCTTGGGGAAGCACATTTCCCAAGGGCTGTCTGGATTCACTAAGCAGTGGTGGCTTGGCACTGAGAGCAGGACCTCTACATAGGTCTCAGCGAGACCAAAGATCCCTAGAGAAGTGTGGTTCCTGCAGGGTTTTCCAGTGTTTCTGAAACTGATGTGGTGGCTCCATTCTGAGAGCAGCTGAGCTGCCTGGTTCAGCTGGCTTCCATTTAATTGAGCCCTGCCAGCTCTGTGCTGAGCACAGAAACCTCAGTCACTGAGATCATGCAGCTGGTCTGCATGGTTTGTATTGAATTGAGCCACAGCAGCTCTGTACTTTCAGTATGATTATAAAGGCCTCTTTCCAGCTCTCTAATCACTTTTCTCATGCTCTTTCCTGCTTTCTTCAATTCGGCATTGCTTTTAAAATGTAGACAGCAGAACTGTACCCAGTATTCCAATATTTGTCTTGTTAGTGTCATAAATAGGTAAAAGTACTTTTCCCTTCTTAACTTCCCCTGTTCATACAAGTGATTTTTTTTTTTTTTTTTTTTCCCCCTTTGCACTCTACAGTCAGTTAAATTTTAGGATAAATTCTTTGTCTGTTATAAAATCTAAATCCCGTTGAGTCGCTTTAAATTTTTCCATTTTTGTAGGTAAGGTCTGCTTTTTGTGTTTAAATATATGAAATTACCTTCAGATGTATTTTAAAATGTAAAGGGCTCAAGTCACTAAATCATCTAGATCAGGGGTCTGCAATCTTTTAACAATAGTGGGTAACTCGCATGTTGAATTGAGTAGCATTGGATTTGCATTCCAGGAGTCCTTGTTCCCTTGCTAGTCTCTCTGTTCTGCACCCTTCCCCCCCTAATTTTGAGAGAAGCTTCTTTTGAGAAGGAAGGTGTTGGTTCAGTAAGCACCTCAGGAAGTTTAAAGCAACAACTCCCTGGGTGTAGGGATCCTCTGGTGTCTACTTTGCAGCCTCCACCAAACTTTATTGCCAGCAGCAACTGGCAAAGGTAAACAGCAGCAAGAAAGCTAGCAGCTGAAATACAGGGGTTGCATTAACCCCCTGGCTGCTGGGTGCTCTGACACCTCTGCTAGATAGATGTCCTATCAAGGGGGATGGAGAGGTGAGCACATGAGGCTGAAGAAGGTTCAGGGGCTACTGGAATCACCCCTGCCCTCCATGAGGCTCTAGCTTTGCAGGTAGGATCCAGTCCTTTTGGGCTTCATCACGGGTCATGTTACTAACATAAAGGAGGCCGAGGTATAAAGATCAATCTTATCTACTAAGTTTATCTTCAGTCTTATTTTTATTACTACTTCAAGACCATTGATAAACATGTACCTATTAGAAACACCCCAGTTCAGTTTACTATTTGCAGCTGCCTTTTGGCCCTCGGTTTTTAATCCATTTTAATATGATCTGATACTATACAGTGTTATCTTAATTAAATATTATAAAGAACTAAGTAAAATGCTTTACAAAAAGCTTAAGATTTACGTTATTAGGTTGCCTTTTCTGGATAAAATATGCAGTCTCATCAAGAAAAAATGGGCCCATGTAACAACCATGGTTTGCACATCAAATCAGAATTCCTCAGATCAGTGGGTGCCTTGGGTCCTGTCTGTATCCTGAAGCACCGTGTGTGTGTTGCTGAGAACATAAGGACCAATGCAGACTAGCAGCTTGTGCAAAGACCGAACAATATTGCTGCTGCTTCTTAATTTAACTTTCAAAATAGGTGTACAGTAGCACTTTTTACATATTTTTGTTTTAGTATAATGTAGGTAGGATACATGTTTAGGGTGTGTGTGCATATATGTAAAGCACATGCACATGATTTGAACATTATTAGGTAATCCATGTTTTTAATGGAACCCAAATCTCTTGGTTCCAAAACTGTGCTCTTAATGTGATCTAGTCATGCCCATTATTGAGATGCATTTTAAATTCCTGTTTTATTTAGGGAAAAGACACGTACCATATAAATATTAATTTGGTGAAGTGACAGAAGTCTAGCAAGGCTAAACTTTCCCTGTCTTTTAGAGTATAAAGAGATGTCCATCTTTGGAGTGGGATCAACTGTACTAGAATGTGTCTCAGCCCAGCTGATCCATTTCACTGGTGCCTACAGCCATTGCTAGCTTGGTTGTCCTGCAAGGTCCTTCTGAGGTTTCAGTAGTCTGATCCTGTGGAACCAATGGCCCTGGGTCATACCCTGTCTTGAGACCTGCAAATAGGATACACTGCAGCAGATCTTGGTAGTGTGCTTTTGTAAGTGGGGAAACCACCATGCAGGTTCCCCAGCTTGCAGATGTATGCACCAAATTGGGGCACATGAGCCTGATACATATGCTGTAGGAATCTCTTTGTGCAATAAGCTAACACAATCTCCCATATAAGTTGTTGCTACCTGTGACTGTTTTGGTCATGGCAGGCAAGGCTCTTTGGGTAGATGTAAACATCTTTTATTAGATCAACTGAATAGTTGGAAAAAAGTTCTTTGCAAGCTTTTGGGCTCAATCGCTTTTCTTCAGGCATGGGGAATCTCTGCTGTTCTGAGACTCCAAGGAATGAAAGAAACTAAAAGTATATCAGGATGTCAGTGAGACTGTAAAAAGGTGGAGTTTAGGAAAACAAAAGACAGAAGAGCTTGTTGGGCAATGAGAGGGGTGGAAAGCCAAAGGTAAGTAAGGGAGACTACTGTAGCAGCGTTTGTGGGCACTTGAAGTGTGACAAGGGGCTAAGACAACTGCTTACTTGCAATTTAAGCGTTGTCATAAACATATCTTTGGCACCATGAGGGTGACATGTTTGCACCCCTAGAAAGGCAGATTACTGAGACTAGCCTCAGAACCCTGATCTTTCAAATAGATCTTGTTCACATATTCCATACAGAAATAGCGTTCCAATTCTTTCAAGATATCTGAGGTCATCTGATGCTTTATTCACTGTTTTAACTAAATTTGCAGGTGGTTAAATATGGACAGGTCATTCTTTCTAAAACCTACTAAAAGGTAGTCAATTCAGAGAACTTCAAAGCAGTATTCTTAGAAGCCTTTGGAACCTTACAGGCACAGAGTGGGAAGAGCCTTCAAGGGTCACCTAGTTCAACTTGCAGAGATATGGGATTAACTGTTCCTAAATCACTGTATGTGGCTTATCAAGCAATGGCTTCAGTAACTCCAATGAAGGCGAGCTCTGTAGTTCCCTGACAGGTTATTCTTTTGTCTACTGTTAAAGTTTGGAAGTTTTTACACTAAGATTATTGTCTCAGATGGCCAGAGCTGACTTGAGGAGGATTTCTGATTACTCAGCCGTCAGGCAGGCTGGTGGATGGTGAGGTAGGACAGCGTATTGGTTGCAAAAATAACTTTTACCTTAGCTTTACTTACGCCACTGGTGGCCACGATGCAGGTGGTAAGGTTGCTTATGTAGTTACAGGTAATGAGTTGCTTGCGTAGTTACAGGTCACTGGCAACAAAACGAGCCGGCGAGTTTGTAGACAGAAACAAGCATGCAGGGTGAAGGGTACGTCAGGAACGGACAGTGATGGGGAGATGTTGGAAGATGGCTAGTCCGCCAGCTTTTCTCTGCCATGTGGCAAAGTTTTTTCCGTACTCTACTCTACCACGTGCTCAGAGATCTCCGACTTGGGCAGAAGCTGCACGGGCCTTTATACATTTAGAGTAGCCAATGACAGCCAGCCAGGTGGGACTAGGTAATGAGGTGGAACATAACAAACTTAAAAGTGACTACAGTTGCTTAGGGCAGTTCTATTGTGACAGGGGCACTCAACTGATTTGGTTATGACAATTATATTGGTTTGCTTTTCTGTAATTTAAATATATTTCTCTTTCTGACCTGCCCCATGATAAAGAAGAATACTGTATTGACTTGAATATAAGATGAAGTTGCCCATCACACCCTCTGCCAATCAACATGGGGGGATGGGGGAAGCCCTCATCTTACATTCACATACAAGAAAATCTCATTAGTGACATTATCCATCTTTAAACCTTTGCACCAGCTCAGTAATGGAAACCAACTATGAAGTTGGTTAATTGCAGTCAACACTGAGGATGACTATAAAACACATGGCCTGTATGGGGCAAACACTCTCTATAAAATTTCATGTCTCAAGCCAAATTAGCCAAATCAGTTCTGAATTCCATCAACTGAGCAGAGCTCAGTTGTTCAGGTCTTTGTGGCGCTATCACTGGCAAGTATCATATTTCCCAGACTTGTCAGTCCTGGGTGTCAGAAATTTCCAAATCCATGGCAGGTGATGAGGGAATTGATTGATATGATTGCAGAGCTACTGGCCTTCATATATGAAAACTCATGGCAATTGGGAGAGGTCCTGGACTATTGGAAAAGGATAAATATAGTGCCCATCTTTAAGAAAGTTCCTCAGATTCTCCTTCTTCCCTACAGACTGGTCAGCCTCACCTCAGTCCCTGGAAAAATCATAGAGCAGATTCTCAAGGAATCTATTTCTAAGCACTTGGAGGAGAAGGTAATTAGGAATAGTTAGCATGGATTCACCAAGGGCAAGTCATGCCTGACCAACCTGACTGCCATCTATGATGAGATGACTGGCTCTGTAGATGTAGAGAGACCAGTAGATGTGATATAACTTCATGTTAACAAGGTTTTTGGTATGGTCTTTCACAACATTCTTGCAAGCAAGCTAAGGAAGTATGGGCTGGATGAGTGCTATGAGAAGGATAGAAAACTGGTTGGATCATCAGGCTCAGAGCCTAGTAATGAATGGTTCCATGTCTAGTTGGCAGGCAGTACTGAGTGGAGTGCCCCAGGGGTTGGTCCTGTGGCCGGTTTTGTTCAATATCTTCATTAACGACCTGGAAGATAGAATAGAGTGCACTCAGCAAGTTTGCAGAAGACACCAAACTGGGGGGAGATGCAGCAGATATGCTGGAGGGTAGGCCTAGGATTCAGTGACCTTGACAAATTGGACATTTGGACCAAAATAAATCTCATGCACTTAGGATGGAGCAATCCCATGGCTTGGGACCAACTGGCTAAGCAGCAGCTCTGCAGAAAAGGACCTGGGGTTACAGTGGATAGTAGGTTGAATGTGAGTCAACAGTGTGCCCTTCTTGAGAAGAAGGCTAACGGCATAGTGGTCTGCATTAGTAGAAGCATTGCCAGCAGATCAATGGGAGTAATAATTCCTGTCTATTCAGCACTGGTGAGACCAGATCTGGAGTACTGTGTCCAGTTTTGGGCCTCCCACTACAGAAAGAATACGGACAAGTCGGAGAGACCTTGGAGCCAGGGAGCAGAAATGGTGAGGGTGCTGGGGCACATGCCTTCTGAGGAGAGGCTGAGGGATCTGGGTTTATTTAATCTGGAGAAGAGAAGACTGAGGAGGGAATTTAATATCAGCCTTCAACTACCTGAAGGGTGGTTAGAAAGAGAATAGAGCTAGGCTGTTCCCAGTAGTCACAGATGACAGAACAAGGAGCAGTGGACTCAAGTTGCATCATAGGACGTTTAGGTTAGATATTGGGAAAAATGCTTTTACTAGGATGGTAGTGAAGACCCTAGTCTTGCTTGCTCCTTGTCAAAAGGCTATAGGAGCAAACTAGAGGGAAAGTCCAAGAGCAATTCTCCCTCACTATAAAATGTGTAGCTGAGATGCTCTCATATGGATGCCTACTTGCAGTCCAGTGGATAAGTCTCCGTCCTCAACTGCATCAAATAATTCCAGATCAGGAAGAAGGCTGATCCTAGTTCCAGTGAAACTAGTGGGTCCAACACAATCATCATGGAGTCTCCCATGCTATACTTATGGAAACCTTTTTTTTTTATATACATATTGCACATTATTTCATCTTTACACACATGTATACGGATTCCTGAGTAGTATCTATTGAACATATATTACAGGTATCGTGTTAGGCATTATGAACTCTTGGAAAAAGCAACGCGAGGACATACAGGTCCCTTGTTGTCTCTACCCCATGTAGAACCCTAAAAAAAACCCAAACAGTTTTCCTGGTCACTAGGCTGACTTAGTTTAGCCTGTACCTATGCTGGGTTGGAACAGTCCCCTGAAGTCCAATTCTTGCCAGAATATTTTTTCTCCTCTTTCATTCGTGTTTCCTTCTTTAGCTTTATAGAATTGTAGCTCGTGCATTGCTAATTGCAGACACTCTGTTGTAGAAAAACACGACCCCTTTAGAGCCAATAAGGAGCGTACTTTCCACAGTGCTACTTTGGTACAGGTGATTAAGACTCTCACCCCCCATGTCCCATTCGTCCTCTCAGATAAACCATAGAGGACATTTCTGGAAGTGATCCCCATTCCCCTTCCCATCTCCTTCAAATAAGTAGCCACCTTCCCCCATACCCGTTGTGCGTAAAAGCAGTCCCACAGCACATGTGTCACTGACTTGGGCTCATCGCAGAGCTCCCTTGGGCACTTGGGGGACTGAGAGAGTCCTCAGCGATTAGAGCACCTGTCACACTGGCAGAGCATTGCGCACCACCCTCCACGCCAGCTCCTCGTGCTCCCCTTTCCAGTCCTTCCCCACCAGTCCTTTCCACACTCTACCGACCTGCTCCAATTGCAGTTCCCCACTATCCGACATCCTCTGCTTCCCTCTCAGCAAATTAAAGATCTTTTTGGCATCTCCCAGCTCAGTAATCCCTACCCCAACCAAACTTTCTTGTGCAACAAAGACTCCAAGTCGGGTGTAGGGCAGCGACATCTGCCAAGCCCACGCACTCCCAAACAGGCCTAGTCTTCTCAGGAGCCTCCCCCCCCCCCACCCCCCCGAACCTACAGAAATTGGTAACCATCCCCACTGCTCCCCTCGCTTCCCTCACCACCATCTTCAGAAAGTGCACGTAAACAAAAGTCTCTATGTTGAGGAAGCCCCATCCCCCAAACTCCTCATCCTTATTTATCTCTGTCCTGGCCACTTTCTCTGTCTTCCCCCCGCCAAAAGAAAAGGCACAAGGCCCACTGGACTCGTCAGGCGTGTCGCCAGGATGCGGGGGGTACACCATCACCATATACAGGATTAGGGGCAGCAAGCACTGTTTAATCGCTTGCACCTTCCCCCTCGCTGATAACCCCCATGTGCTCCACAGCCCCACCGTCTGCTTCACTTTCCGCTCTAACACTTCCCAAGCCCTTTTCCCTTTCCCCTGGATATCCATCTACAGACACCAAGTATCTTTAGTTCCTCCCTTTCCACCTGTAGCCCAAGCTTACTCAAGTCCCCCTAACTTCCTACCGCAAGCACTACGCTCTTGTTCACCTTCAGCCTCGCTCCAGATGCCTTCCCAAACTCATCAACGTGTTTCAAGGCTCTTCCCAATGACACCTCATCCCTTACTACGCATGTCACGTCATCCATGTATAGGAGGACTTTCAATTCTCCTCCCCTCGGTATTCTCACTCCGCTAATCACTCTATCCCCCCGATCCGTTGTGCTAGAGGCTTGATGGCGCAGACAGAGGTCCGGCGACAGCGGGCACTCCTGTCTCACCCCCGAGTCCACTGCAAAGGCTTCCACCAGAAAGCCTCTCACCAACACCCTGCTCGTAGCCTTTCCATAGAGTGTCCGCACCCACCCCACAAATTCTCCTGGCATCCCCATCCCTTCCAGCACCCAAAATAGAAAATCATGTCCCATGCCGTCATACACCTTTTGCAGGTCCAGACTTGCCACTAGTGTGTTCCACTTTCGGTCCGTGACATACGACAGCGTGTCCCGAAGCACCCAGAGTGCTTGTATTGTTCTCTGTTTTGCCACTGCGCACATCTGTTCCTCCCCCAGCAGCTGCGGTAACACCGCCCCCAACCTCGCCGCTAGGATCTTGGAGAATAATTTATAATCGGTATTCAACAAAGTGATGGGCCTCCAGTTCTTAATGTGCTC
>JAGPOW010003316.1:137861544-137878825 GCA_030014935.1 Caiman crocodilus
AAGCGTGCAAGCTCTTTCTTTTTCTGCCATGCCTTCCTCCTCCCCACACCATCGAACCACTCTCGCACACGCCTCTTAATTTCAATCCACCAGTCCCACTGGGTTGGGAAAAAGGGTTGTAAGGTTTGCCACTGGCAGTATGCACTTTCAGAGGCAATGCATTTCTGGGGATCATCCAGTAATGAGGCATTAAGTTTCCAGACTCCTTTCCCCTGCTTGAGCCCCTGCCCAATGCCCACCTCTTCCCACAGCATGCGATGATCTGAGAAACTCACATCAATCAGTTGCTTCCTGTGGATCTCCAACCATTCCGATACCAGCACAAAATCGATCCTTGATTGCCCCCGACCTCCTGGATCCACTCTAGTAAACACCCCCGACCCTTCCCAAATGTCCTGAAGCCCCTTGTCTTTAATCCATCCCTGTAACCACTACTTAAATCTGAGATGTCCCCCCAACCTCTCTGCATCCCCATGGTCTTGACCAAAAGGTCAATCTCAGAGGAGGTCAGGTAACCATTATTTCCCTCCCTTTCTTCTTCCTCAAACTCCTGTTTCTTCACAGGCATCTTCCTGCTCATTCTCACTGCTGTTTCCAGCACTCCCCTTTCTGTCTCCTGGACCTTGCCCCCTTCCACCTCTAGCCGCTTTTTCTTTGGCTTTGCCCTCCGTTACTTATGGAAACCTACCACAAAGATAGGTTAATGTAAATCCATCTGAGTCAAATTTATGGTAGTGCCTATTGAGCACACTCCCTCTCCGTGCCATCTCTTTAAAGTCATGGTAGCCATTATATTGAATACATTTAGTTTTTCTCTTCACTTGCACAGCTAAGCTGTGACTTTTTTTCCTGTTTGCAATACTTCCTGTTTCTTCACCAGCCTTTTATATAAGTCTGCCAAAAATAACTGAACAGGGCCTCAAACAGTTCACCCAGAATCCCTCAGTTGCCCCCTCTATCAGCCTGTCGCATGTGATTAGTGTGTCCCTGCCCTCCATGTGGTAAAGCAGGACCAGACTGCTCTGTGCTTCGTCTGCATGTATATTTTTGGAGCATCCCAGGACTTATGGCGGGGACATGAGTGGGGCACTAATGGCACATGTATCCTTATGGGGGGTACCTGGAGTACACATGCATACTGAGCAGTGCTGAGCTGCGTGGTCATTATGGCTTGAAATGCTATTCTCCGTTGGCGGAAGAAGTTGAGGAGTGCCGGACAAGGGAAGTACCTGACTCCCACTTCCCCCCGATTTATTTTCTATGCTGTAGCAGTGGGAGGGTGACAAAAATCAAGGCAAACATCCAATAATTAGATTGTATGTCTGAAAAATGATAACAAATTTATAATTTTTTTTTTTTTTTGTATATAGAATCTAATTATTGGGGGTCATTTTGTAATCACAGTTATCTTATTTGAGTAAATATGGCGTTATTTTTTTCATTTTCATCATGGCATGTTTACAAAAATCTATCGAGCCTTTCCCCGTTCCATCTTATTCTTCAAAGAAAGCATATTTAATAGCACTTTTAATACCTTTAACCTCCCTCATGTGGTTTGTATTCTTTATTTTCTATCTCTTTAGGTCAAGTTTGTTCTTGGTCAAACAGATCAATTGCTTTAAAAATGTAAAAACGTGCTTATGTATGTGCATCGGTCAAAAAGATGTCCATATTAATTGTGGTTAAATAGAACATTAACAACCAATTGTAATGTGTGTGAACTGTTTTTTGTTTGCAGTTGGATAGATTTGCCAGTATACGAATTCCAGGTGGTAGAAAAGAAAGACCACCTCTGCACCTAAAACAGTCGCATTCCTCTGTCAGTGATTGGTCATTATCATCGCCTACAGATATGGATGAGTTCATCCCTGAACCATTATCTGAGAGAGAGATCCTAACGCTTTTTGAAAAAATGATGGTAAGAATTTCTGGTTATTTATGATCTTGTTCTTTTTAGACAGCAGATGTTTCTAAGGTTATTTTAATCTATGCTTAATGTATGTACCTTGACTGACCAAAGCATTATGTATACACCATGAATCTGAATAGATGTGCTTTCTAATGCAGGCCTACAGGTACCTTCTGTTATTACAAATGCCGTACTATAGGCCCGCATGGAGCCCACTTACACATGGTCATGGTTGTTCCTAGGTGAACAGGTAATAAATACAACATTAATATGTGATAAGAATTTGGCACCATAGCGATGTTACTGGGAAGTGTAAGCTAGAGCTGGGAATGGGAATTTAAGCATTTCGTAGTTTTATTTAGGAATAAAAGGCTTTAAGTATGACCCCAAGTAACTCAGACTTATACCTGCATTATGATGAACTTTAAGAAGTCAGGGGTGGGCAAAATATGGCCTGCAGGCCATCTGCAGCCCACGAAGTAATTTCGTCTGGTCTGCATGCATCCACCAGTTAACTATATCCTGCCCAGCCCACACGCCTCACTCCCACCTTCATGAATGGAAGGGTCTGGTCAGTATACAGCCTCTGAATGGGGCTACTGTTGCAGCTGCTGGGGGACCTGCTTGGCTTCACTGGCCTCCAGAAGCTCCTTCTCCTGTCTCTGCTGTGCTGCTCGCTCTGGTCAGGAGGTAAGGAAGTGCTGGGGTGGGGCAGGGGGCACAGGAGCGTTGGGCTGGGGTTGGCAGGAGCACAAAGCCAATGCCCAGGGGGCCAGTGGGATCGCAGAACTCTGGGTGTGAGGGAGAGTAGGGGGAGTGTGGGGATCCCTCCACACACTTCCCCTGTTCCCCATGGCAAACAATTCCTGTTGCTGACGGTGGTAGCAGCAGCAGCCGGCTGGCCCTCAAGGTGTTTGTGGCCTGCACAGGTAGTGCTGCCTATCAGGCTCCATACAGTTCTGGGAGCTGTATGTGGTGGTGGCAAAGCCAGCCCACCTGTATCACATGGGGCTCTCTGTGACTCGTGCATTTCCTGGCACTTGTATGTCACTTGTGGGGGAAAGCCCCATGTGATGGATCTGGCAGTCTGGCCCCCACTTCCTGCCACCACGTGCAGGGGGTGGGGCTCCCCTTCATTTATGCTGGAGTCCCAGGAGTTGCACGTGGTGTCAGGGAATGGGCAAGACAGCTGGCTCCATTGCTCTGGGCTTCTCGGTGGTGCATGAGTGTTGGGAGTGAGGGGAGCACCATGCGACTGAGACAGGCCAGCCTGGCTACTCTCCTTGTCATCGCATGCAGCTTCTGACACTGGCTAGAGCCAGGTGCTGTTGGGTGGCAGCATCTGCATGGGCCATGAGTACCCCGGCCCACTGCCTGCTTTGTTGCTGCTGACAGTTGCGGCTTTGCGTTTTGGGGAAACAGTGGGTGGGGAGAGTGGGGTTTCCACAACTCCTCCAAATATATACACTCCCCATATGTGGTATCTAGGACACATACCTTGTTCACCCCTTCCGCATTATTCTACTGAATGCAAAATTGCATTTAATAGAAGCTCTGGAGTCATAACATACCCAGTGACCTACTTGGTACAGGCTAGGCCTTAGAGTAGTGTCCTCCAGATTTTGGCTAGATGCCTTGAAAAAGATAAACTTGAGATGGTTCAAGAGCACATAAGAAGGAGAAAAGGATTGGAATACATGGCATACTGAAGAGAGAAGAAACTAGATTCATTTAGTTAGATTGGACAAAAGCAGTAGTAAGGGAAACCATAATATAAAATATCTGAAATACTGCCATATTCTTATGGCTAAGAATATGGCAGTAAGAATACTGCTCTCCTTTCCATTGAAGGGGTTACACAGAGAACTTGGTTGAAACTGCATAAAAAAGTAGATTTCAATCATATATGAGAAGAAAAGAGCCATTGTACTAGGTTTTTGCTTAAGGGAACAGTCAGATCTGCTCCATGGAAGGTTTAGAAGAGAAGGCTAGATGGCCATCTGTCTGGGATGATTTAGGAAAAGCAAATTATCCTCTTGAACTAGAGGGCCCTTGACGTCTCTTCCTAACCTAGGATTCCAAATTCCTGATTTTAGTTTACTTAACCCTTACGTTATAAACGATTCTTCTGACTTCTTCTCACTCCATCAGAGCTTGAGACCTCTTATAGTAGGCCTCTGAAGTTTGGCATAGGAATTGGTTTAGAACATATATAAGAACTGCCATGTACTGAGTCATACTGTACGTCTAACTTGCCCAGTCTTCTTTGTCAAAGAGTGAATTGGATAAATCAGGATGTTTTGGCTATTCCTTTCCTACTTTCAGCCTTGAGGTTTAAGAAGTTCTGATTTCCTATAGTCCTAACTAATGCTTAATAACTATTAATGCATGTTTCCTACAGGAATTTGTTCAATCCCTTTTTGAATCTGGCTAAACTGTCAGCTCCCATAACATCTGGTAGCAATGAGTTCCACTCCTTAATTACCTGCTGTGTATGGGGGTGGGGAGGAATCCTTTTGTTAGTTTTAAACTTACTACCTACTAGCTTCAATTTGTGACACCCCCCCCCCCACCTAGTTCTTGTAGTGTGAGAGACAGTAAATAATAAATCCCTTTTTACTTTCTCTTCGTCATTTAGTATTTTTTGTAAACCGTTATGGCCCACCTCGAGCATCTTTTTCTAAACTGAATAGCCCTAGTCTCTTTGAGTCTCCCCTCATATGAATGCCCCACTATACCACTAATCATCCTTGTTGCCCTTCTCTGTACATTCTTTAGTTCTATATCCTTTTTCAGGTGTGGGAACCAAGACTGGCCACAGCATTCAACGTGTGGGTGCACAGTGGATTTATAAAGGGACATAATGATACTTTTGCTGCTTAATTCCTAACATTGTTTGCCTTTTGACTCCCGAGCACTGAGCTGGGGCTTTTAGCAACCTGTTCACAGTGACTTCCAGAATCTCTCTCCTGTGTAGTAACAGCTTCTACCAGGGGTGGGCAATGATTTAATGTGGAGAGGCATTTAATGAATTTTGGTGAGCTTGTTGAGGATGGCACATGTAGCCCTGCTCCTTGACAGGTGCCCCGCCACCTGGTTGCCATCTTCAGACCTTAAGTCCCACCCTTAACCCCTGACTTTGCCACCAGAAATTGCTCCCCTTGCCCCTGGATGTACTCTGTTGGGGTGGGGAACGGGAGGTTGTCATCTTGGAACCAGAGAAAAATGGAATTGCATACTAAGTCAGACATCTACTATAACATACTTTAATTTTATTTCAAGAATATTTTTGTCATGATTTGTTTGCATAATGTGTATAGAGAGGATTGCATAATACCTCAAAAAAGTATCTTGTGTGGGGGCGTGGTTGAGGTGTTGGGTGTGTGTGTTTTATGGTGGGGTGTGTGTCTGGGGGTGGTTGAGAAATGGTGTGGCTCCGTGTGTGGGCGTACGTAGGGTATGTTGTGGGGTGTGGATATATGGGGGGGTGAGGGAGGGTGGGGGGGGTTTGGGAACCCCCCACCCACTCTTTTCCCTGTGCTGCACAGGCCCCACTGTAGGCAGCAACAGCAGCAGGTGGCAGGCCACAGGGTGCTCTTGTCCTGCACAGATGCTGCTGCCCACTGGTGTGTGGCTCCAGGAAGACCAGGTTGAAATGGGGAGGGTAGTGCTTACTCTGTTTTCCCTTCCCGGCTGCAGAAAGCAATCAGTACATGTAGTGTATGTCATCGAGTGCAAGAAGTTCGGCAGTGGAATTCATTGCTGTGAAGGAGAGAATTGATCCAATTTTTTGTTGTTGAAATTGGCACTTTTTTTGCCTTTGGGCTATTGGCCTCAGGAAAATTGGGGTGAAAACTCAACCCCTGCAACTCTTCCCCCAAATGGCAGCAAACTGCATGGACACCAGAGAATTATGCTTTTGAGATCATCTTGTACTCTGATGCTACCCAGATGCTGCTTGCTGCTGTTCTTGCATCCTGCAAGCAGAAAGTATAAAGGGAAGTCCAGGGTGGAGGGCAAGCGAGGACTTCCCTGGACACTATTTTTCATGTTACTTTGCTGATTGCTTCAGATTATTTTTGGTTTGTTTCTGGCTTGTTTGAAGATGGCAATATAGAGCTAATGATTTCGTTATGACCTCCAAATCCTTTTAGTAATGCTACCGGTAAGTCACTTATGTCCCCCACTCGGTTTTTCCTTCTGTTATATCTTCTGTTTGGTTAAAAAGTACATTAAATACAAAAAAGAACAGTTTGAATGTTATATTCCTATGCAGAGGACTGGTTAACTGTTTTAAACTCCATAAATATAACAAGAATGAAATTACAGATGGATCCAGTGGTACTTCTTCGGGTATTTCAAATAAGACCCCATCTGCTGCATGATAAAAATAACTTCAGAATTTCTAGTAGTTTGATCATCTTTTAAATGAAATACACTTAAAGAGGTACTGTTGTCATACTTTTTGAAGTTTCTTTTGAAATGGTCTATTTAATTCTAATCAGAATGTTGATTGTAAATCTAATTTGATACTATTGAAAGAGCTGTGATTTGACAAATAGTGTTTAATGTGAAAACAAATTTAAATCCATAAAAACCCAGTTATACTTAAAATGTACTGTTTCCATGTCTTTTTCAGAACTATTCATTTTAAGCAGTTCAATATCTAACCTCATGTGCAGGTGTGAAGAAATGTGTTTCTTGGCTTACTTCCTAATCTTATTGGATAAATATAATAGTAACCGACTTTAATATAAGCTTTTTATCCACTATTTTTTTTTCTCAGTCATTGTATGATTTGCTGCAAAGGCCATCCTCAGAGATGATTTCTTAAAAAAAAAATGTTTGGTGCAGATGCCTTACTTAGTTTTAGACAGGTAAAGATTTATAAGTATAGACTTCTTATCTCCCCGGGTGCTAATAGTGTCAACCATGTTAACTTATACTACCACAAGACTGTGTAAAGGAGGAAAGTTTAGTTTTTAGCTGTAACCCACAAAGGCAGGGGGCAGTCAGGGAGTCCATGCTCTTGCTGATGGCTTTCTGCCCTTTCTTCAACTCTTCTTGTCTGTCTGTCTGTCTGTTAAGTTTGTTCTTATGGGAGGAATCCCCAGGAGTCTACGGCTGCCTTGCGAGGTGAGCAGACTTGTTCATGTGCCCTATCATGCCTGCATGTCCTTTCATGCTATTGCTTCTTTAAGGAGATGCCTTGTGACTTTCTGGTTCCTTGTCATGGTTGTTTTTTGACACAGCTCAACTCCTTTTTTGCTCTCTGGTCCTGCCCTCTCACTGGGTTTACTGTTCAAGCCCCAGTCTTTGCCATTCCTTATTAACAGTTCCCTTGGTTGGGGTATGACTGCAGTGTCACAATCCCTGACCCTTCTGTCTCTTGAGGGGCTAACTACAGGCACTTGCATCCACCGGTATCACTTTCTCCTTTTGCAATGAGTTTCCTTGGCTGCATCTCTTTCTTCTTCTTCAGTCCTTAGGCACAGAGCAGCTTGTGTCCTGTTGATGCTTGAACTGGAGCTCTCTCCCTTGTAGCTTGCTGAGTTAGACTGCTTTTCCCCTTTCTTCTTCCCACACAGGCAGGAGCTCATGTGACTCCACACTTCTTGTTCTCCAATTTGGGCCTTCTGTCCCAGATTCTGCTGTAGTTAATAACCTTGTCATCTGCTGGACCCTCAATCCTTTACTCACTATCTGTACCCCAGTAACAGGGGTAGGGGTTTGCTGTTACATTAGTGATTTAAAGAGGTATCTTCATATCCTAATGAGATATATAGAATCATTTGAGGAGTACTGTGAAGGTGGCAAGGTGTGATATTGCAATGTATATAATGCATTTTGGTTTGTGAATATAGGTTCCAAGACACTGAATCAAGACCATTTTAAATATGGGACTTATCCAAAAAAGACATGTCAGTTTATAATTCAGTGACATTTTAAAAATCTAAATCGGTGGAGAATTGTTGGTCATGTTATTTACTTCGTTATGTGAGTTAGGAGACGGACTTAACTGGAAGACCAGTTAAAGAAGCTTAGGTAGTTATTTTATTCTTCAGGATCACTTAAAATAAGGGCAAGTTGATTCATATGTTAATTGAAGGCATAGAGTAAGTTATTCCTGTTTATGTGAGCTCTTCCAAAATGCAGTTTGTTACTGAAGAGAAATCCTATTGTAGAAAATAATAAGAATTTTGTTTCTCGACATCTCTTGAATTCAGTATTAATTTTTGTCTCTATTTTAAAACAAGTTATTTAACTGTAGGTAGCTTCAAAGGACATTTTCCTGTTCTATACTATTATAATTTTGTCCAAACTGCAAGGAGGAAGAGCTACAATGGATAACTATATGTAATTCATATGGTTTAAATACATTTCTAAAAACAGTCTGGGATTGAATCTGAACTACAGGAAGCAGACTTTTTATCTTTATTTTCCTGAAGAATACATACAGTTGCTTCCTCAATAAACAAGACTAAGTTAAAGTACTAACACAATAAAACTACTTCATTGCCTAATTATTTTTAAACTCAGAAGTGTGTATCAGGTCAGGGTTTTGCTAGGTTGCCAAATTCTCATTTCATCAGAGTACACTTCTGTGGGGTGAGATAAGAGTGACTTAGCAAATTGCAAACTACATAACTTTGAAAAAAAACAGAAAGGGGTTGATCACAACTATCCTGAACAATGATGCTTAAATGATTGGGGAAAAAAAGTGGGATTAAATATGTGGCTCAAATGGATTTGTATCCTGTAAAGTTTCTGCAGTAGGAATTATGGAAGAGATCATGTTATTGGGGAATTTAATTGTCAAGTTCTATTTTTCTGTGTACATTTCCGTTAGTTATTTTAGTAGCTCTTTCCCCGGCCTGGGCATAACTGTGAAGCAGGGGGATCTCTGTCTGTTTCTCTTCAAATGGTAGTAGAATTGGTTAATATAGCTCTAATTTTGAGTTGTATTTGAATCTTGTTCCTGTTATGTTGTGTTTATAAAAATGTTTGCTAATGCAGTTTTCTGCTTGATTAGTAAAGGATTATAAATTAATGTGAGGAACTCAGATTTTATACAAATTGATGCAGCACTTGGTTTGCCTTGACTATGTGAGGAATTAGTTAAATCTTTTTTTATATTTAATATTCTGTGAAATTTTATCAAAATAGATTGCATTGTGGGAAAAATTACTATCAAAGCCCAAGTGTTAATACAAGGGTGGTCAAGCATTGGAGCAGGCTACCTAGAGTAGTTGTAGCGTCTCTGTCCTTGGAAGATTTCAAGTGCAGGTTAGACAGACGCTTGGCGGGGATGATCCTGCCTTCAGCAGAGTGCTGAACTAGATCAGCATTCCTCAACCCATAGTCATGACCCAAAAGTATGTGTGTTGCAAGAATCTATGAAAGGGTCGCAAACAGACTTTAAAAATGGATTCTCCTTTAAAGGAGAAAAATGTGGGAAACTCTGGCTTTTCCCTTGCAAGCTGTCAGAGTTCCTCCCTTTCCCACACACCAACCCCCTGCCCTGCACAAATGCGGGCTGGGGCCTGGGGCCTGGGGGGTGGGGGAGGCAGTGGGTTGGGAGAGAGGAATGCTAGGTCAAAATTGGCCATCGATGTTTACAAGTGGGTCCTGGTACAGAAAAGGTTGAGAACCACTGGACTAGATAATTTCGTGAGGTACCTTCTAACCTGGCAGAGGCATGCAGGGTCAGATGCAGTCCATGGGCTATTTATTTCTTTCCTATAACCCTATTAACAGAAAATATGTCCCTCTAATCTTCTAGTGATTCATCATCATCATTCTCATCTGTCTGGTTCAGTTGCTTCAGTAATATTTCTTTAAAAAAGATTACCAAAAGAAACAAAACAACTAAACAAAACTAACGTCATCTATCCTTTGAAAAAGCACCCCAAACAACTCCCTACAAATCTGCACAAATTGAGAAATTTTTCCTTGTATGAGGAAATGGCTCCAAGTTTTAGAAGTAGAAATTGAGGAGTAGAAGAGGAAGAAGATATGTAAATTATCAGTATATTTCATTTTATCACCCTTTTAAGATTCTTTCATGCTTTCCTAAAAAAAAAAAGTTTCTCTCTATTCCTGTCCCTGAACAGGTTTAAAGAGCAAAATATTAGAAGTAATTTATTAATTTGGAAATAAGTTAGACATTTATTTTTGAACTTTTCATATTTAACTGGAGAAAATATTAAATTTCAGAAAATGACGGGTATATATGGGGCTCTGTTTTTAAACGGTCTACTATAGATGAAAAGGTATTTTGCCTTTACAAGTTTATTATGATTTCTGTAATGAAAGTGTGTAAATATAGTAGTTTTCAGAAAGACTTTTC
The DNA here is from genome assembly GCA_030014935.1 of Caiman crocodilus. Classification (NCBI taxonomy): domain Eukaryota; kingdom Metazoa; phylum Chordata; order Crocodylia; family Alligatoridae; genus Caiman; species Caiman crocodilus. The sequence continues at coordinate 137,871,804 of JAGPOW010003316.1, forward strand.
ATAGATAATATTTAATGTGCTTATAATTGGCATCAAGCATGTTGTCTTGACAATGTATTGGGGAAAATGCACTTCCTTTGCATTATTTATTTAACAATATTAGTTTCCATATTGTTTCTTTTGGAAAAAAAATGTGACTTGTTCCTCCTTACTGGGAAACACACTACAATAAGTATTTCATGGTTTATTTGAACCCTTGTAATTCTTAATTACTTAAGAGATTGCACACACAAGTTTTCTGCACCAGTAACATTGAAGTTAAAACTTAGTGGTGCTAGGGACAAATCTAATGAGGTAATGATTGGAGAGAGATGTGGGAGCAGGATGGAGAGGTGGTGGATGGAACACCTCCAGATAGTACTGAGCAAGAGTAGTAATGCTCTTGAAGGAGCTTTTGCTTACTCAAATGTATAAAAGGGAACTAATGTCTTTGATTCTGTTATGAAGTTAACTAAATTCCCCCTCCAGTTTTTGCTTAATTTTTGCCACTCTCAGCAAAATACGGTCTTGTTATAGCCCTCTCTCCAGGTTTTCAGCTAATTTTTCTGCAATATAGCCAGGCTAGACCATTCTCTGCTTCTTTTCAACATGCAAAACATAGCAAGCAGTCTTCCTGTTACGAATGGATGAGTGGGAGAATGCCAAGATGCAAAGATGATGAAATATATCAAAGTTAGTTGTTAAAACTATCCGGTAACCTTTCTTTATGAATGGCAAGTAGGACAAGACTTGGAAAGCTATCTTTTCTTCCCCATTCCCCACCAAAATTTAAGTTATTTTATAGCTTGTCTGCAAAGATACTTTTATGTAACCTAACTCTAACTACAGGCAGGTTTACATCCCTGAGTGTGGTGTTTTATATGGCATCCAAACTTCTGGATGCTTAATATTTTAAAATATTAGGCTCTTTATCAATGTAAATGTCAAATGCCTTGCAATCTGACTAAGAGCTCCTGGTCTTAAAATCTTGCAATAGCCAATTCCATATGTGATGAAATACTTTCACAAAGCACTTCATTTTTTAGGTTTAAATTTTTCTGCTACTGAATTCTTTTTTTCCCTTCTAGAATTAAGAAAAGCAAATTACTCATTTTGTACCCCCTTCATCATTTTTCCCTCCTGATTTATGTTGTCTTCTGAAAACAGGTTAAGACAACTTTAGGTTTAATCTTTCTTGATCTGGAACTTGGCTGAGGTTCAAGTTCATATCGACTTAAATCACTATCTGAACCAGTTCCTATTCCTACCATAATTTTGAGATGATCATAGAACTGAACATGTAGGACAGGTTAGGAGTTAGCATTTGAATTGTCTTACTGTCAGTTTTCTAAATCTCATTCCTTGTAAATTTGACATGCCTTTTTAATGGTTAGGAACTCTTGCTAAAGTTTTCATTGTTGACCGGGTGTTTTCCGTTTTTTCCTTAATTTAAGACCGACTAAACCAGGGAAGGAGGGGCTACTTTTTTGTCAAATGTGCCACTGATCCCCACTGCCAAAAAGTGGAGCTGATAGTTTGTGCCCCAGGACACTGGAATGTAGGCACGGGGTTGAATGTTTTGCCATGCTCAGAGGGGTGAGAGGGAGGTTGTTTCCAGCAGCCTTGTCAACCTGTCTGTGGTGCCCCCAGCCTCTTGGGCGATGTAAGTGGGTACATACTTTTGACATTCTTCCTATGGGTGGAGAGAGGCATGTTAATGAAGCCGTAGTATTGATCTAAAAAATGAGAATTTGCTGGATGATGGCTGCAAATATCTGTGCAGAGAAAAATTTTACTTTCATGATACTACTTTTTGTCTGAAAAAGTTTAAAATATTTTAGCCAACTACCTTAAAATACTGTAATTCTGATGGTATAAAGTACTGTTGCCCCTTAATAAATGAAAATAGAATGTTGTTATTTGAATATAGTCTTCCCAAAAATTCTGCTATGTGCATGTTCTACATGTTGCATTTTATCATAACAGCTAAGAACTTTAAAACAGACTTTGACATTTTTTTCATTCTTCAGCCACCATTTGGCTGAAAAAAAAATACGTCTTGATGTACAGCTTTGCACTAACACTCAAGAAATGTCTTGACTCTTGTGTTTGCTTAGGTGTGTTCTCTCCCTCCCCACCCCAATTGGATTGAAGTGTTGGCTGTAGTTTTAACAAATGATTGTATATTTGCGTACCATTTTGTAGCCTGACCTGGTTAAGGCCTTTGGATGCAAACTTAAATGAGCTGAAACTTTTATATTTTGTTCATTAAACTCAGCATATATTTTAGGCAAAAATAGGATTCAAGAGTGAGAATACAATTATTAGATGACTGGCAGAAGACCAGTGGGTGACACTAGTATTGCAGTCTTGGTAGAAATCTGATTTTGGATAATTCTAGTTTTGTTGCTAATCAAGGACAACATTTAAAATTATTCAGATAAGCTATAGAAGCTTTTAAGCAGTCTGTGAGAATTTTAACTTGCACTGCTGTATCTGCTTCAAGAGAATGACAATATAACTTTCGAAGTAATTACTCTAAGAAGCAAGTCTCAGACAACTCTACAATCTTTGATTATTTTAAATGTCTTCTAACATTCTCCTGAGCTTTGTAACTAAAGATACAGACTCATGTCTAAACACGGTAACACTTTCTAAATTGTCAGTCTCAGTATCTTGTGCAACTAACTGTTGAAGGTTTAGAATGGAGCACTAAGATGTTTAATTTATTTTGAAATTAGGTAAATTTAATTCTTAAATCTTGAAACTTTCCCAACTGTCAGCCAAGTGTATGCTTACCTTAAGAATAAACATGTATGAGTGTGTGCCTTCGCTTCAAAAGGGTTACTGACTTGAGTGCCCTGGGACTTAGGTTTTGAAATGCAAAAGACATGCACGTGTTTCTGTCCTTTCAAAGGTATTGACATAAGTAATTTTATCACAGGTACTTTTTATCTAGATGAGTTTAAACTCAAAAAAAAAAAAAAGTTTAAAATTGTGCTTGCCAAATTAAATGAGTTTTCTTTCCTATTTTCTTCCTTTTGCAAACTGCTTATGAGGGTGAATATTCCCATTAAAACAGGGTGTACCCAGTGTATGATGAAGTTTGGGAATGTATATGATTTATACATTGTGTATTTCTTCGTGGTTCTAAAAATCTTTAAATTATGTTACTTTGTTCTTAGTGGGGAAAAACAATTTTTGAGTGGTTTAGTTTGGTATTTTATATGATAACGTATTTCCTGGTGAATTAGTTCAAATTACAGCTTTTTCCCTGTAAAAGCTGTTTTTAGAGGAAAACTAGAAAATAGTATTAAAGCCAAGCACCCAACTTTCAGTTTAATATAAGGAAAGTTGCAATATACAAGTACTGCATACGGCAACTGTCAAGTTGATTCATGGATTGTGTTTGTCAAGGGGATAATGTCAATGCTTAGCAGTTTCTTCCAGATCCAGATAAATGAGAAAATAAAAGATTTAAGAACATTGGATTTAGCCTTGAGGGTGTTCTTGTATCAAGGAAACTGGATAGGAAAAGAATTACCCCCTTCCCCCACAACCAATAAATGTAGTGGTAACATTCACACAACTCAAATTTCTTAGGTTGAACAGACTCTACGCAACTCAAAGAAAAAGGATTCTTTGGAAATATGGATGCACTTTACTGTTACGACTGGAATTGAGGATAATCAAGCAGTAGCTTTATGATCAAAATACCACATTTTGTTGTGGAGAACGTCACCGTATGAGCACCATTTGCAGAGCCTTTTCCTCTAGGCATGGTTAGGGAAATAAAGATAGTCAAATCTGGTTTGATACTATATTATCGCTTCTCGGCCTCTTGAAGGCTCAGATCAAGTGTAGTTAAGGTAGATAATACCAATATATCCTTTTATTTTTCTTCCACTAGCTTAGTGAAAGACCTCTCTGTAAAGACCTCTGTGCCTTGCATCAATTCTATTGTGCAGGTTCATCTGTATATTACAGGGGGAAAAATAATATACAGGAGAAGATGCATGTTGCTTGTAATTGACAGATTTATGCTTAAGTAGATTTTTCTGAAAGTTCGATTTAAAGTATTAAGTGTGTTTGCTGTAATGTCTTCCCATAACTATGAGGTTCACACTAGGTTGGTCCTTCCTGCAGTTGTATACAACTCAGAATAAGAATAATGAAAGAAAGCCAAATGAGAAATAAACCTTGCTCTTGTCTGAAATGATAGTTCTTGCTGTGCTTTTCCTTACCTCCAAGCCCAGGCTGATAGATTAATATTCAATGTGTTGCAAACTTGAGATGCTTTTTTTCTAATTAGGCAGAATAAGTGTTGTGCTTTTTGAGTTTTTTGTGTTTGTTTGTATGTTTTACAATTAAGAGATCAAATCTTGTTAGCAGGGAAGATATATTTTTGAGGTCTAAACTTCGTCAGTGTGCTCTTAGGAAAATGCAGACCCCAAAGCTCAGGATTAAAAGTTTGGGGCAAAGTATTACAGGTGATGGGAATCTAACTATTAACTGACCTTTCAAGGAACACGGAGTGGATTCAGTTTAAAAATGCTGCAATAGTTGTTGCTTTTCCACATATGAATATTGCTTCATTGGATCCTGTATTTCCTCTGTTAGATCTTTGCAGAGTTCAGATCATTAGTGTCATGAAGTTGGAATTGTTAAGCAGTATGAATAAAAAAAATCAACAAAAAACTTAAAACCAAGCTTAGGAATTTAAAAAATAATAATTTTGTTTGTTCTTTTTATCTTACATTGCACAAGCAGAACTTTATCATTTCTTCATTATTCTCAGTATTTGAAAATCTGCCATTTTTCATAGGTTTTACATTAAGAACTTTGAAACTCAAAATGCTTATCTGGGTTGAAATCCGCTTTAAGGCTTCAGTAACTTTTTTATTGTGAAATACGACTTGCCAAATTAAACTTTTTCCCCCAATTCTTTTTTGTTTTCTAGGAAGATATGAATTTAAATGAAGACAAAAAGACTCCGTTGCGAGAAAAGGACTTCAATACCAAAAAAGAAATGGTTATGCAATATATTAGTACTGCTTCTAAGGCTGTAAGTAAATATAATTGCCAAAAATGCCAGTGAAAGGTCTGTGTATGGAGGGATGATGCATCAGGACATTTATATTGATTTTTAGACTACCATTGGTCCTTTAATAGATACAAATGTATTCACAGCACGGGCTAGATTTTGTAAACTTAGATTTTTGCACACAATAGTAGAAGATAATTACAGCAAACTATGTATGTTTATTTAAAAAGTTAGGCTTGTTCACCACTGGAGATTAAAACATACAGAAAACTTCCTTGCCAAAATTTGAAACTTAATATTTAATTATTCAGTACAATGTCTTTAAAAATATGTTTAAACTGGTTCCTCTCTTCTATTTGACTCAACCTAAACAAGAATGCAGTGTTAAATTATGTTAGTTTAACTTTGTTTAGGTACATAGAAAGTGCATAGTAAACAATGATCTCTCTTGCCTATATCCTTTCTCTAGCTGTTTGCTACATGCTGATACATGAAGGTATATATTCTTGTATGCATGCCCATATTTTATTTTGAATTCCACAACATTTTTCACTTTAGTGGAATATTGATTTTTGTGACTTCCATAGGCTAATTTTGCATCTGGTAGAAAAGTATTTCTTTAGTTGTGAATGTTTTCATCTTTAAATTTCATGACATTGGTTTTCCTTTTTTTGAACACTGTGGGTAGGGGAACATTCAGCTGCCTAAGCACATGTAGTAATGGACAGGAGTGGGGCCATGCTGCCCTGACCTCCTCCTGCTTCCAGCCACGCATGTGCCAAGCCAACGTGGGTGAGCCACCACTGGTGCTCCCCTCAGGCTGCCCACCATCTCCCCTCCTCTCTGGGATAGGACTGCGTCCTGAGGGGAGTGGTGGCAGCAGCGGCTGGGCCACGGTGACTGGGTAGAGCCATGGCTAGGTGCATGAGTATCTGGTGGCAGGAGGAGGTGAGGGGCACCCACCCTCATTGATTACTCCTTATGCTGCTGGTGATGTGGCTGGTGTGGGGGTTCTGGTGGTGGCAGTGGAAGCAGAGTCTTGTTACCCTGCTTTGCTTTCCCGTGTCACGTTTTGCCCACCAGGCTGCAGAGGCAGCTCATGCCTGTGACTTTCTGGCTAGACTACATCCCTGTGTCTCCTATGGGTGCACAAATGTAGAAGGACATGTGTCCTTCCTTCCTCCCTCCCTTGCTCCCTCCATGTGTTGCCTGTGTCCCCTCCACCTCCCCAATGCATTGTCTGTGCATACTGCCTTGCCCCATCATTTCTGTCATTTAAGTCCCTCCACACTGCCTGGCTGCCATGTGCATGTTTGCACACACACATGCATATGGCACACCCCCTGCCTGATTTCTTTCCTCTTGCTACCCACAGCCACTTGTGGGCTGGAACTTGGCCAGCCTGCAAGAGGAAAACCTTTGAAAGAGAACATCTGTCTTTTTCTGCAACAATCAGAAAACCTGGTTCCCTGTTTTACTAGTATGCACAGTGTTAACTTTCTGGGGACCCTGAGAGCTAAGCGGGAGGCATACTATTTTTGGAAGAGAGGAGCAGTCTCCAAAGAGGAGTACTCCTCTTGTGCTAGGGAGTGCAGGAGGGCTATTAGGAAGGCCAAGGCGGGAGTAGAGCTCCACCTGGCGACTAGGATCAAGGACAACAGGAAGTCCTTTTTCAAGTATGTGGTCGGTCTTCCTGAGGGGGGACCAGGACATCCCTCCTGCTGGAAGCCTGTATTCCCCCTCAGGAATCTGCTAGGCCAAGGGTGAGGGTAGACCTGGTGGAAGGGCTTCTGCAAGGCCTGGATGTCTTTAAGTCGGCAGACCCGGATGACCTACACCCAAGCGTATGGAGGGAGCTGGCAGGGGTGATTGCTGAGCCCTTGGCTTGGTTATACAAGCTCTCTTGGAGCTCTGGACAAGTGCTGGAGGACTGGAAGGTGGCCAGTGCGGTTCCCATCTTTAAGAAGGGGAGGAAGGAGGACCCGGAGAACTACAGGCC
>JAGPOW010003316.1:137885911-137925660 GCA_030014935.1 Caiman crocodilus
GTGACCCCAGCACTTGTTTCCTGCCATTGGCAGGGGGTCAGACTAGATGGCCTGCTCTAGGCCCCTTCTGACCCTAGTTACTATGAAACTATGAAAGTTTTAGGGCCAGTTATGTTCCAGTCCTTTTAGGAGGGTGTTGTAAGTGTGGGTCTGAGAAAAACCAAGCTAGTGTCTATAATAGTAAGGTTGGTATGGTGCTAAAATAAGCTCCTTAATACCTACTTCTTATTGCACACTTAATCAGCAGTTCTCAAAGTACTTTATAGAAGAGGTGGTTATTCTTATTTTACATAAGGAAAAAATCTGGACCCAGAGAGAGGTGACTTTGCAAGGTTATTCAAGCCAGTAGCAGAGAGAAAAATTAAACCCATATCATCTTCCACTTTGTGTTCTGTCCATTTGCCCATGCCCCACCCTCAATATATAGATAAGCAGCCATTTAAGTTGGAATTGATTCAAAATGTTGTGGAAAAATATGCTTAAACTAAAAATCATAGGCACTGGTGTTTTTTCAATATTTTGTAAGTTGTGTTTTTTTTTTAAGGGAGACATACAGAATGAGAGAAACAATTATGTGGCTAGAAAGATCTTGCTGCTTGTTCATATACAGGAAATAAATGTTAGGTCTTCATTGAACCATTAAGTAGGAAAATCAGAAAATTAACTTTTAATTTATTTTGCCAGAAGTTTCTGCTTTATGAGGTGCACTTACTGTGAAATGCTTCTCTAATTCTCTGTATTTTAAATGGTCAGTTAAACCTGTCTTGTACAGAAGGTAGATCAGGCCACTTACTGAGTTTTGGCAGCCACATGACAGGCAGCCCAGGGCAGATAAAAAATGTAGTAAATTGATATTTAGGGGCCCTGCGGGCTGGATAGAATGGCTGGCAGGATGCATCTGGACCCCAGGCTGCATTTTGCCTACCCCTGAAGTAGATAGTTTGGAAACCAACATAAATATCTTTTTTTAAGGATTGAACTTTATGCGTTGCCATAGGCCCATATTTAATTCTGAATGGATGTCTTTTATGTATGTCAGTTTTGGCCTGAGGATGGCTTTCTTCACCTGGATGATGCTCTGTCTGCTTTGTCTATGGTGGTATACTTGTATTGTAATATCTGCATATCCTCCCCCTCCCCCTACCACCAGTGCTACAGTTTTTCTCTTACACGGGTCAATAAACATGCAGCACAAGTACCATTTTCAGGTATTGAACCCAAACTCGTTTAAACAAGTCTAGTTACTGGTATCTCTACAAGGGATGCATGGCTATGTGGATCACTAAGGTCTCTTAATGGTTCACATTTATGGCATATCATGGCAGATTATTAAAATTATCCTGGTGGGAGTGCTGTGAATATGGAGTTTCTCCTCCAAGAATATGTATCAATATTTGAGGGCTGTGGTCTTGCTGAAAGCTAAAGTACTAGGACAAAATGATAGTCATGATGATTCATGAGGAATTATCTTTGATACATGTTCTGATATCTCTTTCCAACAGTTCTAGAGAAACACACTAACTTTGTATGGCTAACCCTCAAGAGGAGTTAAGCACCTAAATCAGTGTTTCCCGGTGTACTTTCAGTAATGAACAGGTGTCACAGAATTTTGCCATGACAGTGAGCTTACAATGAGGTCATAGGTATGAGGATGAGGAATGCTTTAACAGGTGTGCCGCGGCAAATTGTTATTAATGTAAGTGTGCCTTGGGCTGCAGAAGGTTGGGAAACACTGACCTAAATCCATGCCACCCCTAATGTAATTGCCTTTGAAATTCTCAAAGTGTCTCCTTAGATGCTGTCCAGATCTGGTGGTGTTTAAACTTCTACTGTTTGGGACTTGTACAGTCACTAAAGTCCAGATATTGTGGAGCTTCTTGGAGCCCTAACATTTACCTAAACTCTTGGTTTGCTAGGTCTACCACAGTCAATCCTGGGTCTTAAGCTGTACCCCATAGAATGCACAAAAATTTACCATTGCATTATTCTTATAGCATCTTCTTTTCAGTTCATTGGGAAATTTTTGTCATCTCTAATCCAATTCTTGAAGAGACAATATAAGTAGTAATTTTAGAATATCTTTAATTTTAATAATTTTTTTAGCCTTAATTTTGTAACCAGTGTTCAGCACTCCTGGGAGATGAGTTTCTGTTTTCAAGATATAGATGAAGAAACTGAGAAGTCAAATGACTTGCATATTCAGCAGCTGGTAACTGGCAGGACCAGGGATATAATCCTGTGTTCCTAGTTCTATGCCCTGATATTGCCACCTGTATATTGAATTGTACTAAATAAATATGGGAAAAGGACAGCCTTCTGAGATTCTTAAAGACAATTTAGAAGGCCAGATTAATGTCAAAACATATATTCATTAGATGCATTAATCAACTTAACAGACACTTAACGTTTAACACTGACATAATATATTTAGTCTTTTCTTAGATAGAATCCCCATAATGAGAAACATAGCAAGAAAACTAGGCTGGAAGAGGACATCAGGAGGACACTTAGTCTGTGCTCAATTCAGGATCATCCCCATCAGAAATAAATGTTTCTTTCTAACATGTTCTTGACCTTTCATAGTTAGAGATTCCACAGCTTCAGGCAAACAGTTTCACTGTTTGAACTCTCTCATAGTTAGGTTATAAAGCTTTCTTTGTATATCTACATTTCTCTTGTTGCAGTTTAAGACCTTTTACTGCTTGCTGTCCATTTTCCATTGTGAGGACTATTGATTTATGCCATCCTCTTCAATCTCTTCTGTGGTTTGAAGACTTGTTCTACCTCACCTCCTTCCCATTCTTTTTTTCTCTGGACTAAATAATTCCAATTTTTACTACCTTTACTTACCTATCTGTTTGTAGATGTTTAGCCACTTTTCTTGCTCTTCTCTAGATTACCCACTTTTTTCCTGTTAATATATCTTAGTACATTTTTAGGCTCTTTCTTACACTAGTATTACATTGTTAGTTCCACATCCAGTGTAACCTAGACTATTTTTGCAGTATTGCAGCCTAGCCAGTCAATCTCCATTTTATCCCATATTCCAACAAATAGGGGTCCTTGAATTCAAGGGGTCCTTGAATTTAAAGTACACCCACATTGTCTGATGCTTTCTAAATTTAAGTAAAAAAAATAAATTAAATTCAAATTTACAGATGTATTTACTTAAGTTGGATAAGGGGAGGGTATGGAGCTAGTCTGTGGCATGCTTGTCAAAAAGGATAGTTCCTACTGGCATAGGTGAGAGTATAATGTAGCTATTGTTCCTATAGTGTTCATTTCTAGGCTTCAAATTGTGTGTTGCATTCTAACACTGTTTTTGCAATAATGAAAATATGCTGAAGGAGTTTATACAGAGCACAGGTTGCAAATACTGACAGAAGTTTTAGGACTGTGTCTTAGTACAGTTTCTAGAACAATTTATTAAGCAGCAGGAATCAAGTTTAATGATTACAGCTCTGGAAAAGAATTATCTATATAGATTACTTGTATACCTGAGAGAATAAACGCAATTTTCCTCTTCCAGGGAAGCCTCAAGAGGAGCCGACAAGTTTCTCCACAGGAGTTCATCCAGGAACTTAAATCTGGAGCAAATGATGAAAGATTTGTCACTTGCTTAGAGTCTCTCCGAGTGTCTTTGACCAGTAACCCTGTCAGGTAACATATTCACTTGTTTGAACAAAACCGTCATATTGAAAATATTAAAAAAGTTCAGTCTACAATTTCCTTCCTAAATAAAACTAGTTTATATGTACAATTTCATATTTTGTTCTGTTTTAAGGTATGTATTGTTTGAGTTTGCTAGTTTTAAAATAATTTTTGTTTGTTCAGATGAAGCTAGCAAAAGAGAGAGAATATGAAACAATCTCTAGGTCCAAAGAAGAATCGGCACTATTTCTGACTGCTAGATAGATGAATCTTTGGAATGTGCAGCTTACCTCTTGGGTTATTACTTTCGGACAGATCATCTGTGAGGGTTATTAATGTATTGCCAATTGCTAGAGTTCCTACCATTTGTTTGCATGGAGAGTCTCTTTTCTTCCCAGCGTATTTTGGTTCCTGTTTGCCATTGGGAAGACTAATATCAGAAGTTACAGGTTTGTTTACCTCTGAGTTTCAAGGTGAAAAACTCATTCTATAAATACATTAGAAGTAAGGGAAAGACCAAAGGAAATGATGATGGGAAACTAACAGTGCTTTGTAAAGCCTAAAACAAACTTCTGTTAGATAAGGAGCACTGCTGGCAGCAGGGTGAGGGAGGATAATTATTTGCCTTAAAGCAGAGATAGAACAGGCTAAGAATTGATGTAGGCTGGAAATAGATGTCACCCAGAGAAATGAATCGTCTGTTTGGCAGCCTCACTCCCAGGACTGCACCAGTGTCCCAATCTTTCTTCTTTTAGAGGTGTGCCCTTAGGTATTCAAACTACAAAGTGATTCTTCCACTCTCTTCAGCACTGGTGATACCTGAAGTGGAATAGTATGCAGTTTTGAGTATCATAGTTTAAGCCAGAGGTGGGCGAAATATGGCCTGCAGGCTAGATCTGGCCCACCAGGCACTTTCATCCAGCCCATGGCCATCACCAAGTAGTACCCGGCCTAATCCTTCTGTCCACGAGGGTGAGAGCAAGGCCCCTACTTATACACACTCTCTGTTGACAAAGTCTGTTGTACCTCAATTCCACCCTTGTGGACAGAAGGGCCCAGCCCAGCCAGCATGCAACTTCTGGATGGGACTGCTGCAGCCACTGAGGTACCTGCTCAGCTTCCCTGGTGTCCTGCTTGCTCCAGGTAGTAAGTAGGTTAGTAGGGATATGGGGGTACATGGGGCAGGGGAGCTGTAGCTGGGTGGGAGTGTGAGGCATGGGGCTGGGGCTGATGGCAGTGCAGAGCCTGCCCAGGAGGTGGGGGCAGCATGGAGCTCATATGGGCGGGGTGTGAAGGAGGGTGCAGGGATGTGTGTGGGCCCCCCTTGGCACTCTGCTCCATGGTGCACAGCCCCTGCAGGCAGCAGCAGCAGTAGGCAGGGGTGTTCAGGGTGCTTGTGACTGAACACAAGCATTGGTGCTGCCGCCTAGTATGCACAACTCCAGCTAGTGTTGCATATTGTGGTGAGGAGCGCAGCCAGGCTGGGCTGCCTCAGTTGCCAGGGCTACTTGCCATGCATGTGCAACTCCCACACTTGTGTGCAGCTGGAGGGAAGCTCCACGAACTGGAGCTGGCTGCTTATGTTGCTCCATGCTTTACAGGTCCTGGGACTCTGCTGGAAGTGGAGGAGACCCCCAACTCCCACTTCCAGAGTCCTGGGACATGCACAGCAGGGAGCCACTGCAGGCAGCTGGCTTCAGCACGTGGAGCTTTCCTCTAGTGGCATGTGAGTGTGGAAGTTGCATGAGTGGCAGGGAGCCCTGCTGATAGAGGTGCTGTGGCTGGGGCTGTGCTCTTTGCTGCAATGTGAATCACTGGCCAGAGCTGTGTGCCTCTGGGTAGCAGCAGCTGCATGGGGTATAAGTGCCCCCGTCTGCTGCTGCAGCTGCCTGCAGGGGGCTGCGTGCCTTAAGGGGAGTGTGTGTGTGGGCGGTTCCCCACAGCCATCCACCATCCCCTACTCCCCACAAATGCCATACATCCCCCGCAACATATTATTTTGCTCCTCCCACCCTCCTGACAAACACACAGATGATACAAGACTAAGAATTTATTGTTTATTTATTATTTATTTATTATGAAATCACCTCTCTATACAGTATGCATACAGAAATAATGGTGTTTGACTTTAGTGTATGGGTTGTATTTTTTTGGTTCTAAGATTGCATCCCTGCTCCCAAAAGGAATATTTCTGGGTGAGGGCTAGGGGTGGGACTTCCAGTCCCATGATGGTGGCTGAAGGTAGGGTAACTGTCAAGGGGAGGAGCTACCCATGTGGCCATCAAGTTCACCAAACCTCGTTAAGCAACCCACCACCTGAAATAATTCACCCTTGGTTTTAGCAGTACGTGGATAAATTGGGTAGTCATGAAAAGAGTACTAAAAAAGTTACTGGAAATATGATCTGAAGAGAAGCTGGAAAAATCGGGGTTGTTTAGTCTAGAGAGGAGAGGAAATGAGGGTTGGATGACCTCCTCAGACCCCTTTCAGTCTTTTTGTCTGTTTTGTTTGTTTTCCTGTATATAAAATGTTATTGGTATAGCAGAGATTTTTAAAAAGAGTAATGTATCCCCTTTAGAAATACTTAATTTACAAAGTTTACAAGGGTGCCAGCTAGTTGTCCATTGTGGCTCTTCTGGTAAATTTTCACTAGAAATAGTCTGCATTCCCCCCCCGCCCCCCGATCTAGTTTGGGAAAGACACCCACCAACATGTACTCTGTGGCTGTTTGTTTGTGTTTGTTTCTTGTTCTTTTGTTGCTTGCTATGACTTCATATGGCTATCCTTTTATATGAACTAAAAGGAAAAATTCTCTAGGTGATGAGAGACATTGGGGTTTTTTTATATGGTACTTTGTCAAAAAATGTCCTTTCTGATAAAGATAGAGAAGAAAATGTCCGTTTTCATAGAAGTCAAAACTGTTTTGACTGTAAATATTATTTCTTATTTTATTTTAAAAGAAAATAGAGTTATTCCTTGTAATAACTTTTTAAAATATTGATTAAAACTACTTAATATTTGGAATAGTAATACTCATGGAACCTGCAGTAATAAAGAACAGTCTAAACTTTACTATAGGATGTACCTCCTTTAACACTGGTAGATCTCATTTTTGTTGACGTGGGTGAACATTTGTTGGTTTTTTTAAAGACATTTTAATGAAAATATTTGTAAAAAAATTACTAACTAGGTAAAGGGAATGTCTTTGTAACTGGGTGCTATAGAAAAGGATGGAGGAGGTGAGAGGAAGAGGAAGGGGAAGGTGAGATGTGGTCAAGGATATGGATGCTAATTGTCAGATGTGAGAGCAGAGATCAAGCCTAGAAAATGAGGATGAGGAACTTGTACAGACTACAGGAGCAATCTTGTGAAGCTCTTTGAGAAGAGAAGTAATGTGCGTTTCAAACATTGCTAAAAAAAAAAAAAAAAAAAAGAGCGAGTGAGCCTGAATGTACTGGAAGAGCAAAATTTGGAAACTAGGAAGACACTTTACAGGAAATGAGCATAATAGGAGAGTGCAATTTGTGTAATAGTGAAGGCATTTGGAGAAGCATTTTGGCATCTGGAAAGGAAAGCAAGAGTCACTTTATTGATGAGCTTCAAGAATGAGCCATTATTTATTTTACTTTAAGTTTTTTTTTTCTTGTAAGCTACACTAAATTTACTCTTATTTCAGTTGGCTAGATATTTGTAACTTAAACATTCAAACTATAATATTGAAATAAAAATATACAATAATTAAATGAGTTATTTTATTGCTGTAAGCTATACATATAGCTTAAAAATTGTGCTCTGAAATCAAATAAGGCTGTTCTAGGTGATGATATGGTATTAAAAACGTTATTTTACTTGCATCCAAGATGATTTGGAGTTTAAGATGATCCTCCCCATTAGATTCTAGACATTTGTTATAATTTTCCATGTATTCTATCTAATTATGGGGAGAAAGGGCATTGTATAATTCTCACCTCCCCCTATGTGATAGCTGAAAATTGTCTGTGTGATTAAGGTGCTTGCTGAAGGCTCTATGAAGATTAGACTAAGTGTTTTTCTGTCATTTGTTCAGATATTAGTTGTGTTTTTGTTAAGTCAATAAACCTATTACCTTTCTATCCCTTAACCACACTCTCAATCCTGAACCCTCTGCAGGTGGCTGGGACAGGCTTATCCCTGCATGGCTCCAGAGGGTCAGGCAGTGAGGAGGCAGGTGGTATAGGGACTTTTGATGAAAAAAAAATTTAAATTTTGCTGTTTCATAGTTTTGTCCTTTTTTGATACATTTTTGCTAGCCCTCCCCTTGTGCCTACTCCCAGCTACTCCACCCCACCCCAACCTCCTTACTCCTGCTGTATGCTGGCAGGCTCTGTCTCTGTTCTAGCTTGGGTCGCAGACCACTGCCCAAGCCTAGCCCCTTTACCAGCTGGCACAGAGCAAAGGTAAGTGGGGGGGAGAGAAGGGCAGCTGGGGGATTAGAAGCTGTCTCATGTGGAGAGATGGGGAGAAGGGGCTGCAGAGTAAAGATGGTGAGATTCAGAGGCAGGTGGGAGGCCAGGCAGCAGCTGCGGCTATGGCCCTAACCCCAGGTAGGGATGGAGCCCAAGCTGTAGCAGCTGCCGGCCCCTTACTGCCCACATACTTAATTCTAAGATGAAAGGCTTTTTTTTCTCCATGCTAAATTGTTGGGGAGGCACTCATTTTAGAACTGAAATATTATCAAGTTAGTTAATTTTTTGGCTCATGTACAACTCTTTAGAAATAAATCTTTAAATTTTTTAATATACTACTGAAATTAGTTTATTGTACTCTTAACACTTTAAGGTTGCTATTCAAAATACTAGATTCAGTAGAAAAAAAGTTGATTGAGATATTGTAGGTGGATAAAGAACAAACTAAAACAAACAAAGGTAAGCTTGTCACAATTGCTGTAGGTGTCAACTTGGAAGCACTAGACCCTCTCCCAACACTTTGGATGCAGAGTGGATATTCTTCCCCAGACTGTTCTGCTAGACAAAATTCAGGACCCTGACCAGATCTTACATCTTAGTTGCAGGCAAACCCTGTGGGTGCTCCTGTGATTATTCCCTAGAAATTGTGCAAAAAAATATTTTTTTTAATCAAATGTCAGCTGTTTTGGAATCACTCTTCCCCACAAATGATCATTAAGGTATATAAAACAGAAATAAGACTTGCTACACAAGGTAGCCCATACAAGAGAAAGTAACTCTTGGCTTTAGAGAGAGAAATTATGCAAGAGAAATAAAACAAAGATCTCCCTCTGTTTCCATAACTAGAGCTAGCTTTATTCACCCTTTCCAGTTCTCAGTCGTTAGTAGATCCTTCAGCTGGTAGACTACATGTTCACATAAACTTAATGGTTTACTGTAAAACCATCCTACCCAAAAGACATCTCTTAAATATCTTAACATCTCTCCATAATTTTTATTTCTCTATTCATGTCTCGGGGAGCATGTATTATTCAGATAGATGCACCTGTCTGACAGATTAGGTATTTTTCCTATTCAAAAGTATTTTCATGGCACAATAAAAATTTGAAAACCCCTCAATTAGACTTCCTTCGTGGTCCTTATTGGAAAGGGAGAGTGGGGGGCGGGGGGAGCATCACTTCAGGATGAGATTTGTTTTTGATATGCACCTTTTATTCATTGTCTGGGTAAAATGATGCTGCTAAAAGTGATTCAGCCATTGTCTGTTATGCATTCCTATTCTAGCTTCCCTCATGCAAGCCAGGTGTGAAGTATGAATGGATGTTGTCTGATGTAAGGTATTCCTGACAGCTAATCAGATGCCCCTCATCTAGATGGTTTATTTTACAAAAATACTTTCATGTCAAAATACATGGTTCATACAAACATAAAAATGAACATAGTTTAAGCCTAACTAAATAGAGAGCAAATGTGACTGTATTAAATCCAATTGGGGAAATACCTTGTGAATGAAATGTAGTATACTCAAATTATTTAATGTACTGTGACAGTAGTGTTGCAAGAGAAATAATTAGACTGGAAGGGGACGTTACTAGTGGAGTTCTTCAGAGATCTGTCCCAAGGCTGATCTTTTCATTGTCAACCTTGGTGCACAAAGGCATGAGCAAGCTAATAGAATTTTCTGATGGTACAAAGCTGAGGGGCATTGTCAGTTTGGACAAGGATCAGGAAATTGTACAGGAAGAACTGGATGACACTGAAGACTTGCAGACTAATAGAATTGGGATGAGATTAAATAGTACCAAGTGCAGGGTCATGCACTATGGAAATTAAAGCATTTGGTATAAGCTAGAAGTTTATCAATAGAAAACAATTGAGAAGAAAAATGTTGTTACTATTGGCAGCTCATAGTTATACTGTGGTCAATATAAAACAACTGTGGAAAAGGCAAATGTCATTGGTTGAACTGTCCCATAGTAGAGATTGGAAAGTATCAACATCATTGGTAGTGTGTCATCTTGAATACTGTATATAGTTTTGATCATCTGTTCATGTGTTCATATTGGGGTAGATGTTGAATAGACATCTAATCACTCTAAGGGCTAGGTACAGATGGTCAAGAAGCCTGAGGCAGAATTGAATCAATTTTAGCAGATTAGTTTAAATTGTGTAGATTGAATCTATAAACAGGTGAACAGACATTTACTTTTGAATTCCAGAAATGCAGCCACATTGCCTGCAGTGGCTCAGGCCAGAAATGGGTGTTGCTGGAGTATACCTCCCTGCTCAGGTGGAGCAGACAGCTTGGGGCAAGGCTAGCCTGCCCACCCTGAACAGTGGGGTTTGCTGGGGAGGGGCTAAGCATCCTGTTCCATTCATGGATGTAGTTTGGATCATCATTATAACCCTAGAAGAAGCAAGGAAATTGTGCATATGGTGATCTTGATAAGAGGGATTTATTAGTTATTTCTGAGCATGTTTATTTTAATTTAGGCATTTTTTCCAATTCATTAGGTATTTTTAAGTCCTGCTCAACTTGTTCTATTTTAACACTTCAGGTTTAGTCAGGCAAGGTGCAAATGAAAATGTTCTATAGACTATAATTATATTAAATATGGTTGATAAATGACTGACAGAAGAATGAGTTTTTTTTTTTATATATTATGGAAGCTGACCTTCCAGTTTCTGGTATCAGACTTGTCATGTGCATCTTTTTCTGTCTTTTAAAAGGCTTTATTTTACATTTATTCAACAAAGGACATGTTTATCAAAGATCTTGGATGTTGTAAAATCTTGTTAATTTTAAATGAATGATAAAAATTTAGGAATGTCAGCTTAACACAAAAAAGAGACAGGTTTACCTTTTGCCACATGTTTTTATATAAATGTTCCAGATTTGAGTCTAAAGTTTGCTTTTTATTTTTGTCCTGTAATTTGGGTTCTTCTGATGTTTTAGGCACTAATATGATTTTTTGACAAGCTTGATGTGAATATTTTAGATCTAGTCCTGATCCTGAAGTTTTACTACAACTTGGTGAAAAGCCAGCTGTGGGAGAACAGGGTGGCTATAGGAATTAAATGTTCTAGAAATTATAAGGAAATGCGGAGTTTTAGCTTGTGAAATCATTGCTATAATGCACACTATATAGAGGTTCTTTTTAATTTGCAAGTAATTTAGAATGCTGCTCGTTCCCTATTTTTTCATAGTATTGACCAGAGGGAAATGGAAAAGATTTTCTGGAGCCTTTCAACCATCTCCAGTTTACCAAAATATTGAATAAGATGGATGAATGAAGTTTGCTACTCCTGCTTGTAGATGTTTGCTGTTCCAGTCTCGTTCATGTGACAAGGTGGCTGTTATTATGTAATATTTGTGCTCTGATTCTTTGTTCATTACAATTCCCAGGCCCTTTGCTAAAGTACTGCAGCCTAAGCTAGTCAGTGCCCCATTCCTGCATTTGATGGTTGCATCCTAGCTACAGTACTTGTTTTTTCATGAATTTTTCACTTAATTTTGGACCTTTTCTCCAGCTTTATCAGTCATTCTGAACCTCTTAATCCGACCCTCTAGAACAGTGATTTCCAAACTGACAGACTGCTCACCAAAAAAGATATAACCTTAAATATCAGCAGATATATATCAGATCCACTTTAGGATCAAGCTGCGTTAAGTCTGCTTTCATTTAGTAAAGAAAGGTTCCCAATCTGTGGTATGCGTACCACCAGTTTCTGGTAACTTATATTGGTTTGTATGTAATTTATACACATACCACCAGCTTGTCTGTGTACCACTGGTGGTACATGTACCACAGACTGGGAACCACTGCAACTCTAGAGTGTCTGCAGCTCCACCTAGCTTGGTGTCATCTGCAAATTTGCCCTTTTTTTCTACACCACAGGTAGACAACCTTTCTTAACTAAAAACAGGCTGACTTAAACTGGCTTATGTATAACATCTGTCCTTAGTCTTTAGGACCAGGCTTTAAGTGATCAGAAACTGGTTTAAAGCTGTAACAGAACAGATGTTTAGTACACATAAGCCAGTTTGAAAATGGCTGAAACCAGTTTGAGATAAACCTGGTTGAATGTAGCATTAGACTTAATTGATCTGGCTCAAACCTCTTTATGCAATGTCTGTCCCAGACCCCTTCCTGATTTAAGTTAAATCAGAGCCCCCCAGCATCCTGGCATGCTCTCTGGGGTGCGGTGGGCTGGGCTGGGCTCTCTGCTTCAGAGAGCTGGGCTGGCCCTTCCCCTCTGCTCCCTGGCAGCAGCTATGGGAGAGACTGCACGTGCTGTGGCATCTGCTTCTGCCTGGCTTCTTCCTGCCGCCCGTTCTCCTCACCACTCCTTGCTGAAGCAGAGATCCCCCTCTCCTTTTTGCCTTGCGCAGACACCTCTCAGCATTATCTAGTGTACCACATGCTGGCTACAGTCTCTACTATGGGAGATGGGACAAAGACAGACAGGACTGTGTTGGCTTAAGGAATTTTTTTGTAGCTGGTGAAGTCCCTCTGTTCCTTCCTTGGAAAAGCTGTTTAAGAAGAGCTTGAACTAATGGAGAGAGGCTGTGGTTTTCTTAATGAGCTGATAAACACTGAGTTAGGGGTGACTAATACTGTGTTAGCAACTTCCTGGTGGGCTGCTTAGGAGGTGAGGGGAACTCCTCCCTAATCATACAGTTCTTATGGGGCATGGCTACGCCCCCTGAGCTCTGCACTGTGGAAGGGAAGGCTGCTCTAGTGCCCTTGACTTCTAGTCCGAGCCACTGCAGGTATGTACCTGCATTTCTTTAGTCCAGAGGGGATATCTGAATGGTTACAAACCCATTCAGCCTAGCCATGTTAGACTAACCTGCAAAGAATCAGTCAATTCAGGCTTAGGCTTTTTGAATCTCTAAGTGGGCCTGAGGCAGCAGTAGTTAAATGGTGCATTGTCTCTCAGAATTTTATTAACAGTAGGCAGGATGAAATCTATTTTCAGGCTCTATTTTGCCTGAGATCATTAATGAAGATATTAAATGGTACTGGATCTAGGACAGACCTCTGAGGAAACCCCACTTATAGTTCCATCCAAGTAGACATTGCACCATTGGTTACTTTGGGCACAGCGATTTAAACCAGTTAGGTATAGGGTTACCATACATCTGGGTTTTCCTGGACATGTCCTTTTTTTTGGCCCCCTGTCCTGTGTCCAGGTGGGTTGTTAAAATGAGATCAAATGTTCGGGTTTTTGCTTTGCCTTCACTTTTCCATGGCACGAGCAGATTGGAGGCAAGATGATTATTTGCTGGGGGTCACATGCTCTGTGCATGGGGCCCCAGCAAGTACATATGTGCGCATGGAGCAGCTGCATGGGCAGCAGAGCTGCGGAAACAGTAGGTTCTGGGTCAGGAGTCAGGGCTGGGGGGGAAGGGAGCTGCAGCTTTGGGGTTGGGGGTGTTGGCAGGGCTATGGGGCACGGGGCTGGGGGTTGGGAATGAGGGGCACCCACAGGGCTGGAGGGGCAGGGGCTTTGGAGTGAGGGGCAGAGGCAGGGCACAGGCATATCATCACCCCCTCTTCTGGCAGCTCCCTGCTCCCTACAGGTGTCCTCCTTTTTTTTTTGATCCTGGAAATAAGGTAACCCTAGTTATGCATCTACCTCTTGGTATTTTCATCTAGGTAGTATTTCTTTAACTTATTAATGATTATGCCATGGAAGACCATGTCAAAAGTCCTGCTAAAGTCAATGTATATTGCATGCAATCCTCCCTGACAATGCATAAAGCTTTCCCCCTTGTTGCAGAAGGGAATCAGGTTGGTTAGAAATTACTTGCTTTTGATTAAACCCTGTTGGCTGGTTCTGGTCACCTTGTTCTTCTCTAGGTACTCTAAAATACGTTTTTCTTTTTTCTTCTCTTTTTTGGTGGATAGGTTCCATAATCTTTCTGGGCATCAAGGTTAGACTTACTAATGTATAATTCCCCAGATCCTCCTCCTTCCCTTTTTTGAAGATCTGTATATTTACCATTTTTATATTATTTGGGACCTCCAGTCACCTTAACCTGTTCTCTCTGAGAACTCGTTAAATGGCTCTGCAACTGCTGCAGCCAATTCCTTGTATGCTTTAGTATGCGTCTTGCCCAGCCCTGCTGAACTGAAAACTTCCAGCTTTTTAAATCATTAATGCGTTCTTTGTCTATGCTACACTGCTTAGCATTTCCCTTTATCTTTGCTGCCAGTTGTGCTTATCTGTCCGTGTCAACTCATAGTTGGCTTTATTTGGGAAGAGTGAAATAAAGAAAGCATTAAATGCTCCTTTTTTTGCATCATCCATGATTTAATTAGATTGCCCTCTGCATTCATTTAGGGGACTTATATTTTCCTTAGTTTTCTTCTTCCTCTGGATTTATTTGTAACTTTATTCCTTTTTTTTGGTTGTATTTTTTATATCTGTTGTTAGCTTCATCAGAATTAATGCCTTAGCTTTCCTAACTCTCTCTTTCCTGGATGCCTGTGTGGATAATCTTGCACTCATTCTTGGGAACGTGGTCACGTTTTCACTTTTTTGTAAACTTTTTTTTTTTTTAAGACTCAAACTTCATTGAAGAGTTTGCTGCCTGCCTCTTGTCACACTTACTTTCTTTTTATCACATCAGGGTTGCCAGTTCTTGTTCACTTTATATGGTCTTTCTCAAAGTATAACCAGTTTTTCTGGACTCTTTCCTTCAGGACTTGCCTTTCATAGGGTTCTGCGTACCAGTTCCCAGAGTTTTATTAAAGTTTGCTTTTCTGAAGTTTGGCATCCTTTTATCCTACTATCCTCCTTTCTTTTTCTTAAGATCTTGATCTCATCTTGAGTTATATCATAGTAGCTATTTCGCATGTTGCCTTCCACCCTCAGATTCTCATGCATGCCCTCCCTATTCTTGAGTAACAAATGAAAGAAGAGCTTCTTGCCCCTCCCCCGTCCGTCTGCACATGCACACTCCTTTACCATGTTTACTAAAGGACTAAACCCAACATACTCCAAAAAGGTATTGAACTGCCCCTAAGCTGTATTACAGTGTACTAATAATTACTAATTACAGGGCATTTGGAAACTTCAGTAAGTTCTTTGGTGGTGGGGAAGCCTGAACTCCTTTTGGGTGGTTCTGTAACAGACACTCATCATGATGGTTACCTTCCTGCTATCCCTATAACATGACTGAGAGTTTGAACAGGTCTACCTGTTAAGAACAGCGGCAGTCTTCCTATGCCTGAAGAAAGATGCATGTGCCTGAAAGCTTGCAAAAAACTTTGCTCCAACTACTTGGTCTAATAAAAGAAATCCCATCTACCCAAAGAACCTTGCCTGCCAATAGGACTCTCTCTCATTTCCAGTATGGCACTTTAGAACAAGTGTATATCGTTCCTTCCTTAAAAAATTATACCTATGCCAATCATGTAAATTAGCTCACCAAATCTACACTGTATGTTAAAAAAAAAAAAATTTGACAACTCATTTTGGAGAGGGGGCAATTAGATTTCTCAGAAGTAACAAAACATAGTTGTTCTTAGAGAGTGAATTATAAATGCCACTTCATAAATTTACGAAGTCTGAGGGCACATTTTAACCTGTGGTTAAAATATACTTGTTTGTGTTTATACCCCTTTCCACCAGTATTGTGTGCTGCTTTCTTATTTATGTATGCATCTTATCTATTCATGCTACAAGCTCTTTGTGGTAGAATTTACCTACTGTATATTTGGGCAGTGCATAGCACAATTGGCAGAGCCAACCTGAGCAAGGTGTGGGGCCTCGGACAAATCAGCCCATGCGGAGCCCCACCTTCACCCTGATCCCATACATGATGGGTGTGAAGAAGCCGCTACTGGCATTGGCGGCGGGGGGAAGGGGGATGGTAGGCGACCACACCAAATCGCTGTGGCTGTTCCGCCCAGCTCTGCAGGGCCCCCTGAAGTGCAGGGCCCGAGGTGGTCACCTCGATTCACACCCCCCCCCTAGGGACAGCCCTGACAATTCGACTTCAATTTGTTCGTCCTCAGACTAGTGTGCTCAGTTTAATAAGATAGTTTATTGATGAGAGCATTTGAAACCTACCATGATTATGCAACAAAAGTAGAGAATATTTGTCTGTACTATAGTCTTGTCATCTGTGAACGCTGTTTACACTTAACCTATTTTGAAAGGCTTGTGGTAAATTGTACTGACAAGCACAAAATAAATAATGGTAGCTGATTTTATTTCCTGAAGAACTATCACTTATAGATCAGTTGACAATTTTCTTTCTTTTTTTTTCCCCCCACTGCTGGTGAAAGAGTAGTAGTTTTTGCAGTAAGCAATGCATTTTAATAAAGTTTTGTCAGGACCTGGAGCTAACCTAATCAATTTTGCTTGACTTTGACTTTTTTTTCTCTGCATGGTATAATCACATTTTGCTGAATGATTGGAAAATGTGTAGATACTGAATTTATATTAAAATTGAAATATTGAACCAAGTTGCTTAAAATGTTGAAAAAATATCACAACAAAATTTTAAGTTTACATAGACTCTGGTTAAATAGCTAAAGATCAGTTAGTTTGGAGGAAGATTCTTATGTGGTAGCTTAATCTAGTCCTTTTGTTGAATTATAAATCCATTTATCTATAAGTATTAAAGATAGATAAGGTGTACAAGCAAAAGATGTTGCAAGTGATGCTATTCACTTCTGTTTGTCTGGAATTGCAAGGTGATTACTTATGAGGTGGTGATATGGGAAATAATTGGAGAAGTATGTTTTGTGCTTTGTTGAACTCAGTAACCCCTTAAGTTTGATTGCTAGTTATATAAAGTGATTCTGTTCAACTACGTTTCAAGGTCTTAAGTGTTCCTTTTTCTCTGGTGAACCTCTTAATTGGTAGTTTCTATTGGAGTGGAGAAAGGGGCTTTAAACTCTTTAATTACTTCTACACATTCCCACAGCAACTGCACACTTATTTCTAATTATTTTTCTGCTGGTTTTGTAAATAAAATGGACAAGCCCTTTTTTTGTTCTAGAGTTATCCATGATGTCTCCAATTTAGTGAATTGAAAAAAATGGTCACAGTAACTTCACTTTTTAAAAAATGGTAAAATTAACCTTTCAACTGTCATAATAAAACCCTGTTTTAGTGTCTCAGTTTTGGCTTAGGAATGTGATCAGGTCTGAAAATAAACAGGTGTAGTCTGAAGATAAAGGAGACTGGACAGACATATTGCTGGGATCACTTGATTTCAGCAGTATTCCTGCCCAGAGCAGGGTGGGGTAGACTCAGTGATCTTTTGAGGTCCCTTTCACCCTTTAATTTCTATGATTCTATGAATTCTTGTGGGATTTTTTGAAGGTTAGCAAATAGTTCTTTAGCTGGTCATTAATGTTAAATTGTTATTTGAATCTGCCTTGCATGTTTTTACCTGCATCTAAAACTAATTTCTGCTATCATATTTTCCATGTATTTAACTCTCTCCCTGAAAACACTTGTGTGACTTCAGGTGAAGAAACTGCTAATAATTAGGAAAATGTAACTTTTTATTTTAATTGGGTATAATGTTTAGGTCTAGTCATTTAGTGGTGTTCTCCCTGGTGTTGTTTATTGAGTGGTTGTGGGTGAGAGAGGCTATTCCTCTTATTGTAGTTTATACTTGAAGACCTGCATATTAAAGTTAAAGTCCTGTGTCTATGCTGGGTGATTTAGAAGTGCCTCGGCACAGCTGAGTTCTCAGTACAATGTGAGTGTTCGGTTGCAAGGGATTCCTCCATAAGGCTGGAAAAACCCTTGGTGCAATGATCAGTCCTGCCAAAGCTCGCATCTGCACTGTTTGCAGGCATGCTTTTGATTGGCTTAACGTAAATTATTCATACATGGTGGCTGGCAGTTGGCTCGCTAGCTGTATAAATGGCTTGGGAAGTTTCCGCCCAAGTTGGAGAGAGCTCGGCATGCACATCGGAAGCAACTTTCATGTGCATCTCGGAGTGGACTTGGAGGCCTGATCAATCACCGACGACTCCCTGTTGCTGAAATCCTGACCTACCCCGTGCCCTGCATGCTCGAACAACATCGGTGTGCCACCCAGTTTCTGTTTTTCTACTTGTTTTCTGCAACTTTACGGAGCGTGCCTACACTGTGTTCTAGTTTGTAAGTAAAGTTCTTTTTGAATTCAGCCGACAAGCTTTCTGTGCCTAATTCCACTCCATTGGCGGCCCCATCCGGCCCCGCTTGGCCCCCACATCCTGTAATTATAATCTGTTTTATAGTAACATGCATTTAAATAATACAATCACAGGCTACATCTTTGGTACTTTTTTAAAAGAAAAATTTGCAACATTTTTGTAAGTCCGTTCACATTTTATTGGAGTAGTATCAAAAGTGCCAAAGGGCTGTTATGCCAATTTATTATTGTTAATTTGACCTAAAGTGTTTCAGAGTTTGAAGGCAGGCACACAGTACCACAGATCAGAAACACTGGTTTATTTGATACAAATGCAATTAAAGCTGTGTGAAATAACTATGCACTTTTGAAATACTACACTATTCTTACAAAATCATGAAACAGACAGCTGTTATAACCACTGAGAAGCTTGTCCAGGCTTCTTCCATTGTCAGCTGGAATTAAGCTGTATATTAGTTCTTGGATATTGATTCTTCTGTGTGGGGGGCGTTATGTATTGTCTTGCTTTTTTACTTTTGTCTCATGGAGCTTGCAGACAACTTGTGCAACTAACCATAAAAGATAATGGTTCAAAAACAATGTTTAGGGTCAAGGTTGATTTATATGTTGGAGTAATGAGCAAGACCATTAAAAGCTCAGAAAAATGGCGTGGGCGGTTTGGGAGCAAGGTGTTAGACGGTTTTCCCTGCCTCTGTTTTCCCTGTTGTAGTTGTGGGGAAATCCTTCAAACAAACAAATATATCTGTGTATAGTATCTAGTTACTGAGAGGTTATCTTAAATTTCAAAGCCTGGGATTCAGGTAAATGAGGTACTTCATACTGGTGCTGATGGTGGTGATGGGACAATATGACTTAACTATCCAGTGACACTTACTGGTTCAGAATATTTTATCCTTGTGCGTTGTTGGGAAGCATTAAATTGTTAAATCCTAACTTCCAGATCTCTGAAGCACCTGCATCTTAATTTCATTATTCACTGGAGCTGCGGGTGCCTAGCACTTCTGGAAATTGGATTTTAATAGTGCAGTGCTTTGTATAGAAATCTCTTCTAGGTGTTTAATAAATAGTGCTCATAACTTGCATCTTTTATGCCTGTTACCATCTCATAAGCAATTGAAATGTGTGACAAATGCCCAAGATGTCAAATGCTGTGCATTATGGTCAAATTATAATTGGTTTTTATTATAAAAATTATCTTTCCTTATCTTTAAAAAAACTATCTGATGCTAGAATTATTCAGTTAAATAGGATAGTATTAAAAGATGGCAATGGGGCTGAAATGCAGTGAGCTGAAATTATGCAGATAATGATCTTTGTTATGAAGTTAGCAATAAACAAAACCATAGGAAGCACTATTGTATTATGCAGTTAAATGAATTATACACTTATCTTTCCCATATATATTATAAATGGGGTTTTTCTTTAACTTGACCATGTCTAAGGAGTGATTTGTTTCAAACTATTTGAAGGGAAATTAGAATTAAGCTAATGCAGAAAAACCAGCATTTTAAAATTGTTTTTGTAAAATAATTACTTTAAGCATTGTAGATATTGTGCCAAACTTATTTCTCCCTTTTAAATATGACTTGCATTTTAATTTAACTTTTTGTAACTTTGAAATATTAAGTGAATTGAATTGGTTGGCTTCAATTCAACATGTGCTTCTAGGATTTAGGAATAGTAGAACCTATCCTCTCACATGCATGTTTTATTTGAAGATTAGAAGAGATAAATGAGCCTTCTTTCTTTTTCAGTTCCCAATTAATTCCTTACATTTGAAGTTATTGAGGTATACGAGCTGAATAACTTAGATTGAAGAAAATACTCCTTGTGACCTGCTGTCCAAAGCATTTTATGGAGTTTAACACACACTTAACTGTATTCTTAATTTTTATAACTTATATCAGGAATATTGTAAATGATGCTTTAGTATCCCAACAAATATTGGTACTAGCTGCTTAACCAATGACTTGTACGGGTTCGTCTTCTCTCTCCTTTTCCCTTCCCTTCCCACACCCGTAAAACTTTGAAAATGATTATGAACTGCTTGAATATCGTGTTTACCTGAATCTAAGGTGACTTTGAATTTCAATATGACCCCCCACCATCAATACAGAGATTCTAGACATGGGAAATTTTTATAAATTTGTTATAATTTTCCATGTTTAGGGGCACAGAACACATGGTTATGCCAGCCCCTGCCTGGCCACACAGCAGCTGTTTCAGGGGCAACCACTCCAGCTGGGTTCCAGAGCCATGGCTGGAGCTGCTGCTGCTACATGGTTCAAGTATTAACTGTAATATTGTGCTTCTAATTCTTTTTCTTGTGAAAGAAATGATCTCTCATCACTTTAGCGAATTATTAAACTGGCACTTGGAAATATATGCATGGATTCAGGGTTCAGCTAATTAAGTTGTCACGAGAGAACTTGCCATGATCAATAGAAGTTGACCATTCTATGCAACTTACATAATGTACCAGTCTATGTATGAACGTTTGTTGAAATTCTAATTTATAGAAGCTTTGTAAAACCTTTTTATAATTATTTACTTGTTTTTGAAAGGATAGATGGACTGGTTTCAAATTCC
This sequence comes from Caiman crocodilus, assembly GCA_030014935.1. Taxonomy (NCBI): domain Eukaryota; kingdom Metazoa; phylum Chordata; order Crocodylia; family Alligatoridae; genus Caiman; species Caiman crocodilus. The sequence continues at coordinate 137,906,771 of JAGPOW010003316.1, forward strand.
AAAGAAGGTATCATACTAAAATTCTTGGGTTAATCAGCTTTCATTTTAGACAAAAAATGGAGTGAGTAGAATTACTGAGGATTTTAGCTTTTTGGGGTTTATTTGTTTTGATTCAGATCTTCTAATAAGAGTACTTCAATTTTGATCATTTTATATTGTCATCTTGTAAAATATCCTTCTTAAAAAAATAATATATATTTTTTTCCCCTTCCAGCTGGGTTGAAAACTTTGGACATGAAGGACTTGGGTTGTTGCTGGATGTACTGGAAAGATTGGTTGAAGCAAAACAGTAAGGATGGTTTATAATTAAATTTGTCAGGGTTGTGGGTTTTTTTGTTTGTTTTTTTTTTTTACTATTCTTAATTGGTAATAACTGAAATTTTTGTATCAATTCAGTCAGGACAAAGTTGTGAAGAGATGTCAGCATAAGGCCATACAGTGTTTGAAGGCCTTTATGAATAATAAGGTATGTGATTTCAAGGTTATATTTGAGTTTGTTATATTATGATTAAGATAACTGGGTTGCTAAGGTTTAACTGGAATTACTTTAATTACGTAACTTACTTTTAAATATAGTATCTAAAGGAAATTGATGTGTGTTATTTATATGTAAAAGAAAACATTTTCAGTTACATTTGGTATTTAATCTTGGCAGCTTGGCAGACTGAATAAGTTTGGTGTTTCTTATTGCTTGAGTGGCAAGTTTAACCTGGAAAATATTATTTTAGTAGCTAAGGAAAGATTACCCCTAACCCTCACAGAAGAGGAAGGTGTATAGTGAAGGCATTAGGAGCCCTAAGCCAGCTGCTTTAGGTAATACTCTCTCTCAAGCTCACTTTTCAGTTTCACTTTTGCCTATCAAAACCAGGCATCCTATCAAACAAGTATTTGCAGTTTTTGGGCTCCACATTTTAAAAAGAACATGGAGCAGTTAACAGAGGGTCCACAGGTGGACAACAAAAATGGTAAAGAGCTCAGAAACAAAGTCAAATTGAGGTAGGTCTGAAGAAGGCAGGCACGGTTCACCTTGCAGAAAAGGTGCTCAAGAGGGGAGATGATAGATAGCAATCTTCAAATATTTGAAAGAATACCATAAAGGGGAAAAGTCTCTTCTTGCTGCAGAGAGGAGGACATGGACTAATGGCTTGAAGTTGCAGCAAAGTATTATTTAGATTGAGTATGAGGAAAACTGCTTTGCTCCCAGAACAACGAGGCAGTGGAATAGACTGCCTAGGGAAGTTGTGGACTTGCCATCACTGGAAGTGTTTAGGAAGATGTTGGACAGCCACTGTTCTGGGGTGATGTAGGTCTCCTTCTATGCCTGTGTCCTACTATTGTTACCCCTTCTTCTGAGCTTCGATTGCTGCATGGGGCTGGAAGGAAACTCAACCCCTCTACCCCTGCTGTCAGGTTTTTAGCCTTCCTCAGGCATTGGATGTTGGCTGTAGCCAAGGCTGGGGATTTTGACTGGGGTGTGCTAATGTTCCTGGTGGGACTCGCACCCAAAAGTTTGCAGCTAGAGGGTCTTGCACCACTTCTCAGGGTCAGACTGAATTTCATATTTGGAGTTGGGAAGGAATTTTAACCCCTGGTCAGATTAGTATGGGCTGTGTGGAGGGGTGGGGTGGAGGTTGCCTTCCTCTGTATCAGTGGGGTGTGGCATTCTTCCTGGGATCTCTTAAGTATATGTTAACAACCTTTTAATGAAGTAGAATGTTGGCTGCTGTGGTCCCTCTGCTTTACTTGTGTCAGGCTAGGGTGTTATGTCTTATGTCAGGGTTGACTGTGCATTTTTGCTAAGGAGGTTAGACAAGAAATTTGTATAGGATGACATGGATAGGGATAATTCTGCCTCTGGCAGGGGGCTGGATTGGATGACCTCTGCAGGTCATTTCCAGCTCTATTTCTTTATGCACTATGTTATGGAAAGGAAACCAGGTGGTAGCACTGACGTATCTTATTGAACAACATGACATTTACAGATATATAAATGATACACCTAAATGCATCTTTTTTTAGCTATGAAGATGGATAAAACTGTATGGGGAAATATTTGTATAAGTAAGCGCTATTCTCAAAAAATTAATCATTACATCTCTATGCTTCATCATGCTGATTTTTCAGTCCTGTGACCTATCTGTGTAGGGTTGAATACAGAAGAACCTGGATACTTTGAAGGGTTAGGTTCCTTTATCCACATCTGAAAATGAAGGGTTATTATGTAACTGGGAGTTTACCAAGTGACAGCAAACATCTGTAACAATCACTGAGATGCTATAGATGTTTGTTTGCAGTTTTTATTTAAAAGTTGCTTCTCTGATCAGCTGTATGGAACAGTTTCATAGTTTCATAGTTGATAGGGTTGGAGGGGACCTAAGCAGATCATCAAGTCTGACCCCCTGCCTTGGGCAGGAAAGAATGCTGGGCTCAAACGACCCTGGCTAGGTGACTATCTAGCCTCTTTTTGAAGACCCCCAGGGTAGGAGCGAATACCAGTTCCCTTGGAAGTTGATTCCAGATCCTAGCCGCCCTGAATCTACTCTGTCAACTTATGGCCGTTATTCCTTATTACTCTTGGTAGTGCTCAGGGGAACAAGGACTCTCCCATAACCTGCTGGTCTCTCGCCACCAGATCCCCTCTCAGCCTTCTCTTGTGGAGGCTGAACAGGTTCAGGTCCCATAGCCTCCGCTTGTAGGGTCTACCTTGTTGCCCCCGATCATGTGAGTGGCCCTCCTCTGGACCCTCTCGATGCTGTCCACATCCCTCCTGAAGTGCATCGCCCAGAACTGGACACAGTACTCCAACTGTGGCCTGACCAGTGTCACATAGAGGGGGAGGATCACCTCCTTGGACCTACTCATGATGCATCTGTGGATGCATGACAAGGTGCGGTTAGCCTTCCTGACCACGTCCCCACATTGGCGGCTCATGCCAATGAGCCATCCGTCCCCCTCACTCATGAGTCTTTTTCAAGTCATGGTGAGCCACTACATTGAATATATTTTGACTTCCCCTTTAATCCCATAAACTTTAATGATGGCTTGTGCAGTTCTTAAACATCTACACAATCTTAGCTTCAGTTTGATATTTTTATTAACATCTGGTAAATTGACAAGTTACTGAATCATAAGTGTTATAATTAAATATTCTGTATTCAAGACCTTTTGTTTTGATTCTTAATCTATTATCTATGTAATAGAATTTGATTTACCTGGAGAAGAAAAGCTCTAGCACCCTATTAGTAAAAGTAAACAGGAATGTGAGTCTTGAGTCCTGCCATACAATGCACTTGAGATGTGGTTAATCAGTTAATCATATTTTAAGCTGTAACCTGCCTCCACATTAAATAAATGAATGAATGGTGTCATAAAATGAGGAAGAAGCCACAAACTTATTCTACAAAAAATGTATAATTTTGTTTTTGGTTCCTCTGATGCCATTCATTGTACATGTGACTATGGATACCCTGTGGCTGGGAGCCCCGTTAGCTGATTTGTCTTTTCGTTGAAATGTCTGTGTTTCCGAAAGTAGAGTTTACAGATGGAAGTTGCCACGTGGTACCTATTCCCTTATACTAATAGCTGATTTTTATCCACATTTTCTGTCTGCCAGCAGATTTGAAATTTTATTTGATTATGTGATTTAACTGGACTATCATTTATTATTTCTTTAGTATGGACTGGAAAGAATTATGGGAGAAGAAAGGAGCCTGTCATTGCTGACCAAAGCAATTGACCCCAAGCAAACTAACATGATGACTGATATTGTTAAACTCTTATCTGCAATATGTATTGTTGGAGAGGAAAACATGTAAGTGATATTTAATTGGAATTAGTAACATAGTGTTCCCATTTACAAGCTAGAATTGTGTGTAGATTTTTGTCTCAAGTATAACTAAAGTCAAAACCTTTAGTTTTTGGGTAGTCATAATTTATGACTTCAATACTTGGAGCAAAAGTAAATATTTTCATCACTTTTCCTGTTTTTAAAAACCTTCCAAAAACTTACTATGTTTGTTTAAATAGCAGTTGTAATGTATTTTTTTTATATCTGGTAGATATGCAGTAATAACGCTTAAATGTTGCTAAAACGAAGTTAAAATTTCCTTGTTTTTTTTTTCTTTACATGTTGTGGTAAGGCATGCACCCTAAGCAAGTTCACACATGACACCAAGCTTCAGATACACTGGAGGGTGGGGCTAGGATTCAGAGTGACAGACAAATTGGAGGACTGGGCCAAAAGGATTCTCATGAAGTTCAACAAAGACAAGTGAAAAGTCCTGCAATTAGGCCAAAAGAATCTTGTCTTACACCAGTACAGGCTGAGGACCATCTGGCTAAGCAGCAGCTTTGCAGAAAAGGACCTGGGGGTTACAGTGGACAATCAGCTGAGTATGAGTCAACAGTGTGCCCTTGTTGCATACTGGGCTGCATTAGTAGCAGTGTTGCGAACAGATTGTGGGAAGTAATTATTCCATTCTTCTGCAGTGATGAAGTTACATCTGGAGTGCTGTGTTCAGTTTTGTGCTTCCCACTACACAAAAGATGTAGACAAGTTGGTGAGCGTCCAGCAATGAAAATGGGCATGTGACTTCTGAAGAGAGGATGAGGGAACTGAGCTTATTTAGTTTGGTGAAGAGAAGACTAAAGGGGGATTTGATAGCAGCCTTTAACTACATGAAGGCTGGTTGAAAAGAGGATGGAGATGGACTGTTCTCAGTGGTGGCAGATGACAAAACAAGGAACAATGGTTTCAAGTTGCAGCAAGGGATGTTTAGATTGGACCTTAGGAAAAACTTTTTTTTCTTGAAGGGTGGTGAAGCACTGGAACAGGTTACCTAGAGAGGTGGTGGAGGTTTTTAAGTCCTGGCTTGACACAGCCCTGGCTGGAATGATCTGGTTGGGCGTGGTTCTGTTTTCGGGGGAGCTGGCCTAGATGACCTCCTGTGGTCCCTTTAGACCTTAACTTCCTATGGTCTTATGATTTTCTATGATATATAGAACAAAGACACGCACTGTTTTCAGGATTGTTTTGTGTTGAAAATATCTTCTGTTAATAGAAAAAGGCCCAATTTTGATTTAAAGCATTCATTAGTAAGAACTCATAAATAAATAATTAACATAATTTCATAAATTTCTGATACTAGCACTTAATTTTCAAAACCTGTTTTAGCTGTGCAACTCTAAAATACTTCTTTATAATTCATGTCTCTTAAATGGAACTATCTGTTAACTTCCTGTAGCCTTGAAAAAATTTTAGATGCTGTAACAACAGCAGCAGAAGAAAAGCATCTTGAAAGATTTTCTCCCATTGTAGAAGGCCTCCGGGATAACTCTGTTCAGCTGCAAGTAAGTATTTTTTTGTGCAGAGAATTTCTTCATCAAACAGAAATAAGAATAAAGCATTTTTCTTTAGAATAAAATGGGGCTCTTTCAAAATTAGGTAAGATTGAAGTAATTTCTCAGTTGCAAGGTTTATTGCAGAGCCTTTTTTAACATGCATAAGTCTCAAATACTTCATTTATGTTCATGTTGATTTTTCCATTTATCTTTACTGAGTGTAAAATACATACAGAACACATTTTGTACTCAAACTCCCCTGTATGAATCTTAGCCATTAATTTATAAGACCATATTAAGGCTAAGGAATTAGAAACAAAACTGCTATTAAAAAGAAAGAACTTTTGTTAGTAGCAAGCTTGGATAAGCACATAATCTAGCCCTGATATCTGTTTGGCTTTAACATCTGTTTGGCTTTTCCAAGTTTAGGATAATGGGCTGAAAAAAATGTGTACTCTTTTATAAACTGCTTGAACAGAACGTGCAACTTTACTGGAGCATCATCATTTGTCATTATAGTACATTCTGAATGTCCTAAAAATAATGATAGTAGAGGGGATAAACATTAACTTATGTGTTTTTTGTATTATTAAGTAGTTGCTCTTAAATATTTGACATACGTGTTTGTCATAGTCAAGGTATAGTGACTCTGAATGGCAGGGGACAGTGACTACAGAGCAATACATTTTAAGGCTTGCAGGTCTTATTATAAGCCCATGGTTCTGTTTTTCTTTCTAATATGAACCATAGTATCACATGCATTTAATTTTTTCATTAAGAATCTAATTTCTGTTTCTAACGTCTTTAAAGCAGTTCTGGATGCTTTAGAGCAGTGTTTCTCAACCTTTTTGGACTTGAACCCTGCCCCCTACCTCCAGTCCCACAGTGTGTGGGGCAGGAGGAGGGATGCAGTGAGGCAGGGGTCATTCCCCTCAGGCCGCCTGTACTGTCAGCCCTGCCCCCACCACTGGGAGAAGGTGAAGGCAGTGCAGCCTCCCTGGTTTGTTACGTTGTGCTGCTGGAGGTGTGGCTGGTGCAGGGGTCCTGGTGGCAGCAATGCGTTTCATTGCCCCACTTAGCCTTTCTGTGCCAGTTCCCACCTATTGGGCTTTGGAGGCAGTTCCTGTCAGGCTAAGTTGAAGCCCCATACCGTTGTCCATACCCTCCCTTCCTGCCCTCCCTGCTTTACCCATGATCACCCCCTAATAGATTTACCTGTGAGGAGCTATAGGAACAGTAGGTCACAGATGGCTTCCAGGCAAGAGTAGAGCATGGTGCCACAGTAGGCGGCATCTCTTGAGAAGGTGTACTTGAGCTCGCTGGGCTGCTGTGCCAACAGCTCTGTACAGTGCATTGCTTGTGTCTGGAGCCTACGCAGTGCTGGACTCAGCCAGCAGAAGCCCAGCCTAGCTCAAGGCCTCCTCCCTCAACACCTGGAAGCAGCTGATGCCTGAGCACCACTCTCCTTTCTCCTTGTCGCTCAGGCATAGACCCCCTGAAACCCATTTGTGGCGCCTGCTGTTTTAAAGGGAGCTATGTGAACAGGGTATACCTAGAGCAGTGGTTATCAACCAATTTAGACTCGAGGCATTCCTCTATAACTTCAAACTGTAACAGCAGCAGCCCACTTAACTCATTTACTTTTTTTACAGTAAATGAGTTCTCTCACCCTATGGCACTTTTAAAAGGGTCTCATGGAGTGGCAGGGTGAGCAGCAGTAGACAAAGCACCCATGTTATTGTGGCTGACGTTAGTACGTGGTATTTAGTGATGGCAGGAACTGCTTGGCAGAGCATACTAGGGAGCTTGTGGGTGACTTTTTAGACCCCTGTAACTGGCAGGCAAAGGTGAGGGGGTGACACTGGCCAAGGCAGTTGCAGAGGCTTCTGCTGTATGATGGTAGCAGGGCAGGACCCTACCTTAGCCCACTCTTTCTGCCAACTGTCCCCAGTCTGTAGCTGAGAGAGTGAGCATGGCCCCTGCAGCTGTAGCTGCTCCTCCTGGACGTGAATGCTAGTGACCAGAGCCATGATTCCTTTTAGTCTCTCCCACCAGCTCCATGAGTGTGGGAGGAGTGAGGCAGTGAGCCAGGCTGAAAAAGGAAGGCCCTGTTTCTGTCCACATTCTCAAAAACAATCTGCTTAAGAAAGTTGTGGGATCCTGTTTCACTGGAGATTTTCAAGCAGAGGCAGGAGAGGATCTCATCAGAGATTAGTATACTAAAGTAGAGGATACTGAATTTATGTAGCAGGTTGGACTAAATGACCGTGAATGCACCTCCTAACCTTGTGGTTCTGAGGAGGGCTATAAACCTTATTAGGGGTTGGAGGGAAAAGCCTTACAATGCAAGGTTAAAGGACCTCAACTGAATTAGGTCATTAAGAAGAGATGTGAAAGGTGACCTGATAACTGTGTTTATATGTATTTTCACGTGGAATAAAAAGATCTGATAGTAACTTTAAAATCAGTTGGTTATTAAACATTACATAGTTTATCCTGGGACGTTGTGGACTTGCCATTGTTTGGGGTAGTTAAGATCAGGTCTACTAGAGCAATACTATAGCTAGTTGTAGAGACCAATCGTCATAAAGGATGACTGTGATGAACTTTTCTGGTCTAGGAATCTAGACATGACAAGCCTTTTTTTTTTTTTTTCTTCTGAGTGAGCTTCAGGAAGACTAGGATTACTTGTATTGTCCTCAGGAGGTTCATAACACTTAATATTTGCATTGTAGCAGTGGTTTTAACATTATACATCAGGGTTTCAGCTAGTCATCTCCTGGAATTCTTTTTTCTGATACATATTTGGCCATTTTTTTTGTTAAACATTTCCTGTCTCTGTCAGACATGAGCAACAGCTGATGATGTTGATCAATGCTTTTAGGGCAGAGGAAACCCTGGATGGTACATCCTATTCACATGCTTGAAGATGTTAGTTTTAGCCAGATTTGGGCTTGGAAAGAGATGTTTCTTCTGATTGGCAAGGTTCTTTGTATTCCTTGCAGTCTCCTGCAGCATGGGGATCATTTAGGCATATTTCATGTAACTGTTTTCTGCTCTTGTGTAGTCTCTCCAGGCACTGGTGACATTTTGATGTCTCCTGCCCTCAGCCAGTAGCATGTAATTTATTTTCTAAAGGACTGGAAATTTTAGCTTGAGTAGGCTGCTTGGGTTTAATACTGGATTATTAATAGTATGGAAGAGGTCAGTGATCTTTTCTGTATTTTGAAATGGGTGATACTATATGTAGACTGAACTTCTGAAGTCTTTCCCTGTAAGGCATCTTTTTTATGTTCTTCTTGTAGCTTTCTTCTGAATATTCCAGATTTTCATTTTATTTTTTGAAGTTTAGGCACTAAATGCAATATTTCATAATGGTTTCACTAATGCCAAGCATAGGTAATACATACCCCTTCCTTATTCCTCATTGGTATTCCATACTATATATGTTCAGGGATCACGTTAATTACTGTGGCAACTCATTTTCATGCTTTAAGAGGAATCAGACAGTAGTGATTGCAAAGGGAAAAAAAAGGGAAAAAAATGGCTGGTAACATTGCCGCTTGCCTGGCACTTTCCATTATGTCTTGTTTTTTTTATTGCTTAAAATTGTCAGACTTCAACAGTGTGGGATGATATTTTCCCTACCAGGCATGTGCTTCAGCCTGAACCTTCCTGGATAGCTTAATTCAAAACAGATGTACCATTTCTCAGAAAGAAGCTGTTCAAGAAAGTTGTTTTTCTTTCATTTAAATGTTAGTAGCCTTTCCTTTGGGAAGCTCTAAGATGTCTCTGTTTAGGTACAGGAACTTGTGATTTTGCAGACAAATGCCACATGTGCCAGGGATGTGCTTTTGGTGCCATCATGGAATGGGTTTTTTTCCTTTCCTCTTCTTTTTTAACAAAGGTTTCTGTTTGGTAGATGCATACTTTTAGCAGCTTCATCCCAACAATTCCAATGCATGTGAACTGAGAACTGATCAACATCCTTATTTGCTGTATCAAAGAGCTACTGATCTAGTCCAATTCTAAGCACAGATACAGGATGTACTATTCCTAAATCATCCCAGACATCCTGTTTAGTTGCTTGAAGAATCTAATGAGAGATTTGATGACATCCCTAAGCAGCTTTTTTATCGTCTTATTGTTTTTTAGTTAGTCAGTTTTTCCTGATTTAATTGAAATCTACTTCACTGTTTAAATCCACTCGTATTCTGCCTTCTGTGGCGAGAGAGAACAATTCTATGTTGTATATAATATATAAGTTCTTTTTTTTCAAATGTAACAAAGTTGTGGATAATAGTTGCTTTTAGAATTATGGGTTGCTTAAAATGGAATCCCATTTTCAGTGGTTAATGTTTGAATAACTGAGTTTTTACATACTTGAGTAGTATCATGAATACCTGAGTAGTAATTCAATACAAGAAAAATAATTCTGTTTACTTGACTTTAACTAGGTTTTCTGTGGAAGATAGACTTAGTCAGTGGCCCAGTCTAACAAAAAATGATGAATAATTTTAAATAACTTTATTTGCTACTACCTTTTAATTGAACACGGGAGGCCAAAAAAAACAGTTTTAAAATGAGCCAGTGCTTTACGTTCCTGGAAATTTTGATTCAACTGTGGTACTGTTTGTGGGGGCTGAGAAACGCCAGCGGAATGGGGCCGCTGATAGAGTGGAATTAGTTGGACGAGAGGCAGCAGTGGTTGAAACAAACTTTACTTACCAACTGTATACACGAGGTATGCAGTGTAGGCACAATCGATAGACAGACACAAATGAAACTAGACAGGCACACTGATGCTCACACTCATGCAGGGCATGGGGTACGTCGTGGAAATCGTGACGGAGAATCGTTGGTGGTTGATCAGGCCTCCTGTGGCTCCAAAGTGCACGTGGGGATCTCTCCCCATGTGCATCTGAGCTCTCCTCCAACTTGGGCGGATATCACCTAAGCCTTTTATACGGCCAGCGAGCCAATTGCTGACTGCCACGTGTGCATAATTTACACTGAGCCAATCGTGAGCGTGCACTCAGTGGTGCAGCTGCAAGCTTTTGGTGGGTTCTGATTCTGCACCAAGGACTTTTCCCGCCTTACAGGGAAAATCCCTGCACCAGGGACTCACAATGTGCCTGAACGCAGCTGTGCTGAGGCATCTCTTAACCGTTGAGCTTTGACACTGTTAAGTGTTACACTCCCAGTATGTAGCTTCATAAGTCTGCCCAAACTTATGTATTTCAAGTCTCCAATAAGAGAAGTCCCTGCCGTCGTGTTTTATTCTTTTCTCCAAAATAATTGCATACAAGAAGGCTGGTTTTCATCTATTTAGTCCCTCACAGGTAGCTATGACAGTCACAGCAGCATTATTTGAATAGTTAGATGGACACTTTCACATTTAAGTTCTTTAGTGTTGTACACGTTAAGTGTGGTACCATAGCTGAAAATTGTATTCTTTTCTTGTTTGACTTATATAAAATGAGAGAGCATTCTACATATAAAGTATTTTAACTGCTTAGTTTGTGTGTTAATAATCAGAAAACTATCTCATAACTAACACCCATAGGACCAGAATAGAGGTTTATTAAAAGGGTTTTCAGTATGTGGGGCTAGTCTACTTGCTCTTCATAATAATGTAAAAAGAAAATTGGTTCTTGTTTCTGGAATTGTTAAAAGCAGTTTTTAGAAATAAAGCTGATAAGATTGTACTATTACTGTAAACAAGACAGTTTGACTTCTGGTTGTTTGATTGCATATCATGCCATGTGGACTGTATGCCATGTGAGCCCCTGGTGCTCTCCATCCTTCTTTGCTGCTGCAAGTTTGCCAGCTTGCAGTTGCCTGAGCTGTGACTGGACCAGTGCCAGCCACCTCCCACTGCCACTTGTGATTTTGGATCTTACCTGCCAGTCATGCATGAGTTGCTGCACTGCCACCTCTAGCAGCTGTTCTAGGAGGGTCCATTCCTCCATGGCATGGTATTGTGCTAGCTAGTGGGGATCACTGTCATCGTTCTGACCATGTGTTCTCCATGCTTGTTTATGGACCCACTGAGCTGCAAAAACCTGGGGGGTGAGGGGAGGGGGAAATGTGTGGGGGTGTACAGGAAACATCTGCTATCGCAGGCAGTTTGTGCTTTTGTGTGAGCATTTATGCAGCAATGGGAGTGGTGGGGATGCAGCAGCCATGTGGGAGCCTGAGGGCTTTAGGTTCATTTAGCCAATGGTTCACAAGTTGGGTAGACCTTCTATAAAGTAGCTCAAACCTAGTGTAAAGCATGTTTAGCTCAACTTAATTGAATGTTTACTCCCCCCCAGTAATTTCTAGGTTTTTCCTGGTTCATGTTCTTTTTCTTCTCTTTTGAAATCTGGTTACTGACATAAATAATTTTAAGTGTGCACAAAACAATCATCTGAAACGTTTCTCATTATAATAATTTGTTTATGGATTTATAATCCTCAAATTGTGTGCTTTGTATTCTTGAGTGTGAAACTTGTCCAGTTGACCGGACCTATGAACTGTGTAAATATTTATGTTTATAGAAAAGTGCTATTACTATCTTTTAAAGACACAAATTAAAAGCCTTAAAATAGACAGTTTAATCCCCAATTAAACAAAACTTGCTCTTGTATAATACTTTTTCTCTTTGTTACTAAGACATCAACCAATGTCAAACCATCTTGTTTTCAAAGCAAATGTGCAGGAAGGTTTTCTAGCCTCTCTTGAAGATCAGTGGTTTTGTCCATTTAATATAAGGAGTGAAATTAAGTACTGTCTTGGACAATATTTTCCTTAAGGGTACAATATTCTTCCCCTCTGTAAGATGGATAAATGCCAGCTCTAGTTGTTGCTTTTGACTGCAGCTATGAGAGTGTGACACCTTTTCATAAGCAAGTCTTTCTTACCAGGATGGCATAGTGCATCAAGATCAACAAGGTCAATTTTACCCGGTGACCAATAGGTAGGTCAAAGAGCAAGTGTTATGTGCTACTGGTGATGTTACTTTCTCAAATGCTATGTCTCAGCCAAGTAGAAATGTATAATTTCACACCCAGACTAGTGTTCAGTGGATGCTATGCAAGTTGGGTTTCTGTTAAGTGGCAGCTACTTTGATTATACCACTTTTATTTATGTTCTTTCTCAAGAATGGAAGACATGTATGCATCTCTCCTTTTTAAAATTTGATGACAGTTCACTCTAAATTGATCTTGCTGTCAGTGTTCTACCTGCATAAGTAAAACTAGTGTCTGATTGATTGTTATTCTAATGTCCCTCTGAATGGTCATCTTTTTCCTGTTTTAAATTAATCTTTTATTGTATGGAAAGCCTTTTTATTAAATTGAGTGATTGCTATTTAATACACCTTTCCTTTAAGCTAAAATCAACTGAGTTCTACAAATGGCTGATGGGCTCTTGAAGGTTAAAAAAAGAAAAAAAAATGTGAATCGACTGTAAACTTTTATAGAAATGACATTGACCTGCTAGTTAATTTGACAGAGTTTTCATGAAACTAAAAGCTTATAGTTGTCACTTCTTTGGTAAATTCAATTTGATTATCTGTCTGATATACGTAGGCTTGCAATGTGGCAGTTCACAACTGACCTTTTCAATCCTGCATTGACTAACATTTTTGTAACTTGAAGGCTGAATGCTTGAAAAGCCTCAGTATGATAATTTTTGTATTTCTTTGAAAACAGTATAAATCTACTTACTGCTTTTGTTGATAGCTAGGCAAACCCTTTCTTTCATCTTCAGAAAATGAAAGTTATAGAAGGAGTGCCCATCCAGATTTGTATAGGGTTAAAATAAAGTTGGCAGTTAAAGGGGCGATGGAGGGGGGAGGGGAATATATCTTTTATGCAGGGATAATATTGAGTGCTTGTGTTAGTTAAAGTAGATTTTGTTAATGTGAAATTTTACTTTGTCACACAACTACACCCAAGGAAAATCAAATATACACAGTTCTGACTTGCTAGAGGGAATGAAGGAAAAGTCCTAATCCTTTTATGCTGTTTAGATTATAGAGTTAATATTTTAATTAAAGACGTTAACCCATTGAAATTAGACAAATGGAGAAAGATAGGTTCTTTGTTGGGCTAGGGATAGACGTTCAAGAAGCCTGGGTCTGAGTTGATTCAGTCTTTGCAGGTTACTCTAACTTGCAAAGCTTGAACCCACTGGAGGTGGATAGACATTCTCTATTCCAGAAATACAGGCACATGCCTGCAGTGGCTCAGGCTAGAAGCAGCTCTCCCTTCCCTTGCACAGGACTGAGCTCAGGGGGAATGTGGCCAGTCCCTGGCAGGATGCTTTGATTAGCTTGGCAGGCAATTGAAAATCAGGTTGGTCAGATGTGACTTGCTCTTGATGAATCCTTGTTGATTGTTCTTGATCACTTTGTTTTCCTCTAGTTACTTGAAAATAGATTATTTGATACCAGGCTTACTAATATTTCTGAGTATCAAGGTCAGGTTGACTAGGGTTTAATTCTCTGGGTTCTACTTGTTCTATTTCTTAAAGATGGGCCATTTGACATTATTTCAAGTTGTCTGAGGCTGTAGCAAGTCTTCATGAGCCATTGGTTCTGCAGTTACCTCAGCCAATTTCTTGTATAGTTAAGGATGTATTTTGTCTGGGTCTGTGGACTTGACTACATCCAGTGACTCCTAACCTATTCTTTCACTTCTCTAGGTTGCTTATAGTCTTTCCTTATCCTTTCTGATAGGCAGAGGTAGTTAACTATGTTAGTCTGAGGTCAGGCAGAAGGCAGGGCATGGTATCACCTTAGACCAAGTAGTTCAGAAAGGCATAAGCTTTTGTATGTGGCAGCCTACTTGTATCAGATGTATAAATGGACTTTCAGAAAGCCAGCTGTGCCCCCCATTAATCCAAATCACATCATCACTGGAGCAGATTGATTACAACACCTGGAATTCATTCACCTGTTACTCTACCAACAACATTTATGCCAATGCCTTCTTGTTTTGCCCCCTCTGCTATCTACACTTGACAGATGAGGTGATCCCCATGGGGAAAGAATAAATTGATACCTATATGACATCAATTACAGAAATACATAAAAGTCTATGGCACTCACCATCCTGGACATTCTGTTACTGACCTCAGAGTAAGGGCACTTAGCCTCTAACTTTAAAAGCAAACTTGAATGTGAAACTATGTCCCTATACTGAACAAGAAATTATTGATAGGCTGGATTGTGTTTAGTACAGTCTCAACAGGGACTGTGGATTCTTGTTTCACTACCTGGACTAGCTTTTATAATCCTATGTTCTTCAATGGGTACTTCTTCCTCCTTTGTCCATATTGACTCTTGATCCAGTCAGCTGTGCCTTTGAGGCACACTCTAGGGGTGTTCTCACACCTCCATCCCCAAGCCTCTATGCTATCTGCTGCTTGACTATTAAGAATATACTTGAGATGCTCTAAAGATCATCTCTCTGACCTATGGTGCCTAAGCTTTTCCAGCTTCTCCCAAGTCTTCCCAGCTCTTAATGGAGGGGATTTTACTACCTAGAAGAATCAGAGCCTTGTCTAGTCATGCCTCAGACATAAAAGATTACTAATCCAGTAGCCTAAAGATATTGTCTCTCCCTTAATTTCTCCCCTGTGAGAAATGTCATTCCTGAAATATCCTAAAGAGACAGGCATCATTCTTGCTATTGGCCTCTTCTTTTACAATGTAAATTCATCATTGTCTGGAAAAGGCTGGCTCCTATGCCAGTACTTCTATAATGGCTAATTTGACTGGTTGTTAAACATACTCATGCCAGATACTGATTCTCAGCAATTTCTTCTTTCAGCTGTGAACAGGTAACTTAACCATTGCCCTGCTAAACAGTCTTAGCCAAAATAGGAAACATAAAATTTACTTTCCTATCAAAAACTTCAATTCATCTGTGTATTGAGGGGCTGCCATCATCACTGACGCAATTCATAGAGACATATTATTGATAAGGCTAGATACAGCTTCATGCTACATATCTGTAAAGAGTATACTTTCCATATTAGTAAAACAAGCCAAGAAAACATGCATAACATTCCATGAATACTTCAAAAAAGTGCATTTGTGAGAGACATATTCAACCCACATTCACCTCCCTTCATTACTGCCCTCTCCCCATCCTTGTATTTAAATTCTCATTTTAGAACATTTGTCTTTTGCAAGTTCATACATAAAACCTGAAGAAATTTGCTGTTGCTTATGAAAGCTTCTGCACTACCCCCTGCTGTCTTCTGCCTATCATTAATAGCTAGTCTTCTCTGTATCATCCATAATTAGCTTGGACTCTGCATTCAGTATAGGGACTTGTACTTCCCCTGGTTTCCTTTTTCCTCCTTAGTTGTAGTTTTTCTGCTTTATGTCCCTCATTAGTATTTGTGCCTTGGCCTTCCTGCTTTTCTCGCTGCATACCTGTGGAATAATTTTATATTCTTCTGTAGTAGCATGGCTACATTTCCATCTTTTGTTAAGATTCTTTTTTTGAGTTTCCACTCTACCAAACAGTTGGGTGTTAAACCAGACAGGTTTCTTATTGTGCTTCCTATAGTTTATTCGCATCTTTATAACCCGCTCTTGTGCCTTTTCTACAGACTCCCAAGGTACAACTGATTTTTCTCAGACTCCTTTTCCCACGTGAGTGCCTTGTCTTGGATTCTGCCTGCTAGTCCCAGAGTCGTCTTTTATGAAGTCCAGTAGGAATTACCCGTTGTAACTCTGGCAGAGAAATGGGCCTCTATTTCTTTCAAGACTTCCTTCTGCTACTACACAAGCAACTACTCACAACCAGTTTTACAAGTCTTCTCACAAAATGCAAAGAATGTCCTAGCAGCACAAGGGACTCAAGCTGCTGAGTAGAAATTGCCCTTAATATTGCTATAATTCTTCTTCGATTGCACAAATTCTTCTTTCCATTTAAACTGATCTTTCCCTTCATAGTGCTCTTCTTCTTTCTCTTATGGTTTGTATATATGGAGAATTTAAGGGACACTCATTTAAGGTGCTTAGGCCTTGAAACTTGTTCTCAAATTTTGGTGAGCGTAGTGGCCCCAGCTGGCTCTGTGAGTATGCTCCTGCTCCATGGTCTGGGCCGCTGACTCACCTGCCATGACTTGATGGAATTGCAACTGAAAGGAGGTGTTCAGTGGTGTTCCACCCTTGACTCGCAGATGGGATACTCACTGGCTTGACGCGGTTGCCCCTGGGGCTCCACCTCCCCTACACTAATTCCACTTGCCAACCGAGTGGATCTCTGTACCACCATGCCAACTCTTGGCTTTGGCTCATCAAATGCCATGAGAAGCCTCTGCCGCCTCAGCCACTATCAGGAGTGTAGGCTTGGAAGTTCAGCCTGCCTGCCTCTCTGCCTCTGTGGTCTACCTCCGTCTGTACCAACTCTGGATCTGAGGTACCTACCTCAGAGCCAGGGTAAATGAGGCAGTTTGCATCTCCTGTGGGGAACTGCTGACCATGGGTGTTTATCCCAGGGGCTGAGGTTGGTGAAGCCTCAGCAGGGTTCTTACTCTTGACCTCACCTGTTCATGGTGAGGCAGAGTTGTGGGGACATCTGTCCCACCTCCTGTCTTCCCACCTGCACCTGGCTTCTGCCAGGGTTTTTAAATCTGCTGCAGTGGTGGTCTCCACTGACTTCATCAGCTGGCCACCACCCAGCTTGATCGACAGCTGCTTGAAGAGCTGATGGAGCTCCAGCTTGTGCAGCTTCTTCCCTAATCCGGTCTGCCTCCTGGGTAAGTTTTCTGATCCCGGGATCCCTGGGCCCTCCTCTGGGTGCATTGGGGTCTGTCCTTCACACTTCCAGCCCTTAGGTTATACCCTGCTGCCACAATGAGTCATTCAAAGATTTGTATGTTGACCGAACAAATACTATTGTCACTGTTTTCCTTAATAGTTCAACCCTTACCTCTGTAAATTCATAATATAGTCAGTTTTTTATTTTATATGGGTCTTTAAGGAGACTGGAATTTAAAGTATAAAAACAAATCTGCCCTCCTATTGGAAGCCTGTGTTCCCCCTCGGAAATCTCACCAGGTCAACCCTCGCCCCCAGCCTAGCAGTAAGGGCTTCTGGAAGGGCTGGATGTCTTTAAGTTGGTGGGCCCAGATGACCTACACCCAAGGGTGTTGAGGGAGCTGGCGAGGGTGATTGCTGAGCCCTTGGCTCAGTTATACGAGCTCTCTTGGAGCTCTGGACAAGTACTGGGGGACTGGAAGGTGGCCATTGTGGTTCCCATCTTTAAGAAGGGGAGGAAGGAGGACCCAGAGAACTACAGGCCTGTCAATCTCACCTCGGTTCTGGGGAAGATCTTTGAGAAACTTCTCAAGTCCCACATCTGTGAGGGACCGGCAGGGGACTATATGCTGAAGGGCAACCAGCAGGGGTTTTTTAAGGGCAGGTCCTGTCAGACCAACCTGGTTACCTTCTGTGACCAAATCCATGGATGTGAGCGCCCCTGTCGACTTAGTCTTTTTAGAATTCAGGAAGGCATTTGACACGGTCTGTCACCCCCATCCTCATTAAACAGATGGGGAGCTGTGACATTTACCCCAACATGGTTGAGTGGGTCAGAAACTGGCTGACGGGGCGTTCCAAGAGAGTGATGGTGGATGGGTCGTACTCAATGTGGAGAGATGTGAGCAGTGGTGTTCCCCAGGGCTCGGTTCTTGGGCCTGCACTGTTCAACATCTTCGTCGTGGACTTGGATGAGGGGGTGGAAAGCAAGCTATCCACGTTTGCTGACAATACCAAACTGTGGGCTGAGCTGGGGACACTAGGGGAGAGGGAGAGTCTGCAGTGGGATCTGGGCCAACTGCAGGAGTGGGCGGACAAGAACAGGATGGGATTTAACATGGACAAGTGCAGGGTGATGCATCTGGGGAGAAGAACCCCCCAGTACACATACTGGCTGGGAAGCTCCCCTCTTGCTAGCACGGTAGAGGAACAGGATCTTGGTGTCATTGTTGATGCCAAGATGAACATGAGCTGCCAATGTCAGACGGTGGTTGGGAAGGCTAACCGAACCCTAGTGTGCATCCAATGAGGCATTTTGAGCTGGTCCAAGGCGGTGATTCTCCCCCTTTATGCGGCGCTGGTCAGGCTGCAGATGGACTATTGTGTCCAGTTCTGGGCGCCGCACTTCAAGAGGGATCTGGACGGCCTCGAGAGGGTGCAGAGGAGGACCACTAGATTGATATGCGGGCAGCAGGATAGGCCTTCTGAGGAGCGCCTGCGGGACCTGAACCTGTTCAGCCTCAGTAAACAGAGGCTGAGGGGGGACCTGGTGGCTGCCTATAAACTGCTGAGGGGAGACCAGCAGGAAATAGGGCAGGCTCTTTTTTCCCGGGCACCACCAGGGGTAAGTAGGACCAACGGTCACAAGTTACTGGAGAGCAGGTTTAGGTTGGACATTAGGAGGCACTACTCCACAGTTAGGGTGGCTAGGATGTGGAACCAGCTTCCTAGGGAAGTTGTTCTTGCTCCTACCTTGGGCATCTTCAAGAGTAGATTAGATAGG
>JAGPOW010003316.1:137925760-137935932 GCA_030014935.1 Caiman crocodilus
AGTTGTTCTTGCTCCTACCTTGGGCATCTTCAAGAGTAGATTAGATAGGTACTTGGCTGGGGTCCTGTGACCCTGGCACTTGTTTCTGCCATTGGCAGGGTGTCAGATTAGATGGCCTGCTCTAGGCCCCTTCTGACCCTAGATACTATGATACTATGAAATCTAAAATACTATATTTTAATACTTTATCAAATCAAATATTTTAGATTCTAAATGATAGATAGAATACCTCAATATTCTTGAAAATGTATAAAGTATGCAATTTGAACATCCCTTTACGTAGTAAAAATAACTTGCCAGTTTTCCTTCTGATTTTAATGCAAGAAGGAGCATAGACAACATGTAGTGGGTGGAAGGGGACATGTACCCCTGAGATTTGGCCTCCGCCAGCTTCTGTGGGCGGTTGCTGCTCTCAACCCCATCTTCCCGCTCCACTGCTGCCGCCACCGCTGGGTCTGTGGGCAGACCCTGCTTGCGACACCAATACTGGTGTCTGCGGGCAATTCCCTCTTGCTGCCTTGGTGCCCTCCCCCTCTCTCCTCCCCACCATCAGGAGGCACCAGTTGTTCATGAGAAGGAGCACAATGTCCAGAAAAACTGTAAATATGAAGCTAACAGTGAGGAATGTAGTTCAAAACTAGGTATTGTGCCCATTAGGGGTGTGTTCTGCAGTTATTTTCCTAGTATCCTAGCTGGAATTGTGCTGCTGACATTCACTTCTAATGAATGGTCTCTTATTACTACTGTTTTTGACAAGGCGGTAGCCTAGTTGGCAGATTTATCAATGAGAAACACAATCTGTTTCTATGGAAAGAAACCTTTAGGCTATTGAGGAAATAAAATTAGAAAATTCTTTTTATATGAATATTATTATTATTATTATCTCTATGAATCTCATTATGGTTTTAAAATTTGTATTCAGAAAAAACAAAAAATAAGTTCAGGTAAAAAAATAAATTAAGGTTAAAATGTCAGCTGCCTTCTGAATATGGGTATGTATTTGTATGCACTGGTATATTTAATGATAACATAGGTTTCTCTTGTATCCAGTGAAGTGGAGTAAAATAAAGATGAGTATTACTGAAATCCCATGTACATGTTACACTTTAAAGCATGATTAACTGGTTAATCATGCCTTAAGTGATCACCCAGCTAAACGTTCAATCAATTAATAGTGTGATAAAAAGAGAAATAAGGTACAAAATTATTCCACAAAATAAGCATAATAACTTTGTAGCTGTTTTGTCATGTCATTACTTGTGTGTGGCCAGGAGCCCCTGTGGCTGTGAAACTACAGCTGATTAGAGCTCCCATTTGGGTTGTTCCATGCACATCCTGGAGCCTGATAAGGCTCCTAGCTGTGGGCAAGAAGGCATGATGCAATCTGATTTGTAGTCCCACAGTTGTGCCTCCTGCTATATACATGTGGCATGACAGGATGTGCATTTGTGTAGATCCCATTGCGCCTTACCTGTGTGTCTGGAGGGTCCCTTAGTTGCCAATGTAAAATATTGGTGTGAATTTTTAAATACTTTCATATAAGGAATATCTGATTTACATTCATTTTAGATCATGAATCTTGTTCTGTATAGCCAACCTTTACTTCTAAGGTAGAAAAACATCTAAAAAGTTCATTATTCATCCTGCTACAAAACTGAGTTCCCCCTGCATGAAAAAAAAAACCTGAATCTGAATAAATTTGTATTTATACAAATACAAATTTGTATAGCTAACTTAAAATAACCTCTGGAATAAGGTGTGAGGAATTTGGAAGATTATTTTACAAATCTTCCAAGTGGAGGGGTATACAAACCAGCAGCCTGGAAAATGCACTTACAGAGAATGGACCAAATAAAAAAGGAGTTGATTTCCTTATAACTACTTCGCTACTCCGAGTAAATGATTTTTCTTAATCTGAATTCAAAGAGTTTTTTTTTTTTTTTCTAGACATCATTTGAAGGATCAGGGCTCCTGGAAGAAATTAATTTAACTGTGATGAGATTTGAGAGTGAGAGATTTCAAAGTGCTTAATAATTGGAGATCCTAATACTGGCATTAATTGGTATAGCTATGCTGAATTTGGTTCAACTTACAATTTGTAGCTAATGAAAACTTTCTTTCACATACTCATGATAATTTTAACTATCTAATTTGGGCTTGATACCTTAGCTATACTTACTACCATGTTTGCTTAGTTCTAAGATGAAATTCCCTATTTAACATGGAGGGAGCCCCTCATCTTAGATTCAGTTATGAGGGCTTGTGGAGGGGGGAGGGGTGGTAGCTGCTGTGGCTTTGGCTTCAGCCCTGGCCTGCCCCTCACTTCCCTGCTGCCTCTACGTTCTGCCCCATTGTACAGGTAGCAGAGGCAGGGTGGGAAGGGGTGGTGGACAAGGTTGCCAGGGAGCAAGCATAAGTAGGGGGCAAGTTGCTTGACCTCTTTCCTTCCCACCACACTGCAGTATTTAGGGGAATGAATTAAAGATGAGACTTCCACCCCCCCAGATAAATGCTATATATGGAATAATTTTTCCATGAATAAAATCTGATTATTGGGGTGTCATTTTGAATTCAAGGTCATCTTAAATTTGAGTAAATCCATTAGTATACATCACACTAAGTTTTAAGGCTACCTTAGTTCCATTCTACTTTATACTAGTATAGAAGTGGACAAGCAAAACATTTGCATGAATTCAACTGACATGCTTCCAATTATAAGCCTTCCTTTAAAACTGGATATTATTTAAAACTGAATATTGTTGCAGCTGTCCACAGCTTCAGATTACAAGTACTACTGTGACATTTGAACATTCAGGGAACTCAACAAATATGCATAGCTTCATAAATGCTAATTTGATTCTAGGGAAAAAAAAAGAAGAACGGGGCTATTTTAGTTTATTTTTAGAGCTCCAGTAAGTGTGGTTCCTACATTGTTACTATTAATGGAGAATGGTATCAAGATAAAATTGTTCTCTCTGGAACGCCCCATGTCATAATTTTAAGATTTCTGTACGCTTCTGTAGGTTGCTTTATAGTTCTGTATTTCTCTGTATTACTGGCTGGGTCTAACTTCGTTTTATTTAATGATGCATAGGAACATAAATTTATTAAACTTGTTAAAATACTGTTTTTTCTATCTACAATCTCATCTCTATTTCATGTACTTAAAGATGATAATAAAGCAAGTACAGCAAAAAATAAAAGATTTTAGGAATTAACAAAAAATAAAGTACAACAAAAACTAAAGCAGCGTGGAAGTGAAAGCTCTCTTTCCTATGTACACAGAAAAGAAGACATCCTTTGCATCACAAATCAGTTAACTCATAGAAGATGCATAAAAAAGCCCAAACCCCCTCAAACAAATCCCCCCCAATGTCTATATATATACTGGAAACAGAAGCTTTATATTTGTTTTAATTTAGGAGAGAAAATGTGCAGAAAACTAATTTTTCGCATTAGCACAGTGGGTAAAACCTGTCCTAATGTGCTGATGCACAGTAATTGTCTAATGCGCATTAATAAAATTAAAAAAGCATTAATCTGTGCTAATATTCATTAACACTAATTATGGTACATTAAATTAGTACCTGTCATTACAGATACTAGACTTTGGCACATTAATGAATGTGTAGCTGCATCCCATTACTATTACATGTGTTGCATTCAATTTTAACAGAGAGAGTCTTGGTTAAAAGAAATGTAGTTTATGGTGCTGAAATCCTGACGATTCTGCCTGATATTAAAATAAGATATACCATTTAGGACAAAGATTTAAAAAAAAAAAAAAAAGTGTATTGTTCAGTATCCATACTTCTGTTAGGAAAATGCCTTCAAATGGTTGTAACACAATTTCTGTGATGCTGTAGTACCTCAAAATTCTTAATTTTTTTTTTTTCAATCATTAATAAAAGCACAAGTGTAGACAGTGCTGATAATATACAGCTCATCAAATTAAACTTTTACAAATTTGTTTAATCTTTGATTTGGAGCTTGAATAAGAAGTAATATACTTGTCTGAATCTAATTTCATCCAGTTGATATTTCTGAGCAACAGGGAGGCAAGCCTGGTATTATTTGCTAATATGGCTTACAGGTCCTGGTTTTTCCTGAATTCTTTCCTGGTCTTAGATTATCACTTAAAACCAATGATTTGATGTATTTTTCAAACTTCAGCTAGACAGCCATTCATAATTGCTCCTCTTTCTGTTTGTTCCAGTTGTTTCTGGATTTTAATTGCAATTCATTTATAGAACTGCAACACAGGCGTTTCTTTGAATTGAACACTGTGAATTGAATTTATTCAGCTATTTTCCTCAAGCTTTTGCTTTGAAACCAAACATTATAAAATCTTAAGTGTAAAAAATACTTTATATCATTGTCTGTGAAGTTTTTAGATTGTCTAGGTTGATCTACATCTTGGCTTTCATGTACTTGTTTTTTTCCCATATGCCATTTTTATCTTGTCATACACTGAAAGTAAAACTGATCTACTACAAAAAATACTAAGTATTTTTATTAGATGATTCCATCAAATGGTTTTCACCAAAAAGCTCTAATTAGGACTATGGTTTAATCAACTATGTAATGCAAATGTATTATTAACTCCTTACACTGTCTTAATGATCAAGATATTTGTATAAACTGGCAAATGGCATCATTCAACAGAGAGAAGCAGAATTAGATGTCACCGTTTAATGGAAATATGTGAATAAAGTATTTAACATCCATGTTTTATGTAGATTCTGGTAAATTAAATCTTTTATAATTATGCTATAAATTATGACAGATCCCTTTTCCAATAGTGAAATGTGGAACACAGGCAGCAGGAGAGGCTTTCAGTAATGCCCTTTTAGCTTTGAAATATATTGAAAACTAAAATACTGCAGCATAACTTTTCATGTTATCTGTTGTAGGTAGCTTGTATGCAGCTCATCAATGCTCTTGTTACATCTCCTGATGATTTGGATTTCAGGCTTCACATCAGAAATGAATTTATGCGCTGTGGATTGAAAGATGCATTGCCGGTAAGTATCCTGTTTTTAGCATTAAAGTTTCAATTATTTGGGTACCTGAGATGGGGGAGGCAAGAAATATATAAAATAAGAGAATAATGTATCTTTTGAATGTGTGAAGCTTACAATTTCTTAAAGATGATTAAAAAAAAAAAAAAAGAATAGTGTTAAATCCTCTCTTCTGTTAGCTGAATGATATAGAATAGAATGTTATATAGATACTAGCTTTTTCCCTGCCTTATTTGTTTTATTAAATATTTAATATAGAATAACTATCATAAATGATAATATTACTGTAAGAAGCACCTAGGGAAGTTACTCAAAATGGATGATTCTTGCATGTGCAATTACAAGTTTTGTTATACCAACCTATCTTTTCTCATTGCAGGAATTAAAATGTATAAAAAGTGATGCCCTGAATATTCAATTGAAAGTGTTCAGTGAGCACAAAGAAGAAGACATGATAGAGTTCTCTCATCGTTTAGAAGATATTAGATCTGAACTAGAATATCCTTTTAGGAGTAGAGAATAAAATATGCACAAGTAATACTATACTGTTTAACAGAATCTTGGTTGTCAAATTTTATGTAAGAAAAATATTTTTTGTCTGTTGTTCAGAATTTTGACTTAAATGTTTTCTTTACAGTAATTGAACAGTAAATTTCATTTTATTACAGTTTTTATGGACCTAAGTATTCCTGAATTTTAAACTGTAAATAAGATTTCCTGTTTTCTTCTCCTTAATCTTTTTACTGAAGTAAATGATGTTTACAACACCGTATGGAACACAGTTAAGGACACCAAGGCCGAAGGATATTTTCTTTCTATTCTTCAGCATCTTCTGTTGATACGAAATGACTATTTTATACGGTATGTGAAAGTTGTGGTAAATAACTCCTGGATTTGGTTAAGCCACCCTGAATAGTAGAATATTGTTCCAGTGAAAATTGTCTAACTAAATCAAAATATCAGGTTATATGTGTGTTTATTGCACAAAAGTTGTAATTCTGTCCAAATAACATTCATAGTTTCTCAAGTTTATGTGAAGAGAAATAAGCTTAAACAAGAAACTGCTTTTATAATTTGTTTTTTCTATTGGTATGCTGTCCTGTTTTATTCTGAAGCTCTGTCCACGCTGAGATCTGAACTGTATTCAATTTTTTGTGTTGCCTATAATGCATTATCGATACAAAATACATAGTTCCTTTGCTTACTGATCATGTAAATCATGCTACAAATATAGTTCAAATAATAAGGATAGTAACAGAGTGATGCAGTCTGGAATCTACAAGTCCTGAAGTACATTGGTTTGATTTACATTGGTATGGTTCACCTGAGAATCTTATTCGGGCATTCATAAATGAATTTTATAGTATATTTTTTCAGTCCTCTCTTAAACTGAATAGCAATTAACATCTATATTAAGGCTGCCAAAATACTTTTTAGTATTTTAAAAACCTTGAGGACCTTTAAATACATTTGTTTAGAGCAAACTTTTGGAGTTGAGAAAGCAGCTGGGTGAAAGAAAAGCCTTTTCTTCAGTTTTTTAGCTGAGGTACAAACTTGTGAAAATATCTGTTTTCCTTCCTTTACTTGTATTATTCAGAGAAAAATATGAATATTCTTAAGAGCTTAGCTAATGTCTTCTATACTGCTCAGGTCAAAACCCAGGCACGAGATGTGTACTATATGCCCAGAAAGTTTTAGTCTTCCTTACAGTGCAAATTTGGAGATAAAATCATTGTTGTTTCCGAGATGTTCATATAACACTGCCATGCCATGCCACTCATAAAATGCAAGAAAAAATGCATCATATATTTTTAGCTTTTGGATGGTGCATAATGAATTAGATATGGACTGGTAATTGAATGAGGAGGATAAAATATGCAATGGTTGCATTGTTCCATGAGCGTCATTCTTCAAATTTATCATAGTTTCCTTGATACTACATTAAACAATTTTTATATAATCTTGAAAAGAATATCTCATGCCCTGGGTTTTGACCTGATAACTTTTCTTTCTTTCTTTCTTTGTATCCATAGAGTCTTTCCTATTCTGTGCTTCCTTGTGCCCAAACAACAGGAAGGTAAAGGGTGATGTGTACTCAATACTCCATAATTCCTTCCAACTGCATGCCTAGAAATAGGAACTTGGAATGTCTCTTTGAGCAGTAAAGCTCCATATAAATGTATTGAAACTCAGAGCAGTATAGAAGACATTCATGGCCTTTCTTTAATGCATTCAAGTGTCATGCCCAGGTCACAGTGGACAACTTTACTTCAGTGTTTGAAATCAACATACAGCCAGAGATGCTAAATGCAGAGAAATGGTCCACTTACCTCAATCATGCATAGACTACCAGCTATGCGTCAGTGCTGCTCTTAGTCTCTAGAACATCTTTGCAGGCTGGTGAAGAAGAATGAGAGCTCATTCTTACAAGTAGCAGGTCCAGAGATTGGTATTCAAGCCCCATTTGTGGGGTCGGGTCACCTGACTTTCAACCTTTTTGAACAAGGTAGAGAAGAAATGTCCCTCTTATGGCTCTACGGGCTTTTGCTTGTGTTTGCTCTACTGTTCAGGGAACTTTTTATTATGCATTCTGATCCTGTAAGTCTTCTGTGAGGTGACCTAGGACTTGCTTCTAATAACATTGATAGCATCTGCATGGCTGAACCTTTTGGCAAAAGACTTCAAGATGCTACTGATGATTTCAGTCTTGCTAATGTATGGAGGAGGGAAAATACTCCCTTCATCTTGTAGATTGGATGCTGGATGGCTTTCCTTGCACAAAGAACAAGAATGTTCCTTCAGATTTAGAGGCATTTATGGCCATATTGTGAATTATTTCACTAGGCATACATACTTGGCAAAATGGGTCACATGTTTGACTTGATGCTGGCTAAAGAACATTAACCTGGCCAAGTCTACCGTACCAGAGATGTTAGACCAGAGGTGCCACAAGTAGCAGAGGCAACCACTGTGTATAGCATGCAGCGGATTGGGGAGGGATTGATGGCAGAGCAGGAGGTCAGGCAGAGGTCACAGAATAAGGTTCAGAAAACAGAACAGTAGACCAGGCAGAGGAAAGGGAACAAAATATTTGGAGTGCAGGGCTAATTTGTGGCATGCCTGCCAAAAAAGTTGGCATCCTCTGTATTGGATTATCTCCTGGTCTTCAAGCATATTGATCTTTCTGTCAGCTCAGTTGAGATGCTTCTGGCACTACTTATTGAATCCCTGGTATTTGAGAGATGGTATGACTTTAGCAAGGCTTTTGATATGGTCCCACAACATCCTCTTAAGTAAGCTAAGGAAGTATAGGTTGGATGAGTGGACTGTAAAGTGGATAGACAACTGGCTGGATCATTGAGCTCAGAGGAATAGTAGTCAGTGGCTCAATGCCTGGTTGGTGGCCGGTATCAAGTGGAGTGCCCCAGGGACTTGGTTCTATGGTCAGTTTTGTTCAATTTTTTCATTGATTACCTGGAAGATGGCATAGAGCACACCTTCAGCAAGATTGCAGATGGCACCAAGCTGGGGGGGAAGTGGATGTGCTGAAGGGGAGGGCTAGGATTCAGAGACCTTGACAAATCGGGATTGGACCAAAAGAAATCTCATGAGGTTCAGTAAGAAGTGCAAAGTCCTGCTCGTAGAATGGAGAAATCCCATGCACCGCTACTGACTGGGGAATGATTGGCTAAGCAGCAGCTCCGCAGTAAAGGACCTTAGCGTCACAGTGCACAGTAAGTGGAATATGAGCCAACAGTGTGCTCTTGTTGCAAAGAAGGTTAATGGCATACTGAGCTGCATTAATAGGAATGTTGCCAGTAGACTGAGGGAATTGATTCTTCCTGTCCATTTGGCACTGGTGAGGCCACATGTGGTGTACTGTGTCTAGTTTTTGGCCCCCCACTACAGTAAGGATGTGGATAAATTGGAGAGAGTCCAGCAGAGGGAAACATAAATGATTAGGGGGCTGGAGCACATGACTTTTGAGGAGATGCTGAGAGAACCAGGCTTATTTAGTCTGGAGAAGAGAAGACTGAGCAGGAATTAAATAGCAGCCTTCAACTACCTGAAGGGTAGTTCTGAAGAAGATGGAGCTAGACTGTTCTCAGTGCTGGCAGGTAACAGAGCAAGGAGTAATGGTCTCATGTTGAAGCAAGGAAAGTTTTAGGTTAGATATTGTGAAGGGAAAAACTTTCTCACTAGTTAGTAAAACACTGGAACCGGTTACCCAAAGAGGTGGTGAATCCTTCATCCTTGGAGACTTATAAGACCCAGCTAGACAGAGCCTTGGCTGGAATGATCTGGTTGGGGGTGGTCCCTTGAGCAGGAGGCTGGAATAGATGACCTTCTGAGGTGTCTTCCAACTCTAATTTTCTATGATTCTGTGTGTTTTCTTAATTGAAAGCCCCCAAGTTTCTTAAGGGTTTGTTTTAGGTCTTTTCATAAGTAAAGGATGAAATTCTTACAATTGGACTCTTAATTTGATCCTCATGATCTTGATGAGAGCACTGTTTGAATCCGTAGTAACAAGTTCTATTCTACTCCTTTCTGTGAAAATGGGTATCTCAATTTTAGTGAGATTATTTATATATATATATGAGCAAGGTGAGTGGGTAAGACTGAAGCATATCTTAAGGTCCTCTCTACACTGCCTTTTATTTAAAGTAACTTGTCCCTAGTCCTTGCCTGAAGTCATCACTGACTCTTTTAATTTAGGACTGTAGATCAACTTGCTGGTGTTCTTAAAGCCTCATTACTCACTACATGCACAGGCTTTGCTGCAGTTAATGGACAAAGAAAATTAGTCTGTTACTTTTTTAGAGAAAGATATTCACCAAATTTCCTTTGCTCTGTTTCTGTATAACACAGCAGTATTAGTTTAGGGATTATCAAAAGGGATCTTGTCCTGTATAAAACTATACAGTAAGTACACTAAGGAGGACTTGCCACCAAGAGGCATTACCCCAAAGTCTAAGCTGCCTTCATAACATTCCTGTATAACATTTCAAGAAGTAATATTGTTGTGAATAACCCCAAGCCATTTCTTTGAAAGCCTAATAAATGGCCTCGAGCCATCCTCCCAAGACAGAATACACAGCGAGACTGAAAGGTTGTTTTGTAAATTATGCCCATCTGCAGTGATAAAGAGGA
>JAGPOW010003316.1:137936032-137959703 GCA_030014935.1 Caiman crocodilus
AGCAATAAAAACTTTTTTTCTTTCAAACTTCCAACTGACATTCATATATTGGCTCATGCATGCCGGGCAACGAATTCAGACTTGGGCTGAAGCATAACAATATCTTCAGGGCATGTGTTGGAGCTCCATTCATATCTTTATGAAGCATTATGCTCTTCTGAAAGTCTTTAGGGCAGATGTCATCAATGGAGTTGGTGTGGGGGAACAATAGGAGAAACTGCCCTGACCACCATTGGAATCAGGGAGGAAAGAGTGTTTAACCCCTGCTTCCAACAAAACGAACACAAAAAAACCAGGTGCCACTGTGGTTGGCAGCTGTGTACTTGGATTTGCATTCGCAATCACAAACTGGAAGTCATTGCTGCCGCTTTGCCTAGAGAGCCTGACCATGCCCTTACAGTTCTAGATGCCATATGTGACAGTCAGTTTTATAATTTATTTTTACTTCAGGGCACTTTAAGAGCCACCTTTTGGTGTGAAGTCACCTAGGAGTTAGGAATAGTATGTGGACAGTTGCTCTTGAGAACTGTTATCAATAATTAGGTTTCCTTAGATGTATTGTTCACATACAGATATGTACGCCATCATTTCTTGTCTTTCTTGAAGCCAGTACTATAGGGCTCTGTAGTTGAGAGGAAATTGAGGAGGAGAAAGTGCTTGCTCCCAAAAGGGAGCATGAAGACAGGAAAGACTAAGGCTTGCTCTTTGGATCTTGTTAAGCAAAAAAGGCTCACATGAAGGCACAAGATGTAAGAAACACCCCATTAGTGTGTATATGTATCTGTGGACAAAACAGATTGTTTTTTAATTACTTAGATGTAACTTTGTTTTCTGACAAGTCCTTGATTACTTTAGGATGCTTATTACTGAAACTTTAATACATTTTGCTGATTTTTCACAATGTATTGAAACGCCCCTATTGTTTCCATAGTTAAAGCTAATGTTTAATAAATTACCTTCTTTTGGCTAACCAAGGGAAACGAAGACAATTATATGCTAACCCCCAATTCATCTAAAATATGCTTGGATATCAGGTTGTTCTCAGGTTGCTATAGTTATTACTGTTTCATGATGAGGGAGGTACAGTCATAGAAGAACATTTGGTTTAAGGGAATAAGAATTGGAAGTTATATTAAGAGATAACATAAGAATATCTAGTTCTTACCATTGTACTAGTATACTATACTAATATCTAGTAATAGCAATGGCCAGTATATAATTTTTTTGGTATCATTTTTACTATTTTACAAGATTTAGCAATTTTGCTCACATTTAATATTTTTGTTTCGACTGTATCTGTGAAATTATTAAAGTTGCAAGTCTTTATCAGAAGAATCAGGTAAGTTTACATCATGGAGCATTTTCAACTATGAGGCATAATGCTGTTTGAATTACAGATCATTATGTGACCTTTGAGTTGTAGAGTGCAGAATACAGAATTATATAGAGAAAAATTATACAGACACATTGGTTTTCTGACAGTTAGACATACCTGTTTTCTGTAAACTATTGTGCATGTATTCCTGCTTAATATGAACGGTCTGGTACCTGTTATGGCACTAGAGGTGGAAAGCTCATGCTAAGGGCTCTGGAGAAAATACCTGCTGCCTTCATTATTCCCTTTCTTGGCATCTTAAATGTTCACAAAAGTATTTGATTTATGAGGCCGCATCTAGAAATTGCATGTGGCAAACTGCAAAATATGTTTGCCTTTGAACATATAATACATCTATGAGCCGAGTCATTTCAAATGCTTTGGACAGTTTTGAATTAATTTTCAAATAGCTTTCATTTGACAATAATGCAAGTATGAACAAACAAGTGAAAAAAGTTGTAAAAATGATTTCCCTCTTTTTATATTTAGACCACAGTATTTCAAATTAATTGAAGAATGCATCTCACAGATAGTATTGCATCGAAGTGGAACAGACCCAGATTTCACATATCGTAAAAGATTAGATGTAAATTTCAGTCACTTAATAGGTAAGTATTGGTTTAAGAAACACTTACTGTCATGTATTTTTTATTTTAAAAAACAAAAATTTTAAATGTTACATAATACTATGAACCTTATAATTTTCATTTTTAGATACTTGTGTAGATAAAGCAAAACTAGAAGAATTTGAAGAGAGAGCTTCAGAACTGTCCAAGAAAGTAAGTAACTTCGAAGTTCTGTAATCATGATAGGTTTATTTATGAAAATAGTCTCTTAAAATGTAAGAACTACCAGCATGTTTTAGCATATTTACTAATGAGAAAAAAAAAAAAGCAATAGGAAGCAGAGAACTTTGCACAAATTGCTTAGGCTGCGGAAAAGTGCTGTACCAGTCAAAGCAGCACGTTAGTTTGACCCATCTCTCCATTGTCTGTATAGAAAATGTGTTTCAGCAGGGCTTTTTGAAGCTTTTATCTGATAGCTGTTTCAATCAGTTATTACATAAAAGTGCCAAAAAAAGTTGGGGTAAAGCTCCTGATCTCTACTGACATTGGGTTGGGGATGCCTTTTCTGGGTGTATGGTGTGCTTGGTGCAGGTATGCATGGAATTTAAAGTAAAGTACTGTTTTTTGTTGTTGTTTGTTTGGCGTTTCTTGTTTGCTTTTTTTAAATATATAAGCAGCCTTACTGCCTTCTGGTTCTAATCACTAATATGTAGATTTTGTTTTGTATTCAATTTTAAACAGCAGATCTCTTCTGTAGAGTACAAGTTAGCAGCAGGGATCTGGGTTTTCCAATTCCCACAGAAAAACAAATTTCCCCCTTTACTGGAGCCCAATGCGGATTTCTCATTTTGGAGGAGAATCCCACAGATTTTACATTTGTGATAAGAGCTTTCTGCAGGCTGGCAGTTCCAGGCTGCAAGGGGCTGAGAGGGAGCAGGAGGAGGGCCACAGGCAGGGGACTCCCTGAAGAGCAGATCTTGTAGGTGAGTTGTGGGAGAAGGTGGGGATTGAGGCCCCCAAGGGGAGGGAGGGAGGGAGTTGGGCAGTGCTGGGGCTGCCCAGCTGTGGGGTCCATTGTACTTGGGGCCCAGGGTGGCAATGCACAGCCCCAGGGTCTCAGCAGGGAGCTGGACAGGGCCACGTTTAGCTTGTCCAGGGAGTAGGGAATTGGGGTTGGGCTGGCTCCCCACTGCTGTGCACACTCCCGGCGGGTAGGTTGGACCCGTACCCCACCAGATTCGTGAGTGGGGTGGGGATGAGCTACCCATTGTGTTCTTGGGCTCCCACCCTGTTGCCTTCACCTCAGGCCTCTGCAGTCCAGGAGATGCTACCTGGTGCTAAGGGATACATCAGGGCCACATGAGAATGTGGCTTGGTGCTATAAGCTCTCTGCTGCCCTGGCAATATGTTCCCTGTGCACGTGGCGGCAGTGAGAGGCACAGTCCAGCACCACTGCTACCACATGCAGAAGGGACATATTGCCAAAACAGTGTGGAGCTTGCAGTGGCAAACAGCTTCCATGAACTCACAATGAGCAGCATGTGTCTCCCCCCTGCCCCATGCATAGACATGGGCGGCACAGGTCTCTTTCCCCGCCCCAAGAGGGCACGCAGTGTCAGGGAGCCAGACCTCCTGCCTGAACCCACAGAGGCAGTATGGGGATGGCCATGCTCTGCAATGCTGCAACAGCTGTTGTGTTCTGTTGGGGGCAGGGGACTGAGGACCTGGGTCCCTGGTCCCATGGCCCTGGCAGTTGGGGGAACCCTCCAGAAGGGCTGAGGGGGGCAGGGGGATGTGGGTGGCGGACACAGGGGCATAAGCAGAGCCAGGGGGCTGTGGGCATGGGGGAGTGAGGGGTACCAGCAGATCCAAGAGGGAGTAGGGAACCTTTCACTGTAACCATGGAATTTTCAGGTTTTTATGAGAGAATTTACAATTTTATTTTTTTATCAGGAAAAACTAGGTTCACTTGTTATTAACCGGGATCCTGATTTTCTCTGATTTAAAAAAAAATAAATGGAATCCCTAATATTCAGATTAAAAGAAACCCACAATTCATGTTTTTCTGTGATCAAAATGAAACACCACTAAGAGAGAGATTCATAGTAGTTTCATTTGAATCCTAGAAAAGTGTGGATTTGGAGTTATTTTTTTTATCTGAAAATTGAGATATATATATCAGGGAAAACCAGGATCCCTGGTTATCAGTAGTTAGAAATTCAGGCTAAAGTTGTATAATGTCAACTTTTACTTAGTAGACTATGTTATAAATGGAAGACAGAGGATTCTGTCCTCAACAGAATTGTATCAGTGTTTTTTAAACTAAACTTCTATTGTCCGGTTCTGCTAGTGTCTCTCTCAAAACAGCTCTGGTTTTGGTGTGTTGCATTTGCAGAGTAACCCTTTGAAAACCATTTTATTTTTTAGAAAATCCTGTTGAGTAAGTATTTGTATAATCAGGGTGAATTCTAAGTTTTATGTCTGGATATAATGTTTCCTGCATTGATTTAGCAGCTGATACTATTATACATTTAGACAGTCAAACATGTAAGTTAATTAAACTATTTTAAAATTCTGGTTTACTGATTTTTCTTAAAATACTTTTCTTTGGATCTGATGTATTCAATACATCTCTAATCCCGGGCAATTATTTTTTACGTAAGGTACTGGTGGGTGAGGGATTTGAGCGAAATGTCTTTAAAATAGATAGCTTTCTTTTCAGACAAGTCTCAGATCAGGCTGACCTGGCCCACCCATGCTGTTTGTGCAGATTTGGGGGCACACACCTTCATGCCTTCCTGGGGTGCATGCAGCGGTGGGAACCGCCTCCCCTCCACGTGTGACTCAGTCCCATGCAGAGGCAGAGCATGGACATAAATCTAATGTCTATGTTAAGTCCATGATCTTGAGTATCCAGGAGGTTGATGAAATGTAGCTCATAGGCTCGTCTTTGGGGAGTGTTGAGTAAGTTTCCCTTGAGGATCAGGACTGAGAGATTAGAGAGAGAGTGGCCCTTCTGTGAGAAATGTGCCCCCACCAGTAATTGGGTATTTCTGTCTTTGATGGATTTCCAGTGTGCGTTCAACCTCCTGGATGCTAGAGATCATGGACTAAACATAGACATTGGATTTTTGATACATTATAATCTGCTTGGCAACCGACTCCCCAGCCCAGCCCAACCCCTGGCTTGTTTACTTTTCATTCCATCCAGGAAGAGCACACACCAACTGCTGAAACTTTCTTAGCCTGACAAAGGGTTTTTGAACCTGCAAGCTTGCTTAATAAATATTCTCCAACTATTTGGGTTGGTCTAATAAAAGATATTAAATTCACCCAAGGAACCTTGTCTGCTTATGTTCTTAGACCAACACGGCTACAACCTAAACCCCTGCAATGAAGGAACCAAGTAATTTTTTGTAATATCAACTGTGTTGTCATTTTTCTTCCAGTTTGAAAAAGAGTTTATAGTTCATCAGGAGACCCAGTCCCTGCTACAGAAAAAAGAAGAAAAAATCCATGAGCTTGAAGCAGCATTACAAGCTTTTAAGTCCCGGGTAAAAGTTGATTTTAGATGAACTTATATACTATTACTAGTGAAATAAACTCTACTGATGTATGGAAGTTTGTCAGGTTTTGAAAACAAATGATTATCAGATCATTTTTTCTCTCCCTCTCTCCCTTTCTGTGAGTCTGTGTGCAAAGAATTGTAGTGTGACATTAATTAGTTGTATGAGTTCCCAGTTGATCTTTTTTGTGCCTAGGCTTTTGTTAATTAAACTAGTTCCTTACATTTCATTTGGATTTTGCTTTCAGTGTCACACATTTCCTAAGTAATTAACCACAAAGGGTAATAAGTCTTCTACTCTTAGATTTGGCATTCATCACTGATTCTTATCCGACTACAGGAAATTATTCTTTATGCAGTTTATTTTGCTGAAGCTGCAACCATGGGTATCCTGCAGTGAAAGATAACTTCTAGCTGAATGAGAACATTTTCTGATAATTTTTCAATTTCCAAAAGTAAACATTTTAAAACATGACAAAAAAGGAAGAAATACAGATTCTAAAGGAGATACTTTACATGCAACTGCTGCATGTTTTATATTTGGACAGTATGACCGAAGGATTTTTGCCTCTATTACTGCTAGTAGTGAGAGGAATAGAATCTAAAGGTGTGGAAGCAGAGATCCTTGAATAAGATATACACTAAGGAAGATGATAAAATAATTTTTGACCATGCCTTTAGTCAATAGATCTTAAGCTTGTGTAGTCTTATTTTAGAAGTTGGTTCATCTGTATGTTTTAGTTCTGGAAAAATATGTAATTCATGTTTGCTAACTGTCAGTAGGCAGTATTAAGGAGCAAAGTACTTACAGAGCTGCACATAATCTCTTTAAAGAAAAAGTAAATCTCCGAACTCCTTTCTCTTCAGAAAATATTCATCTTTTTTCAGTGATAAAACTTCAGTATGCATGCCTTGAACTACTACTACTTTTCATGTAAATTTGGCAAAACTGACAGAATATTCACTTCTGATAGTGATGAGATTCTCTCCCACATACTGTATTCTTTGTGGGGGGTTTTTTTGTTGGATTAAGTAGTTTAACATCCACAATAGGGTTCATGAATATGTGAGCATGGATGTAGCTTACATACTACAGCCATGCTCATAACGGTCACTTTTATGGAACAGTTTGGGAAAGAGATTTATATTTCGAATAATGTAATTGTTTTGGTTTATTGCAATGCTTAATTTTTGTGATTGAACTCATTTTTAGGACATGAGTATTTAGGACATGTTCTGAAAAGGACCATAGGTCCCCAGGCTTCAAAATTTGTTACTTATGGTTGGCTTTGGGTGCAGTCAAGCCTGGTTTGTTATTTTGAGTTTCCTGTTCCTTCATAGTTTAGTTATTTCTTTAACAATTTTAGAATGCTAATGAATTCATTTGATGCCTGGTAGTTAGTGAAGAACATGTGACCCCTTCAATTTAAAGGAATAAAGCAGTTACATATTATTAATGTTATGCTGGAACTTATGTAACAGTTGCATTTAAAAGAGTTGCCTTAACTTTTGCTAAACTGTTCATTCATGCATTAAACAAATGGGCAGTAACCCAGGAAACTTCATCATCTAGTCAACAAAGAAGTCCTAATGATAGTTAAAATATTATATTTTTGATGTTTATGCTATTGTCAGTCTGTTTATTATATAATATTTTAAAGACCAACAACAAAATGATCAAAACAGGCTTATCTCAGATTTATGCAAATACTAAAGAGGTTGTGCTTACATGTACCCTTGGTGCTTTGTGTATATTGAACTGGTAGTTTTTTAATAAATTAAAAAGAATAAAGTGTAGCTCAACAGTAATAGTGTTGTCTAACTATTTGACTGACCACTATATACTGTAGTTGTAGTGTTAACCATTTTTTCTCTTACTGTTTTCAGTCCATTTTTTTCTGTCCTACAACAGTGTTGAATTCCTGAGTAATCTTTAATGTCTGCCTTTTGTCTGCTTTCATTTGTCCTACTGGTCAGTGTTTTTGTATTTCACATAGTAACTTTTCCTCACCCAATGTACTTTAATATATTTTTTATCCTGTTACAAATTTGCGACCAACAGCAGAAGCATTAGCACTGTGTGACTGAAGAGAATAGGGTGATAATGCACTGATTTGATTTACGCTTTGTTGGTGGTCTGGAAACTTATCTATACAACCACTAAAGTGACCTTTTTATTTAAAAAGAAAGCTTGACTATTATTCAAAACTTTTTTTGTGTATGTAGGTGTCAAGTAAATCTCAGACAACTGTTCCAGTCCTATTACAAAGAGGGCATCCTTGATTTTCTGGGAATAGTTCTTAGCTGCATTAACAGCTTGAAGATTGGTTTCAGTTTGCACAGCAAAACTAACAGCATTGGTTTTGATTTGCTACAAACACTGGCTGTTCTAGAAAAAAAATCCATTAATATGCAGTGTGAACAACTCTTAGGAACTGTAAATAGATATGGATACCCTGGAGTAGATGCAAGCTCACAAATAAAAATCATCTCCAGCTAATTTTACTGGGCATGATGCAATGTGAAGTGTTCTCATTATGAGAGGGAGACCTTGTCAGTTTCAATAAAATTCACATTTCAATATTTTTACAGTGACGTTTTCCTAGTTGTATTATTTTGTGAATAGGAGTTTTCTGGTACTCAGTTTGAAAAAATGAATTTGAACAAGTTTTTTTTTCCCCCCCCCAGTATGGCTCATTACCACCTGGATCAGCTGTTCCTTTTTCACCATCATCACAAGGAGGCAATTCTCTTTCATCAGTTGCTACATCATCTCATCAGTTACCACCACCACCTCCCCTACCTTTTAATGGAGCTATGTTACCACCACCACCACCACCTCTGCCACCACCAATTTTGAATGGCTCAGGATTCCCTCTGTCTTTTGCTGTCCTTCCTCCCCCTCTTCCACTGGGCTTTCCTGGAGGACATTTGTCTCCACCTCCACATAATTTGCCCTTTGGATTGAAGCCTAAAAAAGAATTCAAACCTGAGATCACCATGAAGAGGCTCAATTGGTCCAAGGTAAATATTTCATGCAGAAAAATAGACATCATGTAATTGACTTGGCTGAATGAATGAGTTGTTAAAAAAAAAAAAAAAAAAAGTAGTCAAATTAATGAAAATATAATATATTAATCTCCTTTTCAAGCTGTACATGACATCAGCTTTTCTTTTCTCCTCACTCTTAGCTTTTCTGTCCCCATAGGCATTTCTACTCCTCTCAGTCTTTTCATCCTGTTATTTGATGGCATTTTATAAAAAATAGTTAATATGCTTTACTCTTTTCTCTTTTGAAAACTACAGTTTATAGAATCATAGGGATGTGGGCTGATAAGATCTTCGAATGAATATATCTAGTATGTACTGGTGCACTAAGGCTGGATGAATTATACTTAGCCTATAAGTCCATTTATATTAGGAAGGATAAAATAGAAATGTATAGGGGGGATGGGAAGTAAAAAGCTATGTGTTAACTGCATAACAGATCAAGGTATAGCTGAAAAATCTAGACTGAAAGGTTAGGGATAAACGTTCAAAAAGCCAGAGCCTGAATTTATTCAATCTTTGCAGGTTAGTTTAACCTAAGTTGAACCAGTTTGTAACAGGGCAAACATTCTGAATATCTGTTCTGTTACAGGTTTAAACCAGTTTCTGATTGCTTAAAGTGGTTTATGTGTAATGTCTGCCCCTAGCCAAGAGGAACATACTGTGTTTAATTTATGTATGTATAAAGCAGTAGTGGCAGATTTGCCACAAGTTAAGCTCTTCCCTCTCTCTCCACTCTCCCAAGTGCTGCTCTAATCAGCTGGATTCCTGAGGCATATCTGAGAGTTTGTACCCTCAGAATGGAGGCAGGAGGGCTTGAGCAGCCAGTGTCACAGAGTGCTGTAGTGGTAGGATGCTGCTGCCAGGGAGGTATTACTACTGAGAGCCATTTGTTCCTTGCATTTCTCCTGACAACATGAATAAGGGTCTCTACATGGCCTCCTTTGACTTTATGAAAACGTTTGACTCTGTTAGCTGAGATGTGTTGTGGAAGATCCTTCTGAAGTATAGATGTCCACCGAAATTTGTCACTGTTCTCTGCCTGCTCCATGACAGTATGTGAGTGGTGGTTCTTAATAATGGGTCTATCACAGAAACTTTTGAGGCTAAAATGGGAGTTAGGCAAGGCTGCGTCATCACTCGAACACTCTTCTTAATATTTCTTGCCATGATGCTACATTTGACAACCAACACGCTTCCAGTTGGAGTGGACCTAAACTACCAAATGTATGGTAAACTGTTTAATCTCAGCCAACTCTGAGCCATAACCAAGACCACTCCAACTTCAGTCTTTGCTCTCTAATATGCTGCTGATGCTCTAGTGCATGCCCACTTAGAAGCAGACATTCAGGCAATGGTTGATGTTTTTACTGAGGCATACAAGGAAATGGGACTGATGCTCATCATTCAGAAGACTAAGGTCCTCCACCAAGAAGCTCCTAATGAACAGCCCCCAGCTCTGGTAATCCAGATCCATGGTGCTACCCTGGAAATGTTGAATATTTCCTGTACCTCGGAAGCTGCCTGTTGCAGAAAGTTGACTGAAACCAAGTAATCTAACATCGCCTCAAATGTGCAAGTGCAGCCTTTGGATGCCTGAAGAAGTGGGTGTTCAAAGACTATGCTATTGGATTCAAAACCAAGCTCATGGTTTATCAAGCAGTCATGATTCCCATCATTCTGTATGGAGCTGA
The DNA here is from genome assembly GCA_030014935.1 of Caiman crocodilus. NCBI lineage: Eukaryota > Metazoa > Chordata > Crocodylia > Alligatoridae > Caiman > Caiman crocodilus. Next base: position 137,946,281 of record JAGPOW010003316.1, read on the forward strand.
GACATGAACAGTGCACAGGAGACAGCTAAAGTTGTTGAAGTAACATCAATGCTGCCTGTTGTGCAGTGGGAAGGTGAATGCACCCCTGTTAGCATCTGCCTAACCATGAATATAGAAGTGATGATCATCTGACATCAACTTTGGGCTGGCTGTTTCATCCAGATATCTGACTCCAGACTCCTGATGCAAGGTTTATTCTTCCAGTGCAGCCAAGACATACACTCAAAAGGAGGGCAGAGAAAGCACTTCAGGGATGTCCGAAAGGCCAACTTAAAAAAAAAATAAAAAAAGCAAGCCACATTGATGTCAACTCATGGGAGTCTATCATCCAGATCTGCCCCAAATGGAGGAAGAGTCTGCTGCAGGTATCTCAGTAATTTGAAATCTCATAATAACAACAACAGGAGATAGAAAAGCGGGAGTGACAGAAACAGCATGTCACAGATCAGATCAAGAACCCAGTGCCACCTACCCCACATGGAAACACATGTTTGAGCTGCAGTAGAGTCTGTCAATCCTGGGTAGGCCTTATCAGTTTTTTTCAGATGCACACAAGACACTCATTGACAACAATCATCCTTGACTGTGAGGGCTTGCTGAAGGAGCCTGTGAAAAACCAGGTTAACCATTTTCTGGTCCATCCACACCCATGCTTTCATATCAAAGTGAGGATGTAAGGCTCTGAATTTGGTGGTAGCTGCAGGGCCAGAAAAAGTTAATCTGGTTCTTGATGGTGAGCCCTGACACCACCTCTTGCAGTAGCCATCCTGCTTATACTCTGCTTCACTTGTCCTGAGTCTCATGCCCTGCTGCTTCCATTCCAGTGCGCCTCTGCCTCTTTACTCAGCATCCATGGCTTTTGTGCCACACACAGTGGCTTTGTGGCATGCTACAGGCACTTTACTAAGCACTTTTTTGTTAAACATATACTCTGAGGAGTTGATATGTAAATTAAGTTGTATTCTTCTTACAAAGTATTGGTAATAGTTCTTTTTAAAGGATTGATGGCTCTTGTACACTCTATTCTCTATTACCTACATAAGGTAGGTATATCTTAAGTGCAACATACTTTTGAAAACTGAAATTTTTGGAGTTGTAACAACCAGAGACAGCCTGAGCAGGGTGCGGGGCCCAGGGCAAATCAGCCTGTGCAGGACCCCTACTAGGGACAGCCCTGGTAACAACATTCATCCTATAGGTTTAACTATTCAAGTTACAAGAGCTAATTTATACTACATAGTAATTTATAATAAAGTTGATACCTTGATTGCAGATTAGGCCACATGAAATGACTGAGAGCTGTTTCTGGCTAAAAACAGAGGAGGACAGATATGAAAATGCAGAACTACTTTGCAAACTGGAACTTACGTTTTGTTGTCAAAAGAAAGGTAAGTAACTTATTGACTTGATTTACTGCTTTACTACTACAGTTTTATTCACAGCCTGTAGATTACATCAAAAAAATTAAATTTGCATATGTTAGGTGAGGGCATGTAAAATATTGTCTGAAAATGATAATTTGTTGAGCTTTTATTAAAACAGTGATATTGTACCATATAATTTTGAAAACAATATGTAATACAGAAGTCAAAATTTAAAACTTCACCTCAATAACTTGGAATGCTTCCTGGGTCTTTATTGGAGTTTTTTGTTTAATTATACTTGTAAATATGTTTTTGAACAATATATATATATTAACTATTAACACGTTTGTGGGTTACAGTTCATTTAGCAGGTAATGTATTTAGGTTATAAATACAAATGTTTCTTGATGCATTAAATAGATAGTGAAGTTAACACCACAGAAATATTCTAGCAGCTACTTGTGTAGCTGTAATTAACTCAAGCCTTCTTGGTCATCTCTTTCATAGGGTTCACATCTGACAGATGTCTAGCTATTATAGAGAAGCAAGGATATATTTTGGTGAAAACTTTTATTAGAACAAGTGTACAGTGGGAAAGATATTAGACTATTGGACATGGGGTCTGGGAAAGTAGCAGACAGAGCTTGAGCTAAGTAGAAGATAAAATAATGACCTATATATGAGGGTGCAGTGATGAAGATTTTTTTGGCTTATACCAATGGCTGATTATTAACCAACCATATTAGCCAATGCTGATCCGATTGCCAATTATGCAGCATCCAGGCCATAAGTCTCCGGTGGGGCAGGGCTGGGGATGTAGATTGAGGCCCCCATGGTGAGGGAGGGAGTGTGGGGCTGGGGCAGAGGCAGGTGCTGCCCAACTGGGGCAGGGCAGGGTGTGGGACAAAGCCACAGTGGTGGGGCCTCTCTTAATGCTGCATGCACCTCTAGGGAGGCAAGGGGAGGAGGGGGGGCAATGTGGTGGGTTTATAGTCACCCCAAAGCTTGGTGCAGCCCTTCCCCCCCCCCCTCCCCCACCATGCCACTACTGCCCGCCCTGCTCCTGCCACAGATTTATTGGCCAGTTGCTGGTCTCCAAGCTGTTGGGCTACATTCCTGGCTATATGTATGCTGCGACTGTATGCACGTGGCATTTATCGGTGACATTATTGGTCACATTGGTCAAAAAAGCCAATTGCCAATAATGTCAATTTTCCTTTTATTGGTGCTGATAGGATATGGACTGATGCATTAGTGCACCTCTCCCTGTGTATAACTCCATGTATAAATAAAGGTGGTCTAATTAAAGAAACAGAGAAGGCCTGTCATAAAGGAGCAAAGAAACATTATCAGGAATAGAGATGTGAAGACCCTGGAGACTTTCTGATTTTTTTTATTTTTTTCTGAGAAATTGGAAAAATTGCAAGGGTTGTTTTTTTTGTTTTTTTTGTTTTTTTAAATTAAAAAAGGTTTTATGAAATATTTTATTTTAAAATGATAAATAAAATGTTTAAGACAAGGGGTTCATATATTGCTATCCTTTACTCCTCAAAAATGTTTTCTAATAACAATGTAATAGAAAGACTTTTATGTAAGACTATCTACAGTATTAGATCATTACAATTCCTGTACACTGAGGGCAAGCAGAGCAGTACAACTGTCAAATGCAAGAGCAAGATTCATTTCTGTCCTCAGTGGGCACTGCTATTTTCACAAAAGGAGGAAGAAGGATTTAGTGCCTTTGCTTGTGGACTTCGTCCATTGCTGACTTTTGATCTAGGGGTTGGTCAATCTGCTCCTGTTCTCTTGACTAGGCCTCAGAGGTCTGGGGGTGGACACTGGCAGCAGCATCTATTAATTCCTTTAGAGATTAGAAACAAGCAGTGCATTGCTCTCTTGCTCAAAAGCCTCAGGAGAGGAGACAGAGCAAACTTAAAGGTTTTGGAGTTGGAAGGAACCTGCTGCCTCCTGGCCCTGTGACCTTGAGATGCACCGAAGTCCAGAAGCAGCACAAAGAAGCTGAGAGAAAGTATACTTCTTTATTGAAAGGTAAGAGTTTAAACTACTCTGAATTTAGTATATTAAACTAGATTTCAGCTGCATTCGTATATTTTTATAACCTATGTAATTTATAATTGAATTCCTACTAATCTGATGTTTTGTGCCAAATCATCCAACCTTAGCAGTGAGGTGAGGCCTGCAGGGCAGGGAGTTGTTCACCGTTAACTCTGGGAAGGCTTCTCCTCTGTCCATTTACTAAATCTGTACATATGCTGTAGCTTAGTGTTTATATACCCAGTCTAGCCACTAAATTCCATTTTGCTTTTTTCCCGTTCAGCAAAATGGTGTGACCAACTTCTAGCATATGAAAGCATTTCCACACTGCAAGTTATTCTGAGGAAAAAAATGTGATTTGCAAATACTGTCAAATGAAATATGCATTTCCAAATGCAACTAGGATGACCGAACACCTCCTTGTATGTAAGAAGTGTCCTGTAGGCATTACAAAATCCTTCCTGGGTCTAAGTGAGGAGGAGGTAGATCATGAGGATGAAAGTGCAAGTATTTTTGCCCACATTCTCAATTCAGAAGTTCTCTGCTGCCTGCTGCTGCTGCTTCTATAACATCAGCATCACAAAGGGTTGCCCAGTCTACGTCCTCAAGTAACCAAATATTGCAACCAGCTGTATACAAAAACTCCCAATAGCTTCATTTGTAGACAAGATAACATCTGATGATCAGGAAAAAATTGACCAAACTCTTGCAAGAGCAATATAATCTTCAGCAATGCCGTTGTCAATAACTGAAAATGCATGCTGACAGGAAACTTTTAAATTACTAAGACCATAATACCGTTTGCCCAGCAGACATTCTTTGAGCAAGCCTCTTTTAGAGTGAGAATATGAACGTGGAATGCAAGGTAAAATCAATGAAGCACTGTGTCTTGCAGTACTTACAGATGGATGGATAAAGGTGCAGGGAGAAGGAATCATAAACTTTGTGAAAATGACACCTCAACCAGTTTTTTACAGAAACGTTGAAGCAGGAGAGAAAAGGCATACTCCAAAGCGTATCAGTAGTAAAACATGTGAAGTCCTACAGAAGATTGGAAATGGTCAAGTATTTGCTTTGCTGACTGAATGAAAGTAACATGAAAGCAGCATGGGAGATCATAATAGATAAATATCCACATATTATTGCAATAGAATGTGTATCCCATGGGCTAAACTTGCTTAATGACATCATCAAGTTGGACACTCTGCAAAAGATCTATAGAAGAGTAAAAGAAGATGTAATAGTTACTCATGGTAGCTGCAGCTTTTAAAAAGAAGCAGGAAGAAAAGAATACAAAGAATCAAATAGTGATGCTCAACCTCCATAGTAAAATTAGATGGGGTGTAGCGGTGATCTCATTTGAAAGGTTACTAAAAAAATGAAGAAACAGTAACAATTGAGGATCTTAAAGTACCCAGAAGTGTAAACAGCTTTGTACTTGATGAGGATGTCTGCTGGGTTTAGCTGCAGAACTCCTAGAAGATTCTAAAGCCAATTTCGTAGCAATCACTGCATCTGAATCAGACAGTGCACTTTTGTCAGGCATTCTTTACCAAATGGCCCAGATAAAATCAACTGTTTTTGAGAATCTAAGTGTATCTCCACTTACAACTATGGAAGAAAGAAACATGAAAGACTTTATTAGCAGACTGGAAGAATTTTGTTGCCAATCAATTCATGCTTCTGCAGATCTTTTGGATCCAAGGTTCAAAGGCAGAAATGTTAGTGATGATAGGTCTGCTACTACATTTGACTGGATTATAAAATAAATACTCTTAGTAGTTGATGTTGGAAAGATGCTTTCAAATGTACCAGAATACAGACCATCTTCAGGGATGCAATCTGGGACTTTGCCAAGCATATTCCTCCTGCAACATGGTGGCAAGACCTTTGCATAACACAGCTGCTTCAGATTCCTCCATCTTCTTCAGCATGTGAAAGTAACTGGTCTGCTTGGAAGTACTCGCATCACATCAAGAAATAAACTAACATGTGAAAGAGTAGAGAAGCTTGTCTCATTCCAGGCAAACCTTCAGTTTTCAGAAGTCCATGAAGATAATAAAAATGAAGGATCAGAAGCAGCAGAAACTGCTGATAGTGATAGCTCAGAAAATGAGACTGATTAGACTTCAGTTTCATGTAGTAAAATTTGAATCCAATTGAGTTGTTTTTTTCCCCCTTTTTCTCAAAAATCAGTGTTTTCTGTAGCTGCGTGACACTGGAAGAGACTATGTCCGAAATGCATAATAACTTTTTGTTTTACTATAATGTTGATTTTTTTTTTCTATTTTCAACTTCAATTTTTGCCTACTTCTCAGAAACTGGCAAAAACTAAGAGAGTTCCTTAGAGTTCAGAAGCTTGTAGCTCCCATTTGTAACAATATTAAAACATTAAAAGCATTTTAAAGTAAATTCAATTAGTAAATTTGTAATTATTGTCTGAATAAACTATACTTTAAAATTTATTAAATGCACCAAACATGATAATTTTATGAGCAAACCAAGTTGTACATAATACATTTTATGTTCTTAAAGTAGCAAAGTGAATTTAGATCTGTAAAGGGTGCTAAGAAAATAAGTATTGCATTCATTTCAATGTTTCCTAAAATTTGTGTTTTATCCAAAAAAACCCCAAACAACCCTCCCCCCCCCAAAAAAAACAAAACCCCAAAACCCTGAAAAAACATTTTTTTTCCTCCATGGCTTCAAAATTTCCAGCAGTTCTACATTTCTAGTTAGGAGTAGCTTAAAGATCAGAGAAGTGCAGTGGAAAGGATAACCTGATTAGTAGGAGAGCAAGACCATTCAAGATGGAATCTCTTTGCACTCTGTAGATTGTAGAAAGCTTAACAAGAGATCACCAAGAAAGCTTTCTTGTTAAGAAAGCTTAACAAGAGATGAGCCAAAGTTTGTCTTTGTTTAGGTCATGGGTTTTAGTGCCCGGTAAGGTTATGCATTTTTGTTCAGGCCTGTCTTATGAAGGTGTTTGGTAGATTTCCATTGAGCACAAAGATTGAGATCAGAAAGCAAGTGTTCATACTATGCAAAGTATTCTACTATCTATGGCAGTGTTTTCCAATGAGTGTGCTGTGGCATGAAAGTGCGTGGCATGAAATAAACAGGTATGCCATGGAATTTTGCCAGGGCAATGAGCTACAATAGGTATGAGGATGGGGAATACCTTAACTAGGTGTGCTGCAGTAAATTTTTATTAATACAAGTGTGCCTTGTGCTGGAAAAGGTTGGGAAACACCAATCTATGGTTGTGTGTCCCTGGATCATAGTTTTTTTTGTTAAGTTGAACCTATGTAGCTTCCATGAGGGTATCTGATCACTAGATGAGATGGATCACTTTCTAGGATAGACATGAAGGATCTGTGGATTCTGATGGTTCCATTGGTAGTGATTGGGCAAAGCATTGATGGTAATTGAAATAGATATTTGTGGGCAGATCTTTTTTAAGGCAAGGTTGTATCCTATTTGGTGTCCATTGATCAACAGGAGTTTACTGTTAAATTGGGTGAGGCTAGGGGATTTTTTAAAGGGCAAAAGCCAAGTGGGTTAGGAACGTTTCTCTGTCTGATCCATTTTGAGGGTAGGCTGTAACTGTTTATCCTTATTATCAGTTCAAGTATGGGATGGTAAGTGACAACCACAGATCTGTGAGCAGTGGGGTTTTTTTCTTTATCTTTTTCTCCCTTCTCTTCTTTGTTTCTTACAATAGGTTTTAATACTAGGTATTTACATGGCTCTTTCAAAGATGCGGCCTATTTCTCTGCAAGGGTTTCCTTACTGAGAAAAGGCAGTTTTCAGGTTGGTGATGTCAGTGATACAAGTATTCTCTTTAGAGGATATGCAGTAATATCTGAGAACCTGATCAAAGATTACAGTGCTTGGTGTCTGGGATGATTTCTCTTTTTGGACATGGTGGTGCCATGGGTGTTTTATATATAGTGGTTTGTAGGGTGCCATCCTGAATTGTGGGTCCTGGTGTCTGAAACTGATGTTAGCCTAGATATATTCTTAAGAGAAGGATGCTAAGGATTGAATGGTGTGGTAGAAATCAATAACCAAGTGTCAAGGTGCTTGGTTCAGGTGAAAATATTCATGTAATGCAGGTATAGTGCAGGTTTGGTAACGCATTTTTCTAAAAATTCTTCTTCTGGGGTCTTATGACGAGGTTGGCATATTGGGGAACCATCTTTGCCTATTGCTGTGCCTAGGGTTTGGAGAAAGTGTCAATTTTCGAAAGTAAAGCTTTTTTGGGTGATGAGGATGATCTGTGTGATTACTTTTGTGGTTGCAAATCTGAATGTAATCCTGGTAGATGCTTCAGGTAGGCAGCTGTACCTACATGGTGTAGGATATTAATGTTCTGGTGCAAGTGGTCAAATGTTCTGGAAGTCTCTATCATATAGAAACCTTGCTTTTTGAGTGACAAGTTATTTTAGAGTAATTTCTATGAATCCTGATTAGCTTTCCAGTGAGGGAGTGGTAGTTGGATATAATGGGTCTGCTACAGCTTCCATGTTTTTATATTTTACCAAAGATTCACCATATTCCTGGGGGGAGGGGTCGGGATTTAGTGGAAGTATATTTTTTTTCCCCCTGAAGCTGGCCTGGAAAAAATTTGGTTTGATGTCCTCTCCAAGTTTGTTTATTTTTTTTTAAAATAGCAGTTAGTGTCTTGGACCATCCTGACTACAAATTTACTCTAACGTTAGCTGTCATAACATTTTCCTCATATCTTTTTTCAGTCCATTCCTGATTTAGCTTGGAGCAGTCTATTTTAAGGCCAAACCCTTGAATAGCTCCTCCTGATTTACCTTTTTCGTTCCTTATTGTTTCTGGAAACATGGAATGCAAGAACTTACCTTTCAGAGATTGTCTGCTTTACTACTTTCCTGAACAAGAACATTAATGTTCTTAAGTCATCTCAGTGTCTGACGGTCTGAACTGTGGGTGCTTCTTTTCTACCTGGATAGCGGAGGCAGATTGTTCGGCTGCATAAAGAGGCTAGACTTTTTCTTTATCTAGCATCCTTGAAAGTTTACTTGTTCAGTAGGAGAGATTATTATTTCAGAAGTATTGAAATTAGATGTAAACAAATGAAAAGAGATGTGCATTTAATACTTACTGCAGGACATTACAGGTTGTTTCAGCATATGCTGTCTCCATGGATTCTGTGTCCTTTCATTTGTGCTCGCTTGTTGGAGTACTTACATTTGGAATACTTACTGCATAGTGTTTGTGTTTCCAATTGAAACTCTTCTAGGGAACCATAGAGGTGGTGGGGTGGTGCATGAACTGCTTCAATGAAAGCTGCTGTTCCAAAGCATCCAGTCTTACATGCAAATGCTATATGTACACAAAGATGTTTGTGAGGACAACACAACTGAATAAAGCACCAATAGCTGTTGAAGGAATAACCGTATATATCTTTATTCCTAAAAGTCTGCTAGATTTGTTGGAGCTAAAATGATGAATGTATGATAGGATGATGCAGGGAAAAATATGTATTCACGTTTTAAATTGATAAATTGCCCTTTCCAGCTAACTAAGTAGGATTGCTTTTTTTCAGAAAAGCACTGTCAAAACCTGACCTTTCCTTTTTAATTTCTCTGTATTAATCCTTTATGCTTAATTACATTACTCTTACCAGACATTGCTCTGACAAGTAAACTTAGTAACTGTGAAGGTACTTGGGAAGCAGTTAAAGTTGCAGTATTTTATAGATATAAACAATTGCTTTTTGCTGACCAGTAAAACCAGTATTATCTTGTCTTTCTAAATTTATTTTCCTTCAAATTTAATCTTGACTGTGCTTTTTTTACCACCCAAAAATTCCCACATCTATTAGAAATGTCCCAAAGGATTTGATGAAACTGAAATTTGTTACCTTGTAAAAATGTATAGGGACTAAAGAGAGCAAGGGAGCGAAACAGAACTAATGCCATCATTGTCATATTCATTAGTCTGTCTTGGTAACAACTGAATTACATTTGTCATTTGAAAAAACAAGTTATCTTTTCACTGTTCATTGTTCATATATTTGTTGGTATGGAATAACATGTCAGGTCATCCCCTTTACACCTCTGCTGGCTCTTCTGAGTCTGGCCCACAGTCAGTATCTGATTGCCTTCACTCCCATCAGTGAACACGAGTTTCTTTTCTGCTGCACTGAGCATACCTCCATCTCTGTGCATGATTTCTTATGAGCACTAGGGTTTCAGGGTACTGCCCTTGCCCCCCTTTTGGTGGTCACCTCTGCTCCTTCAGCCACCTCTCAGTCAAGGTTCCCTCTAAGGTGCGTGCATGCGCAGTCACACACAAGTAAAAGTTTGACTGCGCAGAAACTTTTTTAGGCCATGGACCCGTTGGGTTAGGAGCTGGGTTGTGGCATGGGACACTTGCAGAAGTTAAGCTGTTCCCCAAGGTGGGGGTGGGAGCTTGGCATAGGCTCTGCCGGCTCCAGGGAACTGCTCCGCTCCCCTGCTTCATCTTGGGGATTGAGAAGGCACGAGGCATCAGGGCTGGGGGATAGAGCACTTTCTTGGAGCTGACGGAGACTGCAGAGCAGTTCCTCAAAGCCGGCGGAGCCTACACCAGCCTCCAGCCCTGCCTTGCCTCACCTCAGGGAAGAGCCTGCCCCAAGTGAGACTCTGCTGGCTATGGGGAACTGCTCTGTGGGCTCCACTGGCTCCGGGGAACTGCTCCACTCCCCGGGCCTGACCCCACGTGCCTCCTCGCTCCCAAAAGTGAAGTGGGGGAGTGGAGCAGTGTCCCACAGCCCCTGGCCCCAAGCCCCACAGTCCTCTGGCCTTCAGGCCGCAGCCCAGCTGCCTGCCCCAGGTAAGGAGTGAGGAGCTTAACTTTGATAAGTGTCCCATGCCACACAAGTGGTGTGCTCACAGACCAAAACAGCGCTCTCTCAGACCACTGCATCTTGGAGGGAACGTTGCTCCTAGTGCGCTGGGTTGAGAGCCTCTGTGCATCAGCTTGACCACTAACCCAAAATCTCCCTACAGTGGGTCGGCCTCATCCTTGGACTATTCTTTCTTCAGTCTGAATGCAAATGCCAAAAAGCAGATAAAGTTTGATGCTTATCTGTCTTGCTGTAGTGGTGCTGATCGCTTTCCTCATTTGGTTAGCATTCAAGCCTGTCTGCAGTGAATTTGTGTCTTGCTTTTGTGCACGCTTTCTTGCACGCTCATTCTCATACTGTCTAGTAATGGGGAAGGGGCCTCATTATACATGTTGAAAATATAGGCCATATAAAAATTTTAATTCTTACTGTCTGAGGTGTGTTGGTGATAAATGTTTTTTAGTTATCCCTGTGCAAATTAATTTAGTTTTGTGATTCTTTTTTTTACAAAGGGAAAAATCATTTGGGGAAACTGAAGCACAGCAGAAATGCAAGGTGAAGACAAAGGGGAATGAAATCTCTGTAGTCCTCATTCTTTTGTAAGGTTCTGTAGTGTGTAATGGAAACTATTTAAGACCATGCATAAAACTGGCATTTAACAAAATTTTTTATGAAAATTCTTTTTGCCACTTATCCTAAAGACCCTTGTTTAGGCCTGCTAACTTCCCTTTTTTCCTGAAATGTTGTGCCTTTTCTCTTCGTGTTTTGTGAGCACCAGTTGAAAACTAAATTCTTAGGATAAACTCCACATTCCAGTTGACCAATGGGTTAGAATTCTAATCTGGAGAGCAAACAGATTTAACTTGAAGTGTGTATACGTATTCAGTTAATATACACAAATATAGTAATTTTGAGACTAAAATAATTGGCTGTATTTTAATACATGTTTTTATTCCTTTTGGCAAATCCTGGGAGTGGTCTGCACTCTATCCTACTCTATTCAAAATAAAGTCTGTTTAGTTAAATTAACTTGAACTAGTTAAGAGGTGAGGTTGTTGCGCAGTTGTTACTGTGTCCTGGACTGGGACACAGGGATAGTCATACTGGGTAAAACCCAAGGTAGATCTAGTTCTTCGTACTTTAGATGGCAACTAGCATCAGATGCAAAATGATGGACAGTCTGTTCACCTTTCAACTACATAATTTTAGCACTGAAAGATTACCTTTCTGCCTGAGAGAGTCTAATATCCCTTCAAAAATCTAATTATTTTTTATAACTTGGATATTCTTGATATCTATATATAAATTATCTAATTCCTTTGTGAAGCTGTTTTGTCCTCATTGGTTTATTTTCATATTTTCCACCCACTGTATGAAAGTGTTCTTTTGTGTCAGTTTTGAATTGCCACTCTTTTAAATTAATGGAATGTCTCCTCATTATTGTGTTTATAAGATACACCAGACATAATTTTCTGATGACCTCTCCAGCACCCTGATGCTACTTGCAACCAGGGGTCCTGGTTTTCTCTGTTTAAAAAAAAAAAAAAGCATAAATTCTCTGATTTAAAAAAAAAAAATCTTTGCTTAAAACCCCCCCACATCTGTGTTTTTCTGTGATTTTTAAAATGAAACTACTATGTCTCAGTTGAGCACAGTGTTTTATTGATATATTTACAGTTCTAAAGCAATTTGGAAGCCTACCAGAGCCTCAATCATTATAATAGAATAAATTCTAAATATCTATATATATTGGCATTTGATTTTGGTTAATTATGATCAGAGCTTCCCCTGCTCCCTTTGCTCACCAGGGTGTGGGTCCAGCTGTAGCTGGCCTCCTTCACCCTCCGGCTGCTTTGCAGTATGGAGCAGCCCTAATATGCCAGTGCCCTGCCCCTGCTCTTACAATCTTCTCTCTTCCCAAACCAGAGCCACCCTAGCCCTGCTGGTGCCACTTTTTCCTGACCTGCAACTTCCTGATCCCCCAGCCCTGCCTGAGGGGGCTGGAGGGGAGGGTCCCCAGCTGCCAGGGATATAAGACCTGGCAGCTGCTGTGGCCATAGCAGAGCACAGAGCCTGCTCCTCCCCACTTTGTGGGCGGCATGGCTGGAGCAGAGTGGAACCTGCAGGGGGCAAGGACGGATGTGGGCTGTGATCTGGGGGCTCCCTGCCGTGCTGCCGTCCCCCTGGGGGCCTCTGTGGTCCAGTGAGTGGGACCTGGTGCAGGAGGGCAGAGCAGGGTGGAGGGGATCAGTGCTGCTACCAGCTCTGCCAATACCACTTATCTTCTTGATTTGCAGGTAACACTGCTGTAAATTTATCTTAGGACCTTGTTGACTTTTTTACAATAAGAACACATTGTTGGTGGCTAATATTATGCTTAGGTTCTCAAGTTTCTTCCTTGCAGTACTGCAGCCTAACCACTTGTCCCCTGGTGTGCATTTGTTCATGTAGTTCTGTCCCAAATGCAGGGCTTCTCATTTGTCCTTGTTGAATTTTATCTGGTTGATTTTTGGATCATATTCCCAATTTATCCAGATTATTCTGGATCCTAGCCATGCCTTCCAGAGTGTATGCAATTCCACTGAACTTGGTGTTTTTTGGCAAATCCATGCCATCTCTTTCTGATCATTTTGTTCTCCAGGTGTTTCGCAATAGATTTCTTGAGCTCCTGCTTTATGATCTTTTCAGCTGTCAATACCAAGTCGACAGGTCTGTTATTTCTTGGATCCTCCTTTTTCTCTTACTTAAAGATGGACACTATATTGCTGTTTCCCAATCATCTGGAATCTCAACAGGTCGCGTGAGTTCTCAAGGACAGACAATGGTTCTGAAATTACCTCAGCCAATTAGTTTGGTCTTCTAGGGTACATCCCATCCAACCCTGCTGACTTAAAAGCTTTTAGCTTCTTCAGGTAATTCCTAAACTCTTTTGCCACTCCTCTACGCTGTTTGCTGTATTCACTATCTTTGCTGCCAATAATGCTCATTGTCTGATAGCTGATTATAGTTGTAAACAGACACGTAATTAGATGTTATAGTCTGAAGTCAAGCAGAAAGCAGGATAGATATGCACAGTGTAGGCTAACCGGCGTGTGCATGTGCATTTGTGTATCCTTTCAGCCTAGATTTTATATATATA